>OY744615.1:28558545-28571045 GCA_963556255.1 Allolobophora icterica | reverse complement strand
TACAAAGCGTTAACATAAGTACATAACATAACATAACAAGAGTTTTAAGTGGTTCAAAAGACGTGTAGTCTGTATTAGAGCCACTGCAAGTTAACCTGCAATGCTTAATAGCCTATCTCGCCTATAGCTTCCTCTTTAAAGATGTGATAGTGACCACTTAGACAGTACTATCATCCAAACCATTCCACAAGTACACAACTCTTGCACTGAAGAATTTCTGCCCTAATGTTGCTTTCGGTTCTTTAAATAATTTATAGGCTTATGTCCTTGAGTCGTCCTTGAGTTTGGTGCTAATTCAACAATGTTTGGTGCTATTTGGTGGATAAGATAGCGCTTGGGTGTTCTGAAATCTAAGAAAGAGAAAGGATAGATTGTTTCTAAAAGACAACTGCATGAGAGGTGTTTAGGGGGCCTCTATCTGCTGGCAATTACCTTTCTGCGCAGATACTTCGGTTCAGTGGATTCTTTCAACCGAAATTATTACGCAGGAAATGGTTCATGGTCGATATTCAATGAGCAACCACTGCACTGAATGCTGAAATGGATTCAAAACGCAAATGAAGAAATGATTTGTCTATCTTAAACACGGCCATACAATGAATCCATAGCCGACAACTTGTGGATATGCACAAAGTTTATTTGTGTTTCATTTGTTTGTTGTCTGTTGCACAGTAGGCTATTGTGCAACTGTGCTTACATCTCAAAGAAAATGTCCTTCTAAACATTGATGGCCCTATTCCTAGTTCGGCTTCTTCGCTCAGTCGCTTGTTTTCGGACTACACTGCAAGACCACAGCATGTTTCAAATAGATTTTTTTCCTACTTCAGCAGGTCCTGAGACCGACACTCTGTCTGTCTGTCTGTCTGTCTGTCTGTCTGTCTGTCTGTCTGTCTGTCTGTCTGTCTGTCTGTCTGTCTGTCTGTCTGTCTGTCTGTCTGTCTGTCTGTCTGTCTGTCTGTCTGTCTGTCTGTCTGTCTGTCTGTCTGTCTGTTCAATAGTGGCTTCCATTGTCGTTTGCTGATCATTATGGCAGTCTTTTTTCTGCCGCCGAAGTTTCTGGAGCTGCCACGCTGGCACTCTTTGATTGGCTCCTATCTTAAGGAAATGCCACGTGGAACGAAGAGAGCGATAGAGGTCGCGCCTATGCTGCAGCCAGGGGTCCGCTGCCCTTAGCTCGACCACGCATAGGCCTAGGACTCCTTGTAGGCTCTGTCTAATTGGTCATATCTCCTTCTACCTTGGCCCTGCTGCAGCTCCACCTACTCCGCCCTCCCATCCAGAACATTCTCCTCTGCATCCTGATACTGCGGTTGGCAGTATACAAGCCACGGTTTCTAGAAACCGGGTTGTTATCGGTTGCTTTCTTAAATGGTGTGTGCTGCTGATGTAACAACGGCTCACTTCATGGTTGGTTTCAGTTGCCTTTTTCATCATATTCACATAAACCAGATTTATGAAAGACGATAACAGGGAATGCTGCAGACCAGTTTATCACAAGAAAAGCTTAATTAAAAATCAAAATACAGAACTTCAAAAGTCGTTAACAAAGGCAGATGAGCTTGTAGGCCTACTAGTTGCAAAACGACCGAAGCTCCTATACAGCAATACAGAAAATTTAAAATGTGTAGAATTTAATTTAACATTTACTGTGAGGTATAGCTTAGGACGGTATTTCTCGTATTAACTGAAAGTGACATTAGCAGCTGCGCCATTGACAAAAGTGTCAATTCTTAGGCCTTGTTGACGCAATGACTTGACCTATTTCGCTACGTAAGAATTACCAAGACTACGCTGGATACTAGATAATATAAATGAGGACATAACATCACTTGGACTAACGCCAAGGGGGCTATGGACTTGTTAATGACCGAGGACAATGGACATCAGTTATTCGTACCCATCGCCGCCAAACGACTGGCGTCAGGAACTGATGATGATGATGATGATGATGATGATGATGATGATGATGATGATGATGATGATGATGATGATGATGATGATGATGATGATGATGATGATGATGATGATGATGATGATGATGATGATGATGATGATGATGATACGATACGATACGATACGAAAACTCGTTTATTGCCACCAAAATCCAAAAAATTTGTATACAAAATTAAACAGAAACATAGCAAGCTGGTTAGCAAGGGAATGGCCCAAAAGGGAGCAAGCTCCCGCGAGCAGGGACACCCATTCACAGAACTCAAATACGATGGTGCAAAACAGAAACCAACCTGAACCTTAACTAACAGATCAATAAAACGAATTAAGTAGAGTTCTTAACTAAACTGCCAAAACCTTGGGCAGAGAAACCAAAAAAAACAGAAACCAAATGTAAACTACATACAAACATAACTGAGAGAGAGAGAGAGAGAGAGAGAGAGAGAGAGAGAGAGAGAGAGAGAGAGAGAGAGAGAGAGAGAGAGAGAGAGAGAGAGAGAGAGAGAGAGAGAGAGAGAGAGAGAGAGAGAGAGAGAGAGAGAGAGAGAGAGAGAGAAAGAGAGACAGAGAGACAGAGAGAGAGAGAGAGAAGGAAAGAGGAAGACAGAAAGAGAGAGGAAGAGAGAGGAAGAGAGAGAGAGTGAGAGAGAGAAGTAATAAGACAGTCGGGGGCACAGTCCAATTAGCTATGATCCTAGTTACTTGGGAGACGATAATAATACAAAAAGTAGAACTAGAACAGACACATCAGATAAAACCAATTTAACTGGTGGAGATCTATTTTTACAAAGCTACTGGAATAGCAATTGACACAACAAGACCTTAATTCCGTCAAACCCAGACTACAAAATCAATAGAAAATCACGCAGTGATTTTTTGAAACTTAACAGAGATCCCATTTGCTGAAGCATCGGGGGAAGGGTATTCCAGAGTTTAGGACCTGCAATTTTGATCGAGAACATTCTTGTGTTCGTATGTGCAAACTCTTGTCTGAACTTAGACGCACCCCTCGTATCATGAGAATGGATGTCAGAGCCTTTACTAAAATCTTTTAGAAGTTTAGGTGGCAGAATATTTCTGGTGAATTTAAACATAAATAGAGCAATTTGATATTTTCTTATTTGGTCAATTTTTAATACTTTATTACTAATAAAAAATGATGATGATGATGATGATGATGATGATGATGATGATGATGATGATGATGATGATGATGATGATGATGATGATGAAGGACGCTCAGTGACGGAGTGAGGGTGTCTTTTACGATCAACTTGTGCGGATCTTCTCGTTACTTTTAAGCGACGTTTTGGAACAGCCGTCCACTGCACTTATAGTTGGTCCTACCATTTCGCATGACTCGCATCAGCATAAGTTTAATACCAGTAGAAAGTTTCGCTTTTTTCGTCGAAATAGGCCTAAAACCGTATTCTATGTCAATAATCCACTGGATGGGCATGGGCGTCCGCAGGATGTTTTCTAGGGGGCAACAACCTCTGGCAGGCAAAATTTTCTGGAGTGGGCAAAAGTTTTGTAGGGGGAGCAAAATGAGGTTTTTTGCATATGATAGTTGACTTACCTAAATAATTTTTTAGCATTGAAAATCGTGTTGGGACTTTTGGAATAAGCATAAGCTTAATAATCAAAAGATTTCGTTTTTGTCAAAACTATTTTCAAAATTTAGGGAGGAAAATGCCCCCTTCCCCGTCAGGACCCCCATGTGGATTGTGGATGGGTCAGGACAAATCTCATGACCTTGGTGATGTCTGAAGGTGGGTTGCGACGGATTTAGCAAGTTGAGAAACAAGAGGTTCGAGTGGGGACCTCAGCGGACTGAAGTGGGCAGTGAATTCTGAGGTAAATGTTGACACTGGTGGGTAACATAGGTTCATAAAAGGCGCTATATAATTATGTATCTTTATGGCGTTATGCAGGGGCGTCTTCACCATAGAAACCGTGGAGCAAATGCTCCATCCAAGAAATAGGGGGATCTGTCATTGTGTGTGCCACCATTTTAGGGGGAAAGGAAGAGGGAGGGGAAAAGAGGGGGTAGGGGAAGTTGCACCAATGACTTGGGGGGGGGATAGACGCCTCTGGCGTTATGCATAGGATAAGTTAAAGTGATCAAGTAGGCTACCAGCGGCAATCTTCGTGATATGAAGTCGTCGTACACCACGCGCTTCGGTATCAGTCAGAAGGGTCGGCACAACATCATCTCTAGTAACCGGGGCAGGCGTTATCGTCTAGGCCTGGTGGGTCGAGAATGTTCGGTCGGTCAAGATTTAAGTCAGACAAACGGTTTTTGGTGGTTCAGAGGCGTCGAAGGATCTGGAAAGGATGTTCTGCAGGACTACGGTCCGAATCTTCTTCTTTGTCCAGCTGCTGGGTCTGTTCCAGGCGACTGGAACGGCCAAGGTGGAAACATCAGCGAAGCAAAGGCAAGTAGAGAACCCTTAGCCGATAAATCTAGTCCTCGTCCGTTCTTGCAGGACGATTCAAGGCTACCCCACATGCACGTTGGGTGGTTAAATAAGTAAGTATAAGTAGGCTATACAGAGGAGCTTCCTTAGGAATGCGATGCCCGTCGTTGGAATACTTTACCGGTGAAGGCATTTCCGCGGTTACCTCTTGAACGCCGTGACTCATCTGCAAATTCTGCTTCGTCCAACTTTCTGGGCGTGTCTTCGTATATTGGCTGTCTGCTGCTGCTGTTGTTAACCACTACGTTCATAATGATAGGCCATCATGTTACGTATGGCGAGGTCACAAGGCTAATTAATTTGTTGCAATTAGCATGCACTGAATAGGTACTCTTTGATTGTGTGTCAGTTTAGTAATGTCGTCGTAAAACGGTTGTATAAAAAGCGTTATTCAGTAGGTGACCGGATTAGGGCTTACTTACTTAATCAGGCATGTGCGAAACTAAGTTTGCCAGGCGTTCCGGAATGAGACAGTCGAATAATTTGGGCTGTTCCATCCCGTATATTTCGGGGGTGGGGGTGGTCCCGGGTGGAGTCTGCCCAGGGTTGTTTCGCAAAATTGCTGAACTCGGCTGGTTGTCTATTGACAACGATCACTGGCGTAAACTTGTCCAAAATATTGGGGGGGATGAGGGCTGGATCAGAGGTGCAAAAAACAAATTTTTTCAAGATGAAAAGTTGTTTTTTGTTGTTTTTGTTTTTATGGTTTTTGTTGTTTTGGTTATTTGTGTTTAAGATTTTCGGATTTAGGACCATAAAATTCATGAAAAATGGCACGAACAAGAGCTCCAACTCAGTTTAATTCAGTTGTGATTTCCCAAAATTAAAAATCTTTAAATCAATGTTATTAAAATAACTTCTACAAGAATAAGAACTTTATTTTTTTTAAACCCAAAAAAACAAATTTTGTAGTTCTTTTTCTTGTGTTTTTTAAACCAAAAACCGAAAAAACAAAAACCTCTGGCGAGCCTCAGGGACTTCCAGTGTTACGTAATGCGTATGACATTGGTGCGTTTTGTTTACATGTAAATTTGTTTCATATTGAAGATAAAAATGATTTTTTTTTCATTATGAATTTCTGAAAGTATTTCAGTTCTATGTCTCTGTTTTTCTGTTTCTGAAGAAATTTGTCTATATTGAAACATAGTATTTTAATATTTGAAAAAATTCTCCTCGATTTTGGAGGCATTGCCCCCTGCTCAGTTATTGGGGGGCACGTGCCCCGGCTGCCCCCCCCCCCCGAGTCTGCGCCTATGACAACGATTCAATCAGATTGTGAAAACAGCAACCATAATAATAAACAAATTTTTTTTATTATTATGATTATAACAACAGTCCCAACACGATTTTCAATGTGAAAAAACACCTAATTATAATAGATAAAAGGCTTGATCATTATTTATATTTGATTTTTTTTCTATTCAAATTTTTCTATGAAAAAACGTCATTTTGCCCCTCCCTAAAAAATTATTTGACCCTCTAAAAATAATTTCCCCACCCCCTAAAAAATTCCATGCCCATGGATATGAGGTGCTGACGACTTCATTTTCCTTAGCCTCGGCATTTAAGGGCGGGGTGGCCAGTCTTTTTCCTCGCCGTCTGATCTTCCCACCGACAGTGTACGTCAGTGTATGCCTACTCATTATAGCTGAGTTGGCTAGGGTCGCAGAAATATCGATATAAATTTCTGTCCTGGAGGGGATTTGAACCCCCGACCTCTCGATTGACAGTCCAGCACGCTACCATCGCGCACACATAAAAGTAAAAAAATGTATGTACACATAGGCCTACATACGTATAGATCTGTATATTTAACATTTAGTTATGGATGGATGAATGTTTGGATGGATGGATGGATGGATGGATGGAAGGATGGATGGATGGATGGATGGATGAATTGATGGATGGATGGATTGATGGATGGATGAATTGATGGATGGATGGATGGATGGATGGATGGATGGATGAATTGATGGGTGGATGGATGGATGGATGGATGGATGAATTGATGGATGGATGGATTGATGGATGAATTGATGGGTGGATGGATGGATGGATGAATGGTTGGATGGATGGATGGATGGATGGATGAATTCATGGATGGATGGATTGATGGATGGATGAATTGATGGGTGGATGGATGGATGGATGGATGGATGGATGAATTCATGGATGGATGGATTGATGGATGGATGAATTGATGGGTGGATGGATGGATGGATGGATGGATGGATGGATGGATGAATTGATGGGTGGATGGATGGATGGATGGATGAATGGTTGGATGGATGGATGGATGGATGGATGAATTGATGGATGGATGGATGGATGGATGGATGGATGAATGGTTGGATGGATGGATGGATGGATGGATGGATGGATGGGTGGATGGTTGGTTGGATGGATGGATGGATTGATGGATTGATGGATGGATGAATCGATGGATGGATGGATGGATGGATGGATGGGTGGATGGGTGGATGGATGGATGGATGGGTGGGTGGATTGATGGATGGATGAATCGATGGATGGATGAATTGATGGATGGATGGATGAATTGATGGATGGATGGATGGATGGATGGGTGGGTGTCGCAATCGAAGGTCGCCATCGTGTGTTTGCCGTGTGATGATGTCGACCCTCGACTCGCTATGTTCTTTTACTTGCACCTTTTGTTAAAGATGCCTAACTTTTCTATCGAAGATTCACGACGAGACTTTGTTTGTTTAATATAAGAATTTAATTAAAGAAACAAATATATACACTAACTCTACGGGAACTTCCACGTAGTATTAAAGCGTTTAGATATTAAATCGGACTTTCTCAAATGTTGCTTCGTACAGCCTAACTACAGATCGTTCTTCGCGTCAGTCTCTGAATCTGACGGACTTTACTCTGCCGCCGCCTCCGGTCGTTCCTCTCGCTGTTGAGCACTCGACCGATGTTCACTCGTCGCGCTCGTCAGTAGTACAAGTCCCGTATTCTCCTTTCCCTTCTGTTATGTAGGAACTTCAGCGTCCATCGGTCCGCCCCCTCCCCACGTCATGCTACCGCCAATTAGTGTCAGGTTGCTCTTCGAGACGCGGGTCGTCGCTCGCCTGCAGCGAGGGCGGTGTCTGGTTACACTTTGGCCGCGAGGTGTCCTATTACATCTTGGCTGTGTGGTGTCCGATTACACCTCGGCCTCGCTGACTTCATTGTTGATCAAGTGGGGACTGGCTTTCGTCCGTCATCATTCCATCTCGACCACCAACGACGACTACATCGTGATGATGATGACATCTCGTCGTTGTTGTCGATCTCCTCACGCGACACCTCCCTTCCCGGGGGAGGACAAAGCCAGTCATTGGTTCGCCTCCCGGCTGAGAATGATGTCGTTCCCTCCGCTGATTTCCTCCAGACCATGTCCTCGTCGTTCCCATGAAAATTACAAAATAACAGCACAGTTAGAAATTACTATTTACAGTTATCGCGGTGCCTTACATGGTAGTCCGCCTTCTCCTCAATCATAGTCTGGACAAAAGATCAGCGGGAATATTCAGCGCCCCAGGTCGATATTTAAAAGCGATATCAAAGTCCTGGAGTGCCAGAGCCCATCTCGCAAGTTTAGCACTCGTGGGCGTAGAAGCAGTTAGGAAAGTCAAGGGGTTGTGATCAGAATAGAGGGTGGTCCTTGACATAAAAATCCAATTCCTAAACTTCTTCAACGCAAAGATTACGGCATACGCTTCGCGCTCCACAGTGGACCAACGCGCTTGCGTAGCATCTAATTTAGAACTGGCGAAACATATTGGCCGTTCTGTTCCATCGTCTTGAATTTGGAATAAGCAGCAACCGACTGCTTTGTCTGAAGCGTCAGTCGATAGACCAAACTCTCTGCCGTAGTCAATTGTCTGCAAACATACCGCGTTATTCAAATCGTGCGTAAGTTTATCTAGCGCATTTTGGTGTTCAGCTCGCCAGGGTATCTTAGCGGGCACCGATTTCTGGGTCAGGTCAGTGAGGATTCTGGCTGTCTCCGCCAAGTTAGGGATAAAATTCCTAAAATAACTGAAAAATCCAATCAATCTCCGTATGTCCTTCTTGGACTCGGGTTGAGGGATTTTCCCTAGACCTGCGATCTTAAGAGGATCCGGTTCAATGCTCCCTGATCCGATCAGGTGACCTACAAACGTTGTTTGTCGCCTAGCAAACGAACTCTTCTTAATATTGAGGGTTAGACCCGACTGTTGAATTGTCGTTAAATATTTCTCTAGATGTTTCATGTGATCCGGCCACGTCATCGAGTGCACTGCCATGTCATCCACGAAAGTCTCAGTGAAGTCGCGAATGGGATGAAGGATCTTTGACATGCAGCGGATAAAAGAATTTGAGGCTGATTTCAGCCCGAAGGGCAATCGCACAAATTCAAATAGGCCAGCGTCACATACGAAGGCTGATAGCCAACGAGAGTCCTTGTGGAGTCCAATCTGGTAGTATCCTTGACGTGCGTCAAAGCAGGATATGAAGTTTGCACTTCCTACCTTCTGTAACACTTCCTGGATGTCGGGGGTGGGGTATGCGTCACCCGCCGAGAACTTGTTTACATACCGGTAGTCAATGGCCAGTCTTAGACCGCCTTGACCTCCCTTTTTCACAATGCACACCACAGGACTAGCCATTTCACTATGTGAGGGAGTGATGATGCCTAGGGCCAAAAGTTCGCGGATCTGCTTCTCCATCTCCGGTTTGAGCAATTCCGGCACCTTATAGGCTCGCAAACTCTTCGGCCTGAACTCCGCGCTAACAGAGATTGTGTGTTCTAGGACGGGACAGAAACCTGGTTTGTCCGAAAACACCTCTGGAAACCTGTCTAACAGATTAAACAGCTGTTTCCGCTCGGGTACCGTTAAGTGTGCAACGGCAATAGGGTCTACTTGTGCACTGGGCCGTGACTGACTCGTGACGAAGCTACCCACCGCTTCCACGTGACCGAAGTCTTCGTCCTTCTCGAACAGAATGGAGCAATTGTTAATCAATGCTTGCTGTATTCTTTCGTTATATTTGCGAATACGATTTACGTGTAAAAGACGGCTCTTGCCCCCTATTTCCACGATGTATGTGTAGGGCGATTTCACTTGAGCGATGATGGCCGGGCCTTGCCATTGGCCCTCCTTCTTTGCTCCTCGCGCTTCCGGTGATTGTATGATGACTTTGTCCCCTACTTCATAACGCCTGTCCATGCTTCTTAAATTGTAATGAGTAGCATAGCGCTGCTGTTCAATGTCTGAATAATATTCGGCATATAATTTAGACATTTCAAGGTTATCCCTTAATTGATCCAAATAAGCTGCGGCGCTTGCGCCCAGACTTAATGGAGAATCCCGCTCTCCCGCCCATTCCTCGGAAAGGACAGATAGAGGTCCTTTAGGCAGGGTACCGTACACCAGGGTGTAGGGACTCACGTGGGTGGTGGCAGAGGGGCGTTCCCTTAGGCTCCAAAGCACGTAAGGTAACAGTTTGTGCCATCCCCTCGGGTTTTCTTCTGCCAATTTATGAATCATGGTCTTCAGTGTGGCGTTGCAACGCTCCACTAGACCTTGTGACTCAGGATGCGCGACTGGCCCAAAGCGTGGTGAGCACCCCATACGCTGCAGAAATTCTTGGGTTAATTTGCTGTTGAAATTCGACCCGTTATCGGACCGAATCGTTTTTGGAAAACCGAAGGTCGTGAAGATCTGCATATATGCATCACATGTCGCTTTTGCCGTTAATGATTTCAGAGGATAGGCCATCGGCCATCTTGAAAATTGGTCAACCACCACTAAGGCGTAGTTGTACTCGGGTTTTGGGCTTGTGGGGTCTACGTTGGTTACTATAGGCCCAATACAATCTGCCACTAGGCAACCGAATCTGGTCTCGTCGTTGCGAGGGATAGGAGTTATGGGGGCACGCTGCGCCACTCGCAGCGGCGCATGCCTTTGGCATATGTCGCATGATGCACAATATTCCTTCACTATATCCTCCATGTTGGGAAACCAGAAATTCAGCTTAATTCGGTCCTTAGTCGTTTTCAACGCCATATGACCTGCGAACGCAGCGTCATGCGCTAGGTTTAAGACCTTGTCTATTCTCTCTTTAGGTAGGCACAGTTGTTTTACAGAATGCCCAGCTATTTTGTCTTTATGGAAGAGCAAATTGTCTTCAATGAAGAAGTTCTTCGCCCCAATTTTCCCGTGGGCCAAGAATGGTGCTAGCGTCGAACATTGTGCTTGTTCGGCAGCCATCTTGTTTCTGCCTACTATTGTGTCTTCCTTGGGTGGGGGTGGTATCTCCGGATTGAAGAATTGCTCTTCAGTATCCGTTTCTTCGGGACTGATTTCTCCTACACTCCCACTGTCTGCTTGAGCGACCGTGAAGTAATCTTCGCCTATCAGCGACCTAAGTCCCTCTACCTCCTCCCCTCTATCCTCTTCCTCACCCGTCTCAGTCCTTGCGACCGCCTGCGCTTCTGAAATTTGGACTATTTCAGGAGCGCTGGCCGCGTGACTCGAGTACAGCGCTGTCTCGCGCAGCAAGTCGGCTGTAGTGGGCTTGATAATTAGCGGTTCATTAAGGTCTTTAATGAGTGCCGCCCATATCCGAACATCAGGGGCGTAATTTACCTCCCCCTCCCTGTCCTCGCCGGCCTGAGACCCCTTTAGCCTCAGCCGCACCACGTCCACAATCATTGATTGACCGTTCAGCCCCTTCACCTCTATCTGCTTGACCACAGGTAGGTTGAGCGGCCTGATTAGATCAGCTCGCGCACAATTATATTCGGCCCCGCTATCTATTAGAGACGATGTCACAGGGAGCCCTGTAATGCACACTTTCATGTACTCTCTTACACATGTCTCCTCCACGTCAATGCAATCCGGGTTGGTCGGCAATGCATGCTGGTCTATCTCTTGTATCAATGGCGGTTCGTCTTGTCGCGTCTCGCTTTGTCTGTCTGTCTGTCTGTCTTGAGCTTTGGTCACGGTTGGCTGGACCGCACACGCGCTCACCTGCTTGCTTTTAGCTTGTTTGTTCTTCGAGCACAGGTTAGCCCTGTGGTCTGGAGAAAAGCATAGGAAACAAAGGCCACGCTTTCTAATCTCTTCGGGGGTTGGACGTCCGTCAGTCCTGTTACTTGTCTGTGTCCCTCCCGGTCGGTCAGTCCACGTGTCCGTCCGTTTAGCTGTCGTCTGAGGAGGTGCTGGCGCTTTCGCGTAGCGTGCCTCCGTCTTACCCGTGCCTAGACTATGCTTCGTATAGTCATTTTCCCAAGGGTGTGTGGCAGCGTAAGTGTCAGCCGCTGCAGCTAACTCTTTGTGCCCTAACCAATTCTGTTGCTCTTGACTGAGGATGAAATTCAAGCATCCTCTGGGCAACATTTCTTTCATCTTATCTGCGATCAAAAGGCTAGTAACCTCATCAAACGTCATTGCTTTGCGATCTTGCAGATAGTAAGAAAGTAAATTATGCAATCTCGAAGCTAATGTTGTGTACGATTCATCTACCGCCTTTTTTGCGTTCATGAATCGCTCTCGTAAAGAGACTGCGCTCACTTTGAACTCTTTCAACAAGAAGGTTTTTAGCTTCCCGTAATTATCAAGCTCCTCTTGTGTGAGTCTGGCCGTCAATGCTCTGGCCTGATTATCTAGACAGGTCAAGAGTAATCTGCTTCGAAGGTCGTCCGGGACAGCGCAAGAGTCGAATAACCTTTCACAATGCACAAAGAAACCAGGGATTTGCGCATGGTCGCTTGGGAATCTAGGTAAGAGTCCTCGCAAGCTTTCACTATACGTTTTCATTCGTCCTACGACCGAATGTCTTAAGTTATAGTCCCTTTCGTCTCTGAGTCTCCTCTCTGCGTCCCTTTCCTCTCGGATTTCCTTCTCTCTCTTCTCTGCCTCCTCCTTTTCTTCTCTCCTCCGCTTCTCCTCCTGAAGCCTCAATTTCTCCGCTTCCTCCTTTTCTTCTCTTCTCTGCTTCTCCTCACGCAGCCTGAGTCTCTCCGCTTCCTCTTTCTCTTCTCTCCTCTGTCTTTCCGCTTCCTCCTTCGCT
>OY744615.1:28516045-28553545 GCA_963556255.1 Allolobophora icterica | reverse complement strand
AAACGACAAAATAAACAAAAAGACAAACAACACGACAAAATAAACAAAATAGCAGCACATAACAAAAAAAACATACGACAAACTAAAAACAAACTAACACTACAAAGCATTTAGATTTTGCATTTGTATTTAGTTTAACGACAAAACAAGCAACAAAGCAAACCACAAACGACAAAATAAACAACAAAATAAACAAGAAAACAAACGCGAAAGTAAACAACAAACGACAAAATAAACAAAATAAACAACAAAACAAACAAGACAAAAACACAAAAACTACACAAAGGGCTTACGGGAGATAAAGCCACGCCAGGGGCCCCCCTGCCTTAACGAGCTTACGGGAGATTAAGCCGCGCCAGAGGCTCAGCAGGGGTGTAGTTTTTGATTATTTTGTCTTGATTGTTTTGTTGTCTGTTTTGTTACTTTGTCGTTTGTTGTTTGCTTTGGTGTCTGTTTTGTTGTTTACTTTGTTGTTTACTTTGTCGTTTGTTGTTTGCTTTGTTGCTTGTTTTGTCGTTAAACTAAACACAAATACAAAAACTAAATACTTATAAAAAAAACAACTAAAAACAATACAAACACAAAAAACAAATACACATACAAACACAAAACTAAATACAAACACAAATCGATCAGCACACCCATACAATCCAGACAAAACGGTGCCACAGTGCAACCATCCCATCGCCCATGCTCCTCAAGCAGAAAACTTGCGGCCAGAAAATCCAAAGGCACCTATCGAAACACAGTAAAATAATGGTTATTATTATTATTACACGTTATGACAAAATAGTAACATCAAATGAAAGAAAAATTCAAGTCTTTTTCTGGGGCGACCCCTATTGGGGTGCGTCACACTGACATACATCAAGAAGTTTTATGTTCCAGTCTTAAGTCGACCAGGTCTGCGATCGTTGCGCTCATCTGCATGGGGAGGTATGCAGGTGCCTCGCATCCGCATACAAACTCAAGCCCATTGTATCTTATCATGACTCGGATCTTCCTCTATGAACAGTCTTCAGCTTTACATACGTGCCGTTGCGTTTAGCTCTGTTCAGTAGACATTTCCAAAATGTATTAAAATGCATTTAAATATCTAGATGAGTTAGTCATTCGTGCAACGCCTTTGTGAAGTAACCGACTTAAAAGGTGCTAAATTAAGTGACTTGATACAAGAAAACAAACAATCATACATATATAAATACACACATACATATATGCAAGCAATTCTATTAAGTACTGATATAATTATTATTGCAAATTTATATAGCATCGTTTCATAAGGGCCTATATTATTATTATTATTATTATTATTATTATTATTATTATTATTATTATTATTATTATTATTATTATTATTATTATTATTATTATTATTATTATTATTATTATTATTATTGTTATTGTAATTGTAATTGTAATCGATAATTTATATAGCGCCACTCATAATCAGAGGCGCTCCCGACCTGGGTCAGTGTCTTCACTGACAAAGAGAAATGTTTTCAGGCGCTTGCGAAACTGGGCAGGAGAGAGAGAGAGGAGGACAAGTCTAAAGCCTTGAGGGAGGCTGTTCCAGCAGAAAGGGCCCACAACCGCAAAACTACGGGACTGAGCAGTAGCAGTGCGCATCCAAGGAACTAGCAAGTGGCCACGGGCAGATGACCGGAGAGAGGCCCGACCAGGCAAACTGGAAACTGGGGTGCAGTAAGTCATGAGATACAGCGGAGCTGAGCCAACAAGACAGTTACGCATGAGGGAAAGGACCTTAAATTGGATGCGTTGGTGAATGGGAAGCCAGTGAAGGGAGTCCCGGATGTAGGAAGAGATATGGGCAAACTTCATGATGCCCCCTATGAGGCGAGCAGCAGCATTAAGGATGGACTGAAGTTTAGATGTATTAGTAGGGGACAGGCCAATATAGACAGCGTTTCCATAGTCAATCCTAGTGCAGATCAGAGCATGAACCAAGGTCACAATAGCATGCAGCGGAAGAGACTGGCGAATGGCACGAAGTTGGCGTAAATAGTAAAAGCACGAGCGAGAGACACTACTGACATGATCAGATAGAGAAAGATTAGGATCTAGGACAAATCCAAGATCACGGACAGAGGAGGAGAAGTACACATTGGGAAACCTGAGGCGCAGAGAGTCAGCATCAATCCTGGCAAGCTGGACACGATTACCGAGCCAAATGTACTTGGTCATATCATAGTTAAGACGGAGGTGATTTGAGGACAACCACAGATCAAGAGCAGAGGAAGCCTCCAAGATGCGTTCAACCATAAGAGCAGCTGAGTTGGCTGGACCATGGAGGTAAGCCTGTGTGTCGTCAGCGTATTGGTGAGACGAAACACCCATTGGACCAAGAACCCCAGCTAGATCTGAGGTATACAGAATGAACAGAAGGGGGGAGCGAGGACAGAGCCCTGAGGTAGTCCATACGGGATGTGGGTCCAAGGAGAGCGGGTAGGTCCAAAAACAACAGAAACAAAGCGATCAGTAAGGAATGAGCGAAACCAAAGAAGAGCAGAGTCAGCAATTGCAAAAGATTTAGATAATCGGTCTAAGAGGATGGTATGGTCTACAATATCAAAGGCAGCACTGATATCGTAAAGAGCAAATAAAGTGACCTGGCCACGATCAAAGGCTTGAAATACTTCGGCTAGAAGGCGCAGTATAAGCGATTCTGTCGAGTAGAATTTCCTAAACCCAGACTGAAGAGTAGGCATAGGAGAGTTCGAGTCAAGGTAATAGATCAGTTGACAAGATACACATTTTCCCAGAAGCTTTGAAAGGAAAGAGAGGTTTGAGATAGGACGATAGTTTGAAGGAGAGTTAGGATCAAGGCCATGGCGCTTAATGGAAGGGAAAACCACAGCCCTTTTGTGCAGTGCCGGTGTAGCGATTTCAGATTACCCCCATTTCAAATTACCCCCCGGTAACTTGAAATCGCGTTCAGATTACCCCCCCCGGTAACTTGAAATCGCGTTCAGATTACCGGGGGTAATCTGAAATCGATTTGAAGTTACCCCCAGGGGTAACTTGAAATCGATTTCAGATTACCCCCTACGATTTCAGATTACCCCCTCAAATTAATGGGGCCCGTTCTTCGACTATCTCATAATAATAATAATAATTGTTAACATTTATCATTAAACTCTCATTACCCCTCTAGTGCATTATGTACAACAAGCTATCTTTCTCAGTAGATCACAATTACATCAACTAGGTTGAATCTTTGTATATCTTATGTTTGTATGTAATATGTCGGGCGCTTTGAACTAGTGTATGAGTGGTTTTAATAGAATTACCATTTCTGTGATTTTTTTCTTTCAGATATTGAAACTAGCTTTCAATCTTGTATGTTTCGTGTGTTTTATTCAATAAACCTATTTCATGAGTTGTAAGCGTAAGAATTTATCACTTAAGCTAAATCAGGTAGGGGGTAATGTGAACAGCGCAGGGGTAACTTGAAATCGCGTTCAGGTTAGGCCCTACCCCCAGGGGTAATGTGAAATCGATTTCAGATTACCGGGGGGGTAACCTGACATGGGAGTAGTCTGAAGTCTTTACACCGGGACACAACCTTGAGCTAGAGAAGAATTACAAAGCAATGCCAAAAATGGAGTCAATTCATCTACAAAGTCCTTAACTAGAAATGGAGGAAGCAGGTCTAGTTCACACGACTTCGAGGAAGAATCCAGTATTCAGCTGACGGATTGCAGATGGCTCAAGAGGTTTCCATGACGAGAGGATAGCTGTAGTAGAAGTGAAGAAAGGAGGTGGTGCATTTTCCGTGGATTTGCGAGTAGAATCGATCTTGGCCTGGACAAAGTTTAGGTAATCGTCCGCCGTGAAAGGAGTCTGAGACGGAGAGCAGGAGACAGTATTATTATTATTATTATTATTATTATTATTATTATTATTAATTAGTAACTTCTATCGCACGGGTATCTAACGCACAAGGCATCAACCGATGGATATCAAAAGACAGTGACATTCCAAGATCTTAAGAATTGAATAAAAGAATATCTTAAAGAAACCATGAGGAGAACAGAATTGTTTACCTCCAGGAAGATCAATGGTTCTTTCATATTTCATTTTTCCAGACTTGAAGTGGGACTTAGAGTCCCAGTCTGTTTGATTGGACTATCTGAGGCAAGCTTTTTGGTCGAACTTTGAGCTGGGCTGTTGGATGATGGATTTTTTCTTGTACTTGCAGTTGGATCCTGTGAGGCTCGATTTTTGGAAGCATGACTCAGTGGCGGAGGTTCTGTGTTCGTCTGCTTGGAGTTGTATGCTTTCAGATCTAAGCAGATCTGAAAGATACCTGTCAGCAGGACCATTGGCTGGACTGTCTACTTCCTACTCTCGTATGACTGTCAGATGCAGAGTTTCTGTGTTCATCTGCTTTAAGTTAATGCTTTCAGATTTGAGCAGATGTTGCTGGAATTCAGTAGGCCTATGGTGTTGGATGAGTTCTTTAGCTTCTGGGTGTTGCTGGGCAGATCCAGGATATAGATTAGCAGGTCCACCTGG
The DNA here is from genome assembly GCA_963556255.1 of Allolobophora icterica. Classification (NCBI taxonomy): domain Eukaryota; kingdom Metazoa; phylum Annelida; class Clitellata; order Crassiclitellata; family Lumbricidae; genus Allolobophora; species Allolobophora icterica. The sequence continues at coordinate 28,549,006 of OY744615.1, read as the reverse complement.
TCCAGGATATGGAATGGCAGGTCCATTTGGTCTAGGGTATGGGTGTACAGCCCATTCAGTCCAGGATATATATGGGCAGGTTGCTTTGACTCTGGCTGTTGCTGGATGAAGTTCAGCTGGATGTGCCAGGGTGTTGCTGGTCAATTCAATTATGTACAGGCTGTTGGATCAGTGCACTTCCTTCAACAATTGGTTGGACGAACCCATTTAATCTATCATCTGATGTTACCAGATGGTAGTCAGACCGATCACCAGAATGAACTGGTTGTTCATTCTGTGTCACTTTGTCTTTCTCCAATTTGACGACTTCACTTTGTCTTTCTTTAATTTCTTTTTTCAAGCAGTTGAACTGTGCAGGCTCCTACAATCAACAAATTCACACCACAATAATACCATCACAAATGCCATAAATTCACCAATTTTAAATTTAACATTATAAAATGTAGACAATCGACTTAAGATTATTTCAACATCAGTCTGTCACCCGATCAGTTAATTTCTAATCTCAGTTCAGCTGAGGGGCATAATTACACAGGCAAGTTAACCTGCAAACAGGCTTAAAGGTAAGGCAAATGTAATTTAAAGGTAAATTTAATAAAACCTTAACATGGTGCACTTCATAAAGTTTAGCATATTGGCAGCTATTCCTAGGGATATTTTAAAGTTAATCATCTTTTGGTAGTAATTGAAACTTCAGAGATTCCCTTAAAATTTGCCAATAAGATTGAAACACTTTTGACTACGTTTTATCTGCTATCATTGCCACTGCAACTGTACCATGGCCGCTTAGATTAGATTAGACCGTATTCGTGATCTCGAGATTTATGCACCACCCAAAGGAAACTGAGTTGCGGGAACCAGCTTATATTCACCAATCAGTGTTTAATCTAGACGCCTTTGGGGGAAATGTCCCCCCAGGATTTATGTTTCCCCAGAGGCCAGCAATATTACAATGTAGAGACCTTTAGGGGAGGAAAATTCCCCCCAGGATACATGTGGATACATGCCCCCCCAGAGAGATGATTTCCAAAAAAAGGTCATCAACCTTTTTTGAGAGAGTAATTGCTGTAGAAAAAGTAAAACAAATCTGACGAAGGTCTTAAACTTTTTCAAGATGGATGAAATTACAGAAAAAAATCTTGTGTAAATTCGTTGGTCCCCCCAGATACCTTGTTTCCCCTCCCAGAAGAGGGGGACTAGCAGAGGCGTAGCGACCGCCCTCCGTACCCTCCGACTGGAGGGGGCCCCGCAAGGAAGGGGCCCCTAAAAGTGGCAAAAAACAACTGTGAACGGCGTGAAGTCATTATGATACTGTTTTGATACATCACATAATGCTATGTTTGGAGGGGGCCACGTTCTTTCGGAAGGGGCCACGTTCTATCGGAGGGGGCCACGTTCCTTGTTGCTACGGCTCTGGGGACTAGATTAAACACTGTTCACCGGCGCTCAGTCAGAAAAGGTTAAAAGATGATCTGTGTATACAGTGTCAGTGAGGTACTTCGGGGTGACTGCCGTGACGGTAATTTACCATCATACACTTCTATCCCTACCTAATTTGTTTGGCTGCAATGCTACCAATTAACCATCTATCGCTGGTCTTAACTTTCATTAGATAACAACTAAATCATAATTAACCGTGTTTTCGTGTCGCTTGTCCATTAGTTTTGCTTATTAAAACATTTTAACACAAAACCATCCAAAAACTTAGTGGAAAGACGAACAATCACTTTCTAAATAATTAATGCAGACAGTGTGGGAATTGTAGGCCATATAGAAAAGACGGGATTTTAAACATTTATCCATATTTTACAAACTGAATTTGAAAGCCAGACTCGAATCAAAAATCAACTCCTTTGTTGAGAAAATTAAAAAATGCATACATGATACACCATGGAAATGTCTTCTCTTTGTCAGAGACTTGGAGTCAAATAATGCTAAATCACACTAGCACAACTGAGGGGGTTGGAAACGACCCCGCGGGTGTGCAGTGAAGACTTAACTTGGGGTCCTAAGAATTTAGAAAGACTAGGGGTTGAACCTCCCATCCCCCGACAGTTCCCACCCTGAATGCAGAGAAAAAGTGAAATGTCTTACTCGGATTTTCGCTTCTGTGGTCGCATAGGTAGGCTACATTCTGCTCGTTATGTTGTTTCTTTCTGGCAGCGGTTGCTTCAAACGTCAACCGTCTTGAAATTCTTGTTCAAAGATTTCAAATGTCGACTGTCTTGACAGTTTTGTTCATTCGAACATTTCAAACATTGGCTGTCTTAAAATTCGTGCTTATTCGTATATTTTAGAGCGTAGAACGTCGTCGATCGTCTACGATTTTTTCACGAATTCAGAATATTTCACCCAGATTGCACCATGACAACGTTTATTGCCGAAATATGACGTCATAGTTTTAGAGTTACCATGACAAAGCAAATAACGTTTTCGTGATGAGCAGAGGCGTCTACTCTACACCACGGTGGTAGATAGAAACCTTGGAGCAAATGCTACATCCAACAAATAGGGAGGGGAGATCTGTCAGTGTGTGTGCCACCAGGGGCGGAGACTTAGGGGGGGACAGGGGGGACGGTCCCCCCCCGAAATTTGAGGTGGGGGGGATGGAGTTGCTTATATCCCCCCCAATATTTGAACATATCAGAAATATTTCATCAATATCATTCAAAATTTCTACAGTACTTTCCACTGTTTATCCTTTGTTTGGCGCTCGCGGCGCAGCAAAACTTAACGTACTTTTGAAGTACTCTTATCCTGACTCATCTGATCCTTCTCGCCCTAAACGAAACCCGCGTTGACAGCTGCTCTGCCTCCTCTCTTGATTTGGCCTCTGGAAACCGGACTTTGTTTCCAACCCTGCCAACAGAGGTACCACGTGAAGGCGGCGTGATGGGCATTTGGACAGCAAAGGCTTTTTGAGAGGCATGCTGCCCCATTACCCCACTCCCGTATATATGACTCTGAACTTACGTGAATATATATATATATATATATATATATATATATATATATATATATATACTAGCTGGTTTACCCGGCGTTGCCCGGGGTTATAAGTTTCATTCGCTGTAGCGAATAAGCAACAAATTTAGGTATAAGTTTAAATCCGTGTAGCGAATAAGGAAGAAATTTAGGCGACCTGTGTGGGAGACTGCTTCGCAGTCTTGTGTACGCCTTCTGGCGTACAGCGGAGACTGCTTCGCAGTCTTGTATACGCCTTCTGGCGTCTAGCGACCTTTGCCGTGGACTGAAAGGTTTACCCGGCGTTGCCCGGGGTTATAAATTTCAATCCCTGTAGCGAATAAGCAACAAATTTAGGTATAAGTTTAAATCCGTGTAGCGAATAAGGAAGAAATTTAGGCGACCTGTGGGGGAGACTGCTTCGCAGTCTTGTGTACGCCTTCTGGCGTATTGCGACCTCTGCCGTGGACTGACTGCTTCGCAGTCGCCCTCTGGCGACGACTGCTTCGCAGTCGGGGAGACTGCTTTGCAGTCTCCCGTGGACTGACTGCTTCGCAGTCGAAGAGGGTGAACCCGGCGTTGGCGGGTTAAAGAAATTACACAATAGTTATTTTTTAATGTTACTTTATTTTAAATTTAACTGTAGAGCTTGGAGATAAACAACATTAGTTGTCTTGCCATTTGGTGCCAGAAGAAACAGATTGTTACTGGCCCGAACTGGAGAGCAGGCAACGTACAGCGGACGCCTTCTGGCGTCTAGCGACCTCTGCCGTAGACTGACTGCTTCGCATTCGCCCTCTGGAGGCGACTGGTCCGCAGTCTTGGAGGCCCTTGTGGCGTCTGGCGACCTGTGGGGGAGACTGCTTCGCAGTCTTGTATACGCCTTCTGGCGTCTAGCGACCTTTGCCGTGGACTGACTGCTTCGCAGTCGCCCTGTGGCGGTGACTGCTTTGCAGTCTGTTTGTGTTTGAACCTACCTGTGTTACAATTTTGCTGTAAAACGATTAATTTAGTTCGAAGCGATCGTTATTAAATTCTTTCCGAAAGTAAACAACGACGCTATGGCCATTATTAATGACGTTGGGGAATACCGGCGCCGGAAATTTCCAAATCTTCCGTACGCGTCCGTGGTGCTATTTTTAGGTATAACGTCATTGTGCTATAATTAATTTGTAGTAGGGAGTGGAAATTTCCTATGCCGTGGGGCGAGTTTTTGGCCCTTATCACCATGTTAGCAGTGAAAACTGGGGACGCGAACCCCTCCACTGGGTGTCCGATGCCGAGGCGGATACAGTAGTGAAGGTTTCGAGTGAAAAGGTGCAAAATTGTAGAAGTTAAGCCCGGTCAAACAGACAGAGAGACAGACAGAAAGCTGTCTTTATTTATATAGATATATAAATTATATTCACGTAGGTTCAGAGTCATGTGCTGGTGCTGTGCCTCTCTATATTTTCAGTCAGTCTGAGTCTGCATATAAGTATAGACACAGGACTCTGAACCTACGTCTATATATATATATTTATATATATATATATATGTGTGTGTGTGTGTGTGTGTGCGCGTGCGCGTGTGCGTGTGTGTGTGTGTGTATGTGGTCCTCAAATATTTTCCGTAAAATTAGCAACAGCAAGGTTATGTTGCTGCAAAAATGTTTCGGCGATAGGACCTTGGTGTTCCAGTCAAACGCGGAAAATTAAATTGCGATATAATATTATATCCATTTCATCTCGTTAGTCTTTTTCAAGCTCCTTCTATATACCATAGTTGTCCTTTAATGTTCTAGTTTACCTTATGAATCTTACGAATTTTCAATATGACACACAAACTAGCAGATCATTCATAGTAATTACATGCAATACAATTGTATCTCTTATCTGCCTATGCTCTTAAAACCTCTCAACTCTCTTACATTCATTCGTCAGCTCACTATCCAATTAACCGTCCAGTAGGTAGGTCTATTCGTTCATGATATCTTTCCCATCTCGGTCTCCTGTCTTCTTCTCTCTCAAATTCCTCAACCATTCCTTAGTCTAGGCATGGTGATTCATCCTCTGCCTGCCTCTCTATATTTTCAGTCAGTCTGAGTCTGCATATAAGTATAGACACAAGACTCTGAACCTACGTGAATATAATATATATAATCTCTCTCCACAGTTAGAAGGATGCAAGGCGAGAGAGGAGCCAAGCAGGGATTGGTGGAAAACCGAATGAGAAAATTTTTGACCCAATAAGGAGAGAGAATGAGAAAGGGGCTAGAAGACGGAAGGGATAAAGGGGGGACGCGAAGGAAGAAAGGGATCGAAGGATCGGAAGATTGAAGAGGAAGTCAACGAAACACGCACGAGAGAAAACCAGAAGATATCAGATTTAGAACATCTCAGTAATGCCTCCGAAGCGAAAGCTGCCTGTTGGGAATTTGGACATATCTGCCATGTTTAAAAAACAAGGTAAGAGGAAGCACCTTAACTCGAAAACGCCATAAAACTTACATGACTTAACTATTAATCAATCAATGAAATATTCGTTTATTGAGAGATTCCCGTCGACACAGACGCGATGGGATTACACAGTGTAACAAAGACAATACTACCAAGTGAAAATAAATCAGACAACAGTTAATGAAAGATGCTGAACAGATTAATGGATTTCAAAATAAAGTATACATATAAAACAGTATAGTGCTAAAATAGTTAATTGTTAATAAGTGTTCTTGCATACGAGAGCTTATGAGAGACAAAGTTTTGGTCGTTTTTATCAGTTAATGTGAAATTATGAGCCAGCCCGTGGCCTGAGATTATGAGGGATATTGCGATCAGGTGGAAAATAAGGTCGCAGAACATGACCGGGGTTTATAATGACTGCCTGGAGGCATTCATCTGCTTGTTTTGCCAATTCAGAAGCGCTTTGAATGTAGGGGGAAAGTAGGCCAGAACGTCGCATTTTCCTCAACAGTTTTCAAACCCCCTCTCTCTGTCTCTCTGTGTCTCTCTCTCTCTGTCTCTCTCTCGTACTTGGGTATAACCCTACCTAGCGCTCGTGAACAGGCTGGTGTCCTGCGCTTGGCCTTCGAGTGGCGCCTTAGAAGTTTGGAGATTACGATCTCTCTCTCTCTCTCTCTCCTCTCTCTCTCTCTCTCTCTCTCTCTCTCTCTCTCTCTCTCTCTCTCTCTCTTCTCTCTCTCTCTCTCTGCTCTCTCTCTCTCTCTCTCTCTCTCTCTCTCTCTCTCTCTCTCTCTCTCTCTGTCTCTCTCTCTCTCCTACTTGGGTATAATCCTACCAGGCCGGGGAAGCATACTTCAGAGAAGCTATGGTGGTGAATTATCAGTTCACTTGTTCTGTGGGGGTTTAGGCGAAAGTTATTACTATTAGCCCAGAAGGAGATATGGGCGAATTCTCCCTGAGCGGCATCTATATGAGAAGAGCTAATAAGAAGGTAGTTATCATCAGGGACTTTAGTAATGACATTAAAATTTAATGGATGTTTAGGGTGGAGGTCTGAGGAATTTGTGGCAAAGAGTACAGGGCCGGTCTTGCAGTCTTGTTGTCCTCGAGACCAAGGTCTTGGTCTCGAGTGCACTCGAGTTCGTTTTAAAGTCTTGGTCTTCGTCTTGAGACCAAAAGTCTTGGTCTTGGTCTTGAGACCAAACATCTTGGTCTTGAGGTTCAAAGTCTTGGTCTTGGTCTTGCGTTTCAAAGTCTTGGTCTTGAGGTTCAAAGTCTTGGCCTTGGTCTTGAGCTTTAAGGTCTTGACAACAAGACTGGGCCAATCGCAGATCCCTTGGTGACACTGGAGGTAAAGGTTTCTTGCTTTGAGACTATTCCCGTATTAACGTAACTTTTATTTGTAATAAAACCTCTCCTACGCATTCAACGACTTCGGTGACCGATTTTTATTTGATGTTACAGTCAAAACCATGCCCAAGTGCACAGATCAACACTGCGAGATGCCTGGATGCACTGATGAAGTCTGGGCTGCATGCAGTGTCGGCACTTGCCTTACTTTGCTGTGTTACGAGCATTTTGATGGCACCTTATCAAACGTCCATGAGCTGGCTTGTAAAGGAAGGGGTCGTCCAGAAGAATTGAAGCCTGTAAACCATGGTTCGACAACATTACAAGAGCCAACGACTACAGTGAACTGGAGTGAAAATGAACAGCTCCTAATGTCATCACCCCGGGCAACATCGACGTCGGTAACGATGACTGCATCTAGCCAGGTTGCCGATTCAACCCACCAATTGCTGGCATGCTCAAAGCAGTATAACATGTTTGCATCTCAATCCCCGTTTCAGCCAGACGTTAAGGTCATTCCCAAGCAGTTGATAGTTAGTAAGAATGGAAAAAGAGTTTTGAGTTTCCAGGCTGGGTGGTTTTCTGACTTCCCTTGGCTTCATTATTGCAATGAAGTGCGGGGAGTTCTGTGTTTCTATTGCGCCAAAGCAGAAGCTTCCAAGCTTTCGAATCTTGCCAAGAAACGCGAGACGGCGTTCACTGTTGATGGGTTCGCTAACTGGAAAAAGGGTATTGAAAGGTTTAGGGATCGCCAGAACAGCCAGAGTCATAAATTTGCTATGCAGCAACTAGTCCAAGCTAGCAAGCCGGTCGACCAACAACTAAGTTCCCAGAGGTTGACATGTCAGCAGCAAGGTAGGCTTTGCTTGGCTGTGCTTTTCACATCTTTACAGCACCTTGCACGACAGGGATTAGCTCTACGTGGTCACGGTGACAAAGACGGAAATTTCATGCAGTTGCTGAAGCTGAGGGCCACTGACATTCCTGAGCTAGAACAATGGCTCGAACGAAAAGTTGATATGACGAGCCACCACATTCAGAACGAAATACTAGAAATGTTTGGACACAGCGTTGTCCGTGACATTTGTAGGCGAATCCAGCAAGCTGGTAGTTTTGCAATTATCGTGGATGGAACGCAGGACATGTCCCGAAAAGAACAGACGTCGATTTGCATACGCTTCGTTGATAATGATCTCTGTCCTCACGAAGAATTTCTTGGTTTGTATGAACCACCTGATACAACCGGAGAAGTTCTTGCGAAATGCATCCTGGATGTGCTGCTCCGATTGCAACTGCCTCTGTCGGCTCTTCGAGGCCAGACATACGACGGCGCTAGCAACATGTCTGGCAAGTTTAAGGGATGTCAGGCCCTTATACGGGAGAAGCAACCGCTTGCACTGTATGTGCACTGCGGCGCCCATTGCACTAATCTGATTTCACAGAGTGTTTGTGAGGCAGTTGTCCCGGTTCGTGATGCCATGCAGTCGTTGCAGGAGCTGGGGTCTCTCTTCTCACAATCACTGAAATGTAGAGCGTCGTTTGCCAAGATTGCTGAGTCCGATCATGGCGTGTCTAAAGTGAAACAAATCCGGCCGCTGTGCCCGACACGATGGCTCGTTCGTGTTTCTGCCATTCAGGCTCTTTTGAGGCAGTACGAACTTGTGCTCGATTGCCTCGAGGAGATGTCTCTGCCTGCAGGTGGTTCAAATGTAGCCGCTCGAGCCTCAGGCCTCCGCACTCAACTCTGCAAAGGCTCAACGTTGTTCGCCTTGAAGATGGCCCTGAAAGTGCTCGGTCCTCTCGAAATGTTGAACCGATCTTTGCAGGCACGATTTCAGACGGTTTCTGGTATGCTGGCCGCTGTTGGTGAAACCCTGTCTGGTCTACGCGATCTTCGTGAGGACGCGGCGTTTGACCAGTTGCTTGCAGATACTGCAGAGGTTATTGCAGAACTGGATTTGGAAGAACTGCAAGTTCCACGTCAGCGTAAACCACCACGGCGATACACTGGTGATGCGATCGGACATGTTGCCACAACAGTCGGCGATTACTACCGTCCGCTGTATTTCTTGCTTGTCGACACTGCAGTTCAACAGTTGCAGGAGCGTTTCCATGGCAACTTGAGTCTCCGCAAGTACCCGGCCTTGGAGAATGTGCTGTTGACCGAGGAATGCGGAGATGTCGCGGCCGATCTATCGGTGTATGATGAGATCGATTTGGCAGATCTGAAGATCCAGCTTCAGCTTTTTCGGAGAAAGCGTTCTGTCAGAACTCTCAGTGATGCAGTCGATATCCTGAAAGGTATGGCACCAGAGCTACGTGGTGAGTACAGCGAAGTGGAGAAGCTAGTCCGTTTGCTTCTCGTCTCACCTGCCTCGTCCGCAGAAGCTGAGCGAAGCTTCAGCGCCCTTCGCAGGTTGAAAACCTGGCTGCGCACCACGATGACCCAACTTCGTTTAAATTCTCTGGCAGTCTGTCATGTCCACCAGCAAGTCCTCGATCTGGTTGATGTAGACGCGTTGATAGAGGAATTTGTTGCGAGGAATGAGACGCGTGCGTCTATGTTTGGGAAATGAGTAGTGACTCACTGACTGTGTACAATTAGATGACTATGATTGCAATTTGTGTGACTGTTAGTTTATTTCAGTGCTCTCCTGTAACTCTTGAGTAGTTTGTCTATACCTGCTTTAAAAAAACATAAATTTCATTTTCCACTTACGTTATCTTCTATACAGATTTAGGTCATTTATGCTGGGAACTTGCGTACTGCATACAATAATGTATGAATGCATTTTATCACTCCTAACCGATGAACTTGCAGCTTCTAGCTCAAGTGTTGTGCACTCCTAAAGTTGCAATATTAAGTGGGAAGTTGCGTATTGTTTCGTTGCTATTTGTATTCAAAAATACATAATTGGAACTAGTCTGACTTACATAGGGTTAAATATAATTTTTGTCGACCTGTCCCCCAAACCAAGTTTGCGTTTCCCATTCCCACAATCCATCCAGTGAGTGCATTGCACCGCAAGCGGTGCACGTTGTTGGTATAACATGTAGAATATGTTTGTTAAAACGCATTCAGTTAGCAAGAAAAGTGTCAAAACATTGCCAAACGTAGATTGTCAAAGAGATCGATCATCGAAGGTCGACCAACCGTCCAACCCACCTGACCATTTGTAAACTATTTCTGCTATTGTTTCCTGGTCAGCAATTCAGGACCTTCTTGAGCAATGAGGATAAGCTAATCCACTCTTATCAGCATTGAAATAATGGAGCAATTTTGCTACGATGACAGCTTAAAATGCTACCATTACAGTGTGGAAATTCAAAAAATTTCCGTGTTGGGGAGGGGGCTCATCCCCCTCCCCAAACCCCTCCCTCTGCTCGGCGCTATGCGCCTCAGCGATCGTCCTTCGGCCGCTCGGCCTGTCCCCCCCAAACCCAAGACCAAGTCTCCGCCTATGTGTGCCACCATTTTTGGGAGGGGGAAGAAGGGGGGAAATGGGAAGTTGCTCCAATGACTTGGGGGGATAGACGCCCCTGATGATGAGAATTGGCGGTCAGTGTTACTACAGCTGGTTTTGTAACTATAGAAAATAGATCTTTGTTTTTGGCTTTCATCTGGGTACCAGAGGTAGGCCCCTAGGCCCCTATCTGGGTATTTTTGTTGCAAATGGGTCTTTTTGCAAAATCTGCATTAATCTGGGTATATTTGACCATTGGCATTTACAGTGTATTGTGTGCACTGATCGAGAATTTTAAATTATATTTATGTTGTAATTAAACGAGGATGACCACCGAACAAATATACAAGCTGGCGAGGACCAAAAGCGAACTGCTGAACCATGTCCGAACCCGCAAGCTAAGGTATAGGCAGAGCCGTAGCAACAAAGAACGTGGCCCCCTCCGAACATACGTCTGGGGTCCCTTACAATGCGCATACGTCCGGGGCCCCTTACAATGCGGAAACTGGAAATGCGGTAATATACAATATACAGGGTTCATTAACTATACATAGGCCTACGCCCTACAGTGTATATGTATTCCATTTCCGTATTTACGCAAAGCGCTTCTTCGAGCCTTGTTCTCCGCAAATTGGTTAATCAATGCGTCATAATCGTTATTTTTTGCCACGTTTAGGGGCCTCCTTCCAGGAAGGGGCCCCCTCCGGTCGGAGGGTACGGAGGGCGGTCGCTACGCCTCTGGGTATAGGCTACTTTGGACACATCATGCGGCAGCCGAAGGACAACATCGAAGGCAGCCTAATGACGGGTCTTGTAGAAGCAGTGCATATTTTAAGAGATTTACACTACTGGGACAAAGTCGGGCGAAAAAAATTGATGGCCTTTTTTTAAAATCATCTCCACAAAAAAGTTGATGACCTTTTTCTAGGAAATCATCTCAGAAAAAAGTTGATGTTTTTTTAGGAGCTCATCTCGTAAAAAAGTTCATGACTTTTTTTGAGAATTCATCTCCCCGAAAAAGTTGATGACCTTTTTTAGGAATTCACCTTCTAAAAATTTTCTTCTTACTCATTTACTACTGGGACAAATCTTAAAACTCCTGCAACATTTGTCCCACTAGTTATACTTTAAACATACGTATTGCCTGGGACAAATCCTAAAACTACTGGGACAAATCCTAAAACTACTGGGACATTTGTCCCACTAGTTATAGGCCTACAGTTAAAATATGCCCTGAGGCCTATAGTTGCTGTTTAACGAAGCTGTGTCTCATAACAAGGTTGATTAGCGTCGCCCTCCACCTTTATCCAGGCTTGTGACCATAGGCGTAATTTGTGGGGGGTACGAGGGGTACCCGTACCCCCACTTTTTGGACTGGGGGTACTGTACCCCCCACTTTTTAAACAATGTCAATCAATAATTTTATTATTGTGCCTTCCCAGAGAATGCAGTCTCCGCCAAAAGTGCGAAAGTACTTAGATACATAGGTAAACCGAGAGCCAAAATTAATGAGAATACTGACAGGGAATATGTTCAAAATGGCCACCATGCGAAAAGTGAAAGTGGATAAGAAATTGGTACCCCCCACCTTTTAGACCAAAGTATCGGTACCCCCACTTTTTAGACCAAAGTATCGGTACCCCCACTTTTTAGACCAAAGTTACGCCCCTGCTTGTGACTGGCACTACCAGAGCACGGACATTTGCCGAGTTTAAGTTAGTTTAATCACAAGGAATCTATAGACGTAGGCCGTATAGGGGTGCATTTCACGTCCATCCAAGTTTGCTCCAATTGACCTGGACCTAACGACACTTGACCCTGCCTGCTCGCCGAAGTATCATTACCGCCTCTGTGTAAACGTCTTTGGTCTTTTATGTGTTGTACAGGCAGATTCTGGTCTTTGGAGGAAATGGGTTCATGGGTGCTAGTGCTGTCGAGAAGCTAGTACAGAAGGGAGACAAAGTGACGATTGTCAACCGCGGCAACTGGTACTGGGACTCGAAGGAACGCATTAAACCCCACGTCAACGTCATCAGCTGTGACCGAAAGAACAACGTCACTTCCTGTGCTGACCTAGTTCAGCTGATCAACGACCTTGGAACAGGTGTGTCATGCCATTTGTGTGATTTAAATGTCTGACCTTGGATCAGCACTATGGTCATTTGTGTTTGATTGAAATGTCTCACTAAATACCTTGGATCAATGGCGCTATGGCCATTTGTGTTTGATTGTAATGCCTTACTAAAGACCTTGGAACAGATGTGTCATGCCATTTAAGTTTGTTTGATTGTCTTACTAAAGACCTTGGATCAATGGTGGTATGGCCTTTTATGGTTGTTTGAAGTTCCTTACTAAAGACCTTGGATCAACTGTGCTATGGCCATTTGTGTTTGATGAAAATGGCCATTTTATCTTTGATCGAATGCCTAACTAAAAGACCTTGGAACTGGTGTGTTATGGCCGTTTGTAATCGAAATGTGTAACTTCCCTTTGGTACTGTATGTACTTGTCTGTATTGCCATCTCTATGCTTCTCTTATAGTCTTTGCTTCTCTCATGTTACATTGCCATACTCTCTCTGCATGCGTGTGTCCTACCGCGTAAGTCCCCTTTTTGTCTAGTTGACACTGCCTCATTGTTTTGATCATGCTCTGCTTCTCTGTCCAGTAGTGTATGCATGTGCTTATGGTCACACGTACCTGTACTGGTATATTATGGAACATGTCTGCGTACTTTTTAGATCGGTTTGACGCTGTGATTGACTTCAGTTCGTACGGACCTCAGGAGACTCAAGACTCCACAACACTTCTCAGAAACAAAGCTCATCTCTACGTCCACATCAGCACCGACTCCATCTATGACGTCTGTGACATCCAGCAGCGTGACGTGCCCCTTAAGGAAGAGCAGGGAGTCCGACCCGAGGATCCCCATAGAAGAGACCTCCTCAACTCACACCATGATTATGGAAATCGCAAGCTTCAGGCTGAAGATGCCCTCATCAAACAACGCAGTGAAGCGGATGGGGGAATTCCCTTCGTAATCCTGAGACTTCCCGATGTCATCGGACCACGTGACACCACCTACCGTTTCTGGATCTATCAGCTGTGGATTCGGCTGGCGTCTATGCTGCCCAAGCAGCCGATCATTATTCCCAAGTACCTGGTTGACTACAAGATCAGTTTTGTGTACGTTGATGATGTGGCCCAGGCGATTATGGACATTCTCAAGCCATCCAACCGCGACGCAGTGTTTGACCAAGTGTTCAACCTTGCCTGGCCAGAGACCGTGACTCTTCGACAGTTGCTTCATGACATCGAAGCCGAACTTGGGATTGAAAAGAACAATTTCCAGACAGACAACGACTCATCAAATGTCTACTTCTATCCATCTGGCCGTACTGGTCCTATTGATCCAAGCAAAGCAGAGAAAGCATTTGGCTGGAAACCAACTCTTTGGAAGGATGCGATCAGCAAGACTGTCCAATTCTATGAGGCTGCACTGGCTAATGGAAAGTTCAACACCCAGAGAGATGAGATCATCCAAATCCAGGCAATGCAGTTCTACGCTGAAGACAAACTGCAGTTCTACGACACTCTGGAAAAGGCTTACAACATCAATATAAGTCACTTCAAACCGCACGACGAGCTGTGAACTGTAGTCAACTGAAATGAGTTTCATACAATTTATCCAATTAGATTGAGTTTTATTTGATGTGACTCAATTAATATAAGTTTTATATGATCATTTCACAATTAGACCAAGTTTACGTGATTGCTAGTAAATTAGAGACAATTTCATGATCTTTTCGTATAATTAGATGGTGTTTATGTGATCATTACTCAACTATCAGTAGAACTAGTTTCTCCAGATTATTTTAGCTATAATAGGTCAATTTATATGACTTTTTATTGTTGCCTTACAAAACTTTCTATATTACAGGGAGATGCAGGCTTTGACCAATTCAGAGCAAGTTGATCTCTCCACATCTTTTATGCTGTTCAATTCTAAACATCATCCACCTCAGTCGTCAGTCTATCCACCTGCCTGCCCGACCTCTGGACCTTGAACTGGAACTAAACTTGACCTTCTCTTCCTCACCAGTTTTGTTTTGACTCAGCATCTGTGAAGATGCCCACAACTTGTTTGGGAGCTGAAAATATCTGGAGATTACGATCTAGTGAATAGGGACTTGATATGAAGAATGATTTACGTAACTATCAATTGATTTGCAACATAAGTTATTAAAAAAAATTCACTGCCATTATGTTAAAATCTTTACTATGTGTACCGTTATGTTATAATCCTCACTGCCAGTACAGGTATTTTTTACGACAGTGATTCAGGGTGCTATGAAGTGACGCGGCACACAGGCAACCGTGAAAAAACCAGTTATGCGGTCACACTACACGACCACAAATTACAGGGAGAAGCTTACCATTCGCAAATGCCTTCATTAGTTATACTGGCCATTTGCCTAAACAGAATACATGTAAACTTAGTATGTCAGTAGCTTGGTTATTTCTATGGTTCTGTGTTTAGTGTTTTTTTTAACCTCGCCTATTTTTGTAAGAAGTCTGTAGCTGCATGTGCATGTACTTAACGTTAATCTTGGATGCTTCTATGGTGTTAGTTTGCATGAAACAAGAATTGAAAATACATGTAATTTTATTACAGAATTCACAAAGAAATTTGTGGTATCTTTTTACTCTGAGAGGGAAAGTTCGCCAACAACTTATTTCTCATAAAACATTTGAAGCAAACAAGCAGCATAATGAATATCATCCTCAGTCATCAGTATACTGCTATGTCAAACTGCTTCAAGAGAATTTTGAGTCATTCGATGTGGTCAGCTAGCATACACATGTGCCATGTAAAACTAAATCCTTCTTTAGAGGTAGATTTCAATTTTCAATTACATAAGACAAGTGTGTTTTCATACGTGTGCTTCATCCATTTTTTAATATACATAACAATTTCTCAAATAAGGACAGGATTGTCACAGTGGCCATTCAGCAATCTTAAGAGATCCTATAATATCAGAGGTTTCAAACTTATTTCTATTGTACCACCCGGTAAAAAAATTGAATGTTGGCGTACCAACAGCAAAGGTTAGATCAAAAACAACAGGCGAGCGCAAAGTCCTCTTGCAATTAGTATAGGACTGTAGGTAGACAAATTTTAAATTTAATATATAATTTTAAGAATGTAATCTTTTTGAATTTTTTCCCGTATCAATCAATCAATCAATCAATTGGACATTTATATAGCGCGCTCTTCAAGGCAACTATTCAGAGGCGCTCCCAGCCCAACCTCGACGAAACAGAACAGCCTTAAGCGCAGAGAAGAAAGAGGTGGACGAGTCTCGAGGGAGAGACCGCAGTCCAAGAGGAAGGCCATTCCAGATAGTGGGACCGGCAACGGAGAATGCTCGCTGTTGCATGGTTGCAGTGCGAGCGAAAGGAACATGTAAGTCACCGCGGGCGGTAGAACGGAGTGAACGGCGACCAAGAAGTGCGGACGCTGGAAAACAGAGCTAATATGAGCTAATATGTATCACTTTAGTGACACCTGGTGTACCACTAGTGGTACACATACCACCGTTTGAACACCGCTGCTATATACTTCTAAAAAGTTTCATCAGTACAACCTACGTTAGGGTGGAAAGGCCCTCAAATAGTTTGTCATTCTGTTTACCTGTCAACGACCATAATGTAAACTCTTGCTGAATCTGTCCACCAAGCAGCAGGTGTGAAGGGCACTACATAAATATGTTCTATCATCTTACAGTGTTTAAAATACATACTACAAATACTGTGTCCATCTGAGAAGTTCTTACATTGCACACTGTGTGCTACAATTACAACACATTTCACAACTCTTTCTAACTAACCTCAACAATGTCAAGTTTATATCACACCTCAGAAGGGCCTGTGTAAAAACATCTAGAAATTTAAACACAGCCGGAATCGGATACCTTGGCCAACTTGATCACTATCCCATATTGTGTCGGTTTCATCAGTATCAGTAAGGGAAAACAGTTGCTAATTACTCAGTGTTTTACCTCCAGTATTGGAAAAATCTTTTTAGGTATGTTACCCTTCCCCGAGTCTATCTGAAGTGCAAATTCACATCAACCCACTACTTATACAAACTTTCCAAACAGGTTACATGCATTGACAAATTGTCAACTTCTCTTGAAACACAAAGACGTGAACAGCACACGGTGTTGATATGCTAATGCATTAGCAATAGACCAGGACAACTTAATCAGATAATAGTTCTCATAAAACTTCTTAAACAGATATTTTATGAAAATAAAATACAGTTTCAAATGTCTCTTAAGCACTGATTATGCCCATGTCTCACGAACGTTCTGCAGCCTGGCCTTCACGCAAAAGATCTTTAGCATTAAAAACAGCCGCTTGGAAGAGGGAGCATTTCATAAAAGCCTAAGATGCCTATAGTTTAAGGCTTTCCTCCGAATGTACCCTTGCTGAAGTTCCTCTCATAAGCCAGAGGCTAAATCGCACAAAAATACATCACTGAAACTCAAGACCAGTTCATGACGGGCGTAGAAGAATGACACATCAGAACAGGTGTTACTCAATGTCGTCCTCTGCCATTCCGTGATCACCTCTCATCAGCATACCAGTTCTCAACGCGATTCGCTGAGAACAAACAAAAACTCAAAATTAGAATCGGCACATTCATAATTTATCAGTTTTTCTAGTGCAATCAGTAACCAGCAGTCCATAGAGACATTCAAGCAGTGTTTTGACCACGTGCTATCCATATTGCACCTCGGTGAAGAAAATGGAGCTTCTATTACTTACTGGATAACAAAGAAAGTGGCATTTTCCCTAACATCACGAATATTTATGCGTCTAATTAATACACCTGCATCTGCAGCTCACTGTGTTACAAACCTGTGTTACACTGCCTCTGTATCTTATATTAAGGCCTAATTAAATTATTAGCATATCAAGTTCAATGTTTTACTTGCAATTTCCCACCTAAAGATATTTAATATTTTTTTTGTAAAAAAGTGCATAAATATAGGACCAAAATTCCTTAAATTTTTAGCCCAATATCTTTAACCCTTTAACAACAAGCGGGTACTAAAATGTATGGAAAACTAATCCCTCTCGTCATTAAAGGATTAAGATAAAAGCGAACAGAAAATGTTAAGTCCATTCTAGACAAGTGATCCCTTTTGTCTGCTGACCTATCACATAATTTATATTGAACTTGTCTACTTTTCACTGGACCAACAAAGAAAGGTATTTAAGGCAAGAAGGACCTAGTAAAAGGGCAAAGTGTCACAGGAAGCTTGACTTACTTGATTAGCAAGTGGCAAGTTTGCTAGCAGCAACTGGAAAATCTGTGCTGGTAGAGTCTGCTGGAGGACCTGGAGTAGCTGTTCTGCTCGACCACAGACGGCAACTGCATTGCTCAAATGCTCTATTCCGGACTCCACATCACCTGGAAAACAGCATCATATGGTAGAGACAAAAAACGACAGACCAAGCAGCAATCATAGACATTTATACTGTCTGTTATTAATATCTTAAATATTTTAAATTTCCATTTTGATCATTCTTCACCATTTATCTATTGCACCTGTCTGTCATACTGCCATCAGCCACGCACAAAGTTATACGCAACTTACCTTAATGCAGAAACCATTGTCCAACCCAAACACTGATCAGTTGTACACAGTGGCCCAAAATGTTATGAATACATCGATACAAAAGTTAATCAAGATAAACTAAATTTTACCCAGTTAATAATTGAGAAAAGCTTCACAGTGTTGCCAAGTGACATTTTTATATTGACCAACTCTGAAATTACTGGTTTCCCATAAAGCACCTTCAGTTCAGTGTCCTACTGCTTAACCATGCATGAAGTAACCACCCCTCTTACCGTTCGCCAGCAGCTCTTCGCCAATCTGTATCTCCTGCAGGAAAAACTTCTGCATTGTATCTGGGTCTTTCAGATCTGGAATCTTCATAGAAAAACAAATATTTAAAGAAATGGTAAATGAAGGGATGAAATAATGACAAGAGGTAACACAAACATAACAGCCCCAACATAGAGTTTCTTTTTAACAAGAACATTTCATTACTTCATTAATCTACTAAAGAGACACCTTCCTGATTTTGGCCACAGAGAGGAAAGGAATACAACATAGTGTGACATGGTAGCCAGCAGCATTGAACATTCACCTTGTAATGTGAAGAGTGTCTACAGGTAAGAGCTTCTTTTGAGACAGTTACGATGTAAGGACCTTGAGCAAGTTCTTCACGCACAATTCTTCACTGCCATCGACTGAATCTCAGCAACTAATAATATTTAATCACACTGAAATAACAAGAGGGGAAGGTTGACTCTTGCTTCACCCATAAGGGAACGAAAGGTAAGCAGATTCATTCATTCATTCATTCATTCATTTTCAAAATTTAATATAGCACCCCCTCAAGTTACCTACTCAGAAGCGCTCCCAGCAATATAAACTGGACTTAAGTAACTTATAAAAAACAAGTGAACTATTCTTAGGCAACAGGCATATCTGCAATGGGAGTTGATTCCAGATGGAGGGGCCAACCACAGAGAAAGCACGACGCTGCCTAGTTGCGGTGGTAGAACGAGGAACCAAGAGCTCACCGCAGAAGAAGAGCGAAGGGCACTCCTTTTCAGCAGAATACAAGATAGCAATGCTACCTTCATATTCATTTATTTTTGGTAATCAGGTAGTTATTTGTGCAATACTTCTGAGATTTAAAAGTTATTATCTAAAGTATCTTGATAAATACATGTATACATATCTGACTTACAGATTGCTGTTGTTTTTTGTACAACAGAAACCTGTGCAAAACCTGCTCCCTATGGAACACATACAAAATACAATAACTCTATGTATTGTCTGTGTAAACGTAGTCCAACAACCAAGCACTTTAGAATGAATTTTCTCACCTCTGACTGACCTGACTTTTGACCTTTGGCTGCTTCCCTTGCTTTCTTTCTTTCTAAACCCACATATATTACAGTTGTAAATGCGCAGCAGTCAAAAATCTATAGCTTAATCACCATCAGTGATATTATCGTGAACGAGAACGAAACGAGAACGAAAAAGAAAAGTTAATCGTTCACGAGAACGAAAACGAGAAAGATTTTGAGAACGAGAACGAAATAGAAACGAAAAAGACTGGACTCAAAAAGAATAAAAACGAGAATCGAAAATGATTTTCCGAACGAAAAGTATTGATAAATCCAACCATGTATTTTTATTAAAAACGATAATCGAAAATAAATTCTTGAGCGAAGTATTGAAAATCCAACCATGTCTTTTTATAAAAAAATTCGGCGACGCAGTTGAACTGCGCGCGTGTCTAAACTACAGTCACAAGTCACACAACTTCCTGTTTGCGTCTTGCGTCTTTGCGATCCCGAATTTCTGTCAAGTCATTTTACAAAATTATTAATAAGATTCCAAAAACGAAAATTAAAACTAAAATGATTTGGAAAACTGAAACTAAACCTAAAATGATTTGAAGAATAGAAACGAAATAGAAACGAAAATGATTGAAAAATTAAAAACTAAAACTAAATAGAAATGATTGATACCCGAACTAAATAAAAACTAAAATAGAAATGATTTTCCGAACGAAAATAACACTGATCACCATACTGACAAGACTATGTTTGCAATATACATAAAGAGTTTCAGATGGTCTCATAACGAAATTCACTGTGCCATACAAACTCCTTCAGATACAAGGGAAACAAATCACAACTTCTGCCAAATTGCTTCTTCAATTTACGTACAGTATGTTACATGCATTTAACTGTTTCCCATTTTCTGTGTATATCTCGGCATTGTTTGGATCTACAAAGGTCTGTTCACTTACTTAATCACATTACTGCATAATACTGCATCAAGTTTCTTTAATGCCATCAGGGCCGCATTAAGGCTAGTGCGGGTTGGCCCGGCTGGGTGCTGTGATTACCTATATAGCCATCAGTGCAGGGCCCAATTACAAGTACAATAAAAGATTTCAATGTACTTCCGAAAATGCGGGCCTTCAAAACTGCAGACCCGGGTGCTGCAGCACCCTTAGCACCCCCTTAATGCGGTCCTGAATACCATGGTTTATCGAGGTCTACCTAAATCCCTGAAACCTGATTCCCGAAAGTGGCAAAAATGCAAACTTGACAGATCTACCTGAAATCAAATTCGCAACCAAGAGTTTGAATCCATATATACCCCAAAATAAATTTTTAATGTTTGAAATATAACACCCTGTCTAAAAATGAATTGTTGAAGTTTGAATTATACATGACATAGACTGAGAAAATCGATTTCGGGGATCCGGCCAAAATTCATTTCGGGTTTCGGGGATTCGCTACGCACCCGTGTATATGGCCTTTAATAGCAAGGAATGGAGATACTGTAAAAGTGGCAAACATTTACAATCGGGGTGCCTATGTACTATCTGGGTGGGTGTCTTTGCATCGTGAGGGTCGGTTAGGGTCAGGGTAATCGTCGTGAGGGTCCTTTAGGGGTAACGGTCAGTGAAGCCTATGTATTTGTGCGACTAAAAAGCTATACCTGCGAGTGGAAGCTGGATTTTAACATTCATGGCCAGGTTTAGGCACCCCGATTGTAAACGTTTGCAGTAAGTTTCCCGGAATACACTCTGCAGGATTAGGTAAACCCTATCGGTGTTTAAAAGGCGATCGACTGGGACATTATGCTTTCAATTTCGAGGATTTAGACAAATTTTAAAACAGAATTATTTGGAACAGATTAAGAATGGGTGCTCAGAATTGCCACCGTGCTACTTAGGGTCAAAGGTGTGGCGGTCACTCTACACGCGATACTCACTTTCCCGTAGCTTAGATCGGAACATCGGATCACTCCTTCGTTTGTGGTCAAAATAGATGCAGTACCCGATGAAGCAGAGTCCGGCTCCAGCCGCGGCAGCACTCCAAACCGCCTTGGACAACATTTCGTTAAGATTTGGCCTGAAATTTAAAAGAAACTTCCCTGAAAAGTCACGCAACAACTCTCAAAGTCAACCCTCACTTTTCCGGATGTACCAAAGAACGCTAATATAAACTAGATGGAGCTTTCTTGTGTAGCGGAATTTAGGTGGAGAAGCCACCGATTGCTAACGGAAGCCACGCCTACAAGTAGACATCATTGAATGAGGCAATATGCAATCGTAATTAATCCAGTAGCAATCGTAATCGTAAATTCGTAAGCTCGGGAATTTCTAAAGCACCACTTAAATCTAGGGGCAGAATACCAGGGTTAAACCGTAGTTTAGGTTGGTAAATTAGCGCGTAGGAAAATTATTTCACAGTAAGACTCAGACTAGAAATTGGATAATTGATGAAAATATTAGCCGACTGAAACTAGAATCTGGATGATTGATGAACATATTACATAATAAAACTCAAATTAGAAGTTGGAATTGCGATCAAATATATCGTTTTAGTGCAGAAATTATTCCCGTGTATGAGCGATTAAAACATTTCATACTAAAACTGAAACTACAAGTTGGATGGTTGATGAAAATATAGCTCAAACTAGAAGCTGGATGATCGATGAACATAGGCCTATTATAAATAATTAAGCCTATAGCCTACCTGAAACTAGAAGCTGGATGAACGATGATTATATAGGGCCTACTATTTTTGTATTATAAAGTTTCAATGGAAGTGCATAATTCACCAAACTAAACTACGGTTTAACCGAAACCAGCTTGCTCATGAGTGCCGAGTCAAGTCAGAGGGTTGATTGTCCAAAAATAAGTTTATCATGGCTGCACAATCACTGCAGCTGCAACGCAATTCTATTAATAATCTGCAATAAATTACCACACACAATCCAATTGCTTTCGGGTGCAGTGGAATGTAGCCTAAAACTTCGCAATATAAATGATTCAGAGGCTTGCCGAGGAACTTTAGACCAAGCAATAAGGGTTTATACAATGGTATCAAATGCCAAAATGCAGTAGGCCTAACTGTTGCTAGGAGACGAGACAGAGAGAGATAGGCCTAGAAGGGAACATCTAGATGAGTTGTTGCCTACGGCTCGAGGGTTATGTTTAGATTGAGAGAAATGGGAGGGAATATTGGATAAATCAAGGTAAGATTTCTTGAAAAGGTGGACTTTAGATCTACTATGTAACTGAGCTGAACTAAAAATACTTTACTGTCGACCGCTGCAGAGCTTGTAACGCGAAGCGGCGGCGAAGAGTTTCACGTATAGGCCTAGGTCTAGCCTACACAAATATAGAAAACTTTGTATCGTTAGGTTAGCGATACAGTTTTGTGCTGCGCGAGCATAGCGGAAACAAATCAAGAAGACTGCAGTATCGAATGAAACCCCGAGTTTGTGGAGAGAGTGATGAATTTGAAACTGCAAATCAACCTTAAGCCTAATCAGTTCGAACTGCAAAGGGAGATCCTAGGTGAACTCCAGAACACGAGGACTGATTTAGACCGTAGGGCGATGGGAGCGGGAGGAAACTCCCACCATAGCGGTAGACCAAGGAGGCCCGGCTAATGGAGGTAGGAGAGATACTACGTCCCACGCTACAGGAGAAAGTAGGAATGGTCCGAATGGTCCAATCCCGAACCCTGACTCGGAGTCAACCGGAGTTGCTTCCCGCCCGAAGGCCCCGGACAAGTTAGAGGGGCCTAATTGAGACGCCATCTTGGGGTACCGGTACACGATTTCAAGCAGCGAGTTCAAATCTTTCCGCTCCACTATTTCTGAGGCCCGTTGAGGGGAGCCTACTCTACTACTCTAGGGAGACTAGGGGTGTCAGAGGACTTAGAGCTCATGGAAGCGGTGGCTCGATCCTGTGTTAGGATTGAACTTTCTTGGATTGAACCTTCGCGACAATTTGGCACCGCAGTTGGGGTGATAAATAATTCCACCTTCCCGTTACATCTAGTACGTAGGTCAATATTACGACCCAATCGACTAAAGAAGAATTTTATTTTGTTGACCTAATCAGTTGGCATGCAGTGACATGCCGCTGAAATAGGCGAACAATATTCTACGTATGACGAGATTAATACATGGTTCTTCACATTGAAATTAATGTTTAATCTTTGCAATTATAGGCCTAAACCCAAACACTAATCGTATCTTGATCTACATTATATTACATATTGGAGGGAAGGGGAACGGAGTTAGGGATCGACTACTGCCTGGTTTTACTCTCTAAAATGCAATATCTGTTACAAGCAGACACAAATGCGATGGAAGCTCATTTGGATTCCTGTATTAACTGCTCTTGTCAGACCACATTCTTTCCTGCCTACATGCATGCAGGCAGTGTACTGCATGTATACAAGGCTACTCTGCAGTCGGGAACAAGGCCTATGCACCAGTACCAGACAATTAACGCCTATCAGCGTTCATGTTAGGTTAATGTCTGTTGCTATAGACATTGTTTTAAAAAGTATGCAGTCCTATTAATAAACGCATGCGAACATAAAAGCGCTATACAATCAGTCATAAAGCTCAGACGCGTGGGATATCGTACGGATACGCCCGAAATTCTAGAAGCAAGGCCAGATAACAGGGTCAAGCCATAAGACGCAGTACAATAGACGACGTTTGATGGAATCGAAGAGTAAGAAAGCCAACACCGGTGTCGGCAACGGATCAAATCGTTCCCGCACCGCGGAATTAAACATGAAAGACCTACAAAATAATCAAAAGGTGCACCGTCGATTTAGTAAACCTTATAACGCCCACATACACAAAGACTATGCTGCATTGGCCGCTCCCTGCAGCTGTAGATCCTATCTGGAGAGGCTCATGTATACACACAGGCGCGTGGGTGCTAAGAGATATTGCTCCTATTTTCGAGTCTCTCCACCCGAAATATCAGTCCAGCCTCCCAAACATGTCCCAAACATGCGTGGTAAAAAATTAACAGAATGTAGAATGGCGCAGCAATTCTCAGATAGCCTACTTTAACTGGCTGTAGGCTATGCGTAGAAAGGCTTTGTTCAAGTGATGGCCTTTAATATACATGTAGTAGCCTACGATGCAATGTGTTGATTAGTGACGAAGAAGAAAACGCCACCAATGGGTATGAAGTTTAGCGACTCTATTTTCTTGGCCTCGGCATATGAGGGCGCATCGGCGCCGACTTTTGCTTTTGTCTCTGGGTGCATGGGTCCTCCCTCCCTTCGCCCTATCCTCCCCTCAATTCCCCCTCCCCTTAGGTAGGCTAGGCGAGTTTTAGCGGATTTTCAGAGAAAGAGAATTGATTTCCTGACAAGGGTTACGAGGTTAGAAAAAGTATTGGAAATCGGTAACGTTCGGAAGTTTCAGTTTTATTATTTGTTATTGTGAACAATAACTAAATTAATCATTTATTTATGTATGGGCTGTGACTGTGAGATCATGCAATGTTGGGTATTTGTGGTGTAGTTGTGCTTCTCAAGTTGTGAGATTGCTTAGGTGTAAAAAATTTGAATTTAAGGTCCGAATTCTTCTCAGTGCCACGCACCCACTGAACTTTCTCTCTGGGTGCATTCGCACCCAATTAAAGGCTCCCAAAAAGTCGGCGCCTATAGAGGGCGGATGACCATTCTTAAGCTTAATTTGTATAGCTGGTGTATTGCTATTCTTGTAATACCTGGTAACAGATTTAATTATCTAGGCTACTCTAAAAAAATTATAGTGTATATCCTGAGTCTTCATGGAAATTGTATGCAGCATATAAGGAATTTTATTCCATGCCTTTTTCAGTAAAGTGTGCTAAATGTGAAAGTCTTAAATATTCCAAGCTTTCGACTGCCTGAAACTCAAGCGGCAAGCCCATTGCAATGTTGTCGCTACCCAGGGTCCGATTTGCCGGGGGGGTCGGGGGGGTTGGACCCCCTTGCTTCTTTTTTTGACCCCCATGCTTCTAGCCTTTAGCCGACCCCCGGGGGGGTCGTCTTGACCCCCTCAAATTTATTATTCACAGTCCTACACGAAACGATTCCACTATGATTTTCGTTATAACACACAAATTTTAAATTTGGCCTGTTGTTCCATCTGATGACATAATATTTAGCCTACGGTGTTCAAAGTGCTACAATCCCGTTTAGGTTTCAGCATCTCTGCAGTTTGAGCTGCAGCCTGAACAGTACTATAGCCTGTATGTGACGGATGCTTCGTGGTATGCAGGATACACCGGGCCACAGTGGCACAGACGTATGTCTGTCTAGGTTACCCACTCACCCTAACGTGTCGGCCTGTCGGGGTTGACCCTCATCGACCCTGCAGAGATGCTGAAAGATATATGAAGATACGTTCATTCGCATGTACACTAATATAGGGGCCTACAGCCAGATTCTCCTTTTCAGGCGTACATTCACTGCATACATCAACGGTATGCACTCAGCTCCAGCGCTAAGAAATGAAGGTCTGAAATAATATCTCCTTGATATTATATCTCCCGAGTGAGACAGCAAAGGACAGACGAACATCTGTTCTTTTGCTCGCTCTCGCTTTCGCTTTGGCTCTCTCTCTCTCCCTCTCCCTCTCCCTCTCCCTCTCCTTCTCCCTCCCTCTCTCTCTCTCTCTCTCTCTGTCTCTCTCTCTCTCTCTCTCTCTCTCTCTCTCTCTCTCTCTCTCTCTCTCTCTGTCTCTCTCTCTGTCTCTCTCTCTGTCTCTCTCTCTGTATCTCTTTCTTTCTTTCGTTTTATCTCGCACTGTCGCTGTCGCAGTCTGTCTCTCTCTATGTCTCTCTTAGCGCTTGGCTGTACACACCGCACTGACTATACACGACTGCAGTCTACATTCTTCATGTTACTTGGTCTGCTGTGAAAGTTGTCCTTCGTGTTCAAAAACAAACCTTGCTATATTCATTCGTTTACTTTTAAACAAAAACACGACTTTTAGTTACATTTTAAAGTTTAATTCCTTCAATTTAATAAAGAGGTCATGAAGCGTTATAGAGAAACTGAGAAAGTACTTGCAAAGACACGAGCTCCTATATATTACTAATTTCCTTAAGCAACAGCTACATGTATAAGTACATCTGTTCTCACGTGGACGATGGATAAAATGCAGACTCGTAATTATGAGCCTGTGTGTCACTGGTGATACTGCAGTTGTTGTCGAACAGTTCAACAACGTTCCCGCTCAGTTGAGTCTCACTCTGCTGTGGAATAGCAGAATATATTCAAGATCACGTCATGAAAACGCACGTTTCCTACTAATTATAGTCGAACGCCAGAAGCTGCGCACTCTGCTTCAGAGAAGTTTCGGATTAACACTTTTCTGCCCATCGTTAATCATTTGACAACTGAGTTGACAAAAAGGTTAGCATCATACGAATTACTCTGCTCAAGGTTTGTTTTTTTTATATATAGGCTTGAATCATATAGTGATGAAGAAAATACACAACTCACCGAAAAATCTTGGAGCAATATCTGCGATGCCCTCGATGAAAGCCTTTGCAATGAGATCATACAGTTTTCTTATTTTGTCAAATTGTTTAGACACAATGCAAGCAGCACAGGCCTCAACAAACGTCAGGAGCAGTTCATGTACAACTGAATGCTCATTGTCTAAGATGAATATAATTAGGCCTAATTAAGAACAGGCTTCGCACAAGTATGACACATGAGTGACGTATCCATCCTGCGCAGTGTTGAGAATAGAGAGTTATATTCTACCCGGGGCTGGATTTTAATCAGTTTATTAATGACTTTGCAAATAGAAAAGTGTGCAAAGTCTCTATTGGGCCTATTCTAATTTAGACCTAGCAGCAGGCCTAACTGACCTAATTAACTGACTCAATCTATGTGTTTTTAGTTAGGAGGTCCCGCCTACCACTGTTTTTTTCTTTGTCTGTCTGTATCAACAACTATCAAAAGCTGGCTAAGAATCTTAAAGCTTATCCTTTTGTTTTGTATTTGAGAAATTATTGTTTACCTATTGATATAAGAGAAGACACATTATTTAGGCTATAAGCAAAATGATCTTCCCAATTTATTTTCATATATATATATATATATATATATATATATATATATATATATATATATATTTTAAACTGACAATAAATAAAAAAATTTAAACATTGCGCTTAACACGCAATTGCCTGTATGAGTCAGTATGACATGTTTTAGCTGTTGGTATGCGGGTTGTCCCTGTTGAAGACTGCGCATCAACAAAGGCAACAAATCCGCTGCAGAAAGGGCCCACTATATTGGGCGCCCATGGGCCCACCTATTAGTAGGCTACTTTAGCTAAAACTCCAACTGAAAACACCTCTTTTTTTACCAGATGAGTTCAAACGTGTCCCTGGTTACCGCCCCCTCCCCACAAGTCAAACAAGATAACCGCCAGTGTTTTTGGCTTAGTCATTTTTTATATAGGCCTAGATTTTCGACCCCCCTGCTTCTTTTTTGACAAATCGGACCCTGTCGCTACCACAATAGACTATTATATGAGGAAATACGCCTCGTAGTCCTATATTTAGCTCGGTTTAAGTTTCACTTAAATATCCGAAATTCATAGTCGAATGACGCTGTATTCATGAACAAATAATATTGGTATGGGGCCTACCAATAGTCCTAGACCGTCGTACAGGGCTTCTTTGACTTCTTTCTCCATTATGTGTCGTTTCAAAGATAACAACCGCTGCAGCGCCATTGATAATCAATCCGCATGCCCACTAGTAGGCCTACTGGTCATATTAAACTGCAGCCGGAGCCGAAAATCATGGAATCAATGATTTCTCGGTAGCAGATACAGATCTGGGCACGTCATTGCCTATCGGAACGCTCTTCACCTTGCTGTTAGATCGTCCTTAAGTGAAAAATATCTAATCGGTAGAGGGCAAAGCTGTACGCTGTCAATCGTGCGCGGACGCGGACGATTTAATATCACCGCTTAATGTCCAAAACCGCCTACGCCTATAGCTGTAGGACAAATGCAACATAATGTAATAGAAATTTAAGATATTATTCGCATTGCCACACGAAAACCTGCGTCGGGGAGACCAACTCCTTCATCGGTGCGTTTAGTGGTCTGGACATTACAGAATTTCCGAGTGAAATCCAATAACAACTTCAGAGCTCTTATTGAACGATAAGAAAGTCAGATGTTGGCTACAGATACGGTCATGGGCAAGTGTCGAGTATAGTTTCATTGATCAATGAGATAATCAAATCAGAAACCATACTATAGACCAGGGAATGCAGGATTCCCAACCTTTTCAATGCTCTTGCACTCCTAAGAATGTTTGATTAATGTTCGCACCCCTACAAAAGTAAATCACTTATGAAGATGACTATATGAAATGAAATTTCTTTTTTTTAACCACAGATTGAACCACATTATACTCACACAGTACTGCGGGTGAACAAATTGAACTCAAACAATAAACGTTTAACTCAGTGCATAAAATGCAAATATAAACTGAGCAATTAGACAAAAATTGTAAACAGTAAAATCAATCCCATCCCAAATAATGCGCGTGCGTTGACAGCAGCCTTACCGAAAAAGAGGACGAAACGCGACCAGACTGGTTTTGTTGGCAACGCCATTTGCCTGCTTTCCGCCAGTGGACTAGCCATAGAGAAGCGTTAACTGTTAACAGATAGTTTCTAAATACACTACAATAGTAATATAGGCCTACCTAGGCCTACCATAGGCATCCCTCTTTGTCACACTCCCTGAAATGCCATCTCGCATCCTCTGGGGTGCGGGCACCCAGGTTGGGAACCTCTGCTATAGGGCCTAGGGCCCTAGGCCTATCGGTTCTTATGGAAAATACGGACAACTACGTTATACGTCTGAATTTAAAACAATATACTTTGCCCTTAAACACAATTCGTAATCGTAATCTCTAAACCTCGAAAGCGCCACATGAGCGCTGATCGAGTCATTTCAGTAGCAATCGTGTATCCAGATGCGATTTCCGAAACTGATTTGAACGTGTGTATTTCATGAATTGTAACCGTTCGACGACAGTCAATTCAAGAAAAAGACAAATTAATGCACTACATTGACGTTTAACGGTTTTTCAAAGAATTTGATATGGTTAATATTTTACTGCCGGTAGAGGGCAGAAGACGCAAAGCAAAATCAACAATAGGCCTATTTTGAGCACTATTTACACTAACATGCTGGCAACTTTCCATCACTAGTAGAAAACGTTTGCTTAAAAAATTTTATTGCCATTTTCACTCCACCATGCTAGTCATGTCTAGGCTACTTTGACTCAACGGGTCGAGTGGATAATATTATTTAGTCCAATTGGTTTCCAGGAAAAGTTGATATAATATCGAAGATGATGTCCTCCTAGATTGTTCACAGTTGAACGAAGCGGTCAAGAGGTCTCTCTCTCTCTCTCTCTCTCTCTCTCTCTCTCTCTCTCTCTCTCTCTCTCTCTCTCTCTCTCTCTCTCTCTCTCTCTCTGCTTAATTTCCGCAAGCGCTTAAAGGCCATTCTATATGGGTATATTTCACAGCTCGCGACAAATTAGACTTTTTTCTGTCTTTTGCTTCGGGTGGCTTACACAAGAAGTAAAATTATAATGTAAAATTTTTTGATTCCTTGTAGGGCATAAGTTACTTGGAAAAACATACTTTTATCATATTATTTAGATGATTAGTATGATAAAAAAAATTACAAAGTCCAAATATTACACAAAATGTGCTTGTCCTCACCAATGGTGAGTTAGTTCAACGTTATGTTGCATATGCAGTTCAAGCAGTTAACTGATGTTTTATATTTTTCAGTCATTACCTATATAAATGTCCATTGTTCTATATGATTTTGATTAACTTATTAACGAAATAACTAATTAAAAAATAAAATTAACCGCTGTCTTCAAAAATTGGTTACAACACCGTAACGAATAGGTTTCTGCCATCTGTGGAATAAATTGAAAACTCTCGATTTCTGATTTGACGTTTTCGAAAGCAGGGAACCAGCCTACAGTAATGTGACCAACAACAAATCGAAATTCGTATGTGTTTCGTTTGACAATTATCGTAAATTGATCAGGTGTTGGAATAGTATATCAAATATTTACAACTTCGTTACAGTAAATACTACATTTTGCGTATATAAATAATTTTTTTTTCTTAGAAAGTAATACGGAAACTGTCAACCTGGCCACTATAAACTAACTACTAGTGTTGCCTTCATCGGTCCGATGAACGTGGTGGCCATATTATGAATGTTCTACAACTCCGATATAACAACACCGTCACATTTTTACGTAACGGTGTTGTAGTATCGAAAATGGAGTTGTAATTATCTGTCAGATTTGTTGTATGTATGTATGTAAGTATATATTTGTGTGCATGTAAGTATGTATTAATGTGTAATATTGTGTATATATGCAGTCCGATATGTATACTCTGGTTTATAGTCATATCTTCTTCAAAGTGTTTAGTGTTAGCATGTTTAACATGATACAATACTGTATTCTATAATTTTAATAATTCATTGTTTACTAATTCATGAGCGATACCAAACCACCAGATTTAATTGATTTGACGATACCAAAGTCACCGTTCTTAAAATTATTTGCAGAACAGTATCACTTTGATATGCCACTAACTGCAGATAGAAAGACAAAGACGATATCGTCAAAGGCTGAAAGATAAAGATGAACAAGGAGAAAAGGAAAAAGAACGGAAAAGATGGGCTGCCAGACAACTTGCCGGAAAAGTGAGAAATATAGCAGATCTAACACCTAGAGAACAACGTACAAAGAGGCGGAAATGGAAAAATGATAACGAAAGAAGAAAGCAAGAAAAACTACAAAAGAAAGCATTGCCCGTTCTATCATCAAATGAAGATGAAGAGTGTGAAGAGAAGAATAATTTGAGCTTGAGCAGACAAAAATTAAGAGGAAGTAGTGAAAAAAGAAAAGATCGTGCTGCAGCATATCGAAGAATAGACTTTCTAGAGAGAGGTATATCAAAATTGCAAAGTGAAAAGGCAGTGCTGCTGAAACGTGCTTGGCGTTTGAAAAGGAAAAGACAGGAACGTGTTGGTGGGACTCTTGAATGCACACCCAGAAAAAGAGCACGTATTATGATGAGAACGAATAAGTCTGTGGTTTGCAAAGAATTAACATTCCACTATGCACTTCTAGCACAGTTAAAGGAACGCTACAAATCTGTGGAGAAAAATAGGAGGAATGCACAGATATTGGGCAAGTTATTTGGGACAGCAGCCATTTTGAGAAAATACAGGAAAATTAACAATTCCAGGCAGGAATTTGGATTTTCTAGGTCATTGATGACAACCAATGGTAAACGAGAAGTTAGTGTTTTCAAGTATGAATTCAACAAAGAAAAGACACCAATAAACACGGTAGAGGCTGTTATGAATTTCTACCTAAGATTGGACGTAAGCCGCCCAACAGCTGGGAAGAATGAAACAGTAACTAGACGCAAAGAACAGAAACAGAAGCAATTTCTTCTGGGAAGTGTTAAAAGGACATATGTCAAATTTCAGTTGGAATCCAGAAGTTAGGCTAATCGATCCTCCTGTTATCAATCACCTCCTCTCTACAAAACGAAGAGTTGTGTATAATTTTCAGTAAAAGATCCTTCTGTTATCAATGACATTCGCTCTACAAGACGAAGAGTTGTGTATTATTGAAATTAAAACTTGACCTATTGTTTCTTTTATTGCTTAAAAAATTGACATCAAAGTTCACAATAAATGTTGCACAGTGAATTGCAGAAATTATTAAAATACACATGAATGTTACTTAGCCTAAATGAAATTTAATGTCATGCAATCATAATGAATTACAAGATTAGACAGGGTGGATATTTCATTGTAATTTACAACTCCGTGACGGATTTACAACTCCAGACATTTTAAAATTAAGATTCAATTATTTGATGGTGTAAATAAATAATTATCGTCAGAATAATTTTGGTTACTGTATAATATCTTAATTTATACTTAATATTAATGAATCACAAATTACAAACAGTGGCAGTATTTTTAACTGTATAAACAAAATAACGGAGTTGTAAATATATATTAATTAAAGCAACGGTGTTGTATTTTTTTGAAAATATTAGAAAAACTAAAATCAAAACTCAGGCCAACTCAGTCATATTTAAGCTCTGCACAATGGTAAGTTTGCTTCGGCAGCCCCATAAAAATATTTGAGTTAAAAAAAATTTTTTTTTGCATAACTTTTTTTTCACTGAAATTAATTTTCTGAATTTGTCACGAGTTGTGAAATATACCCATATAGACCCAGCTGCACTCACGAGCACCTGTCAACTTCTGAAGATGATACAGGTGGGCGATTGGACACCTTAGAAGCAAAGTTTTGCTCCGTTTGAACGAGAACACTTGAATCGCACCAGAGGGGAACAACTGCTAAAGGAACATTAACGTTCGGCAAAAGAACTTTAACGCACGTCGAAATATAATACTATACATAGAGGACCGTTACTGAAACACTGCAGAGGAGCTTTTATGCGAACACTGTTTTGTTACGATCAATGGAGCATTAGCGTACAGTACCACGGTGACATCAGAACATCACAAGGAGACACGTAGTACTTTAAAATTCCTCATAAGAACTGGTGCTCGTTGTGGAGACTCGCAACTGCAAAGGACAAATTTTTAAAACCGGAATTCTCAATAGAGAGGATCGTCTACGTAATTCAGAGAAGGTTTCTTCCTAATCTATATCGAGACAACTGTTGAAGAGAGAA
>OY744615.1:28503545-28511045 GCA_963556255.1 Allolobophora icterica | reverse complement strand
ACCCTCACGCGCAATTACATTTCTCAGCCTTTTTGGTGTTTCTTCAAAAGGTGGGGGGGGGACAAATGCATGGAGTGTCCCCCCACTCTTAAAGGTGGGGGGACATATCCCCCCGTCCCCCTCTAGATCGCCGCCCATGAACAAGAAGAAGATGACGATGATGAAGATGATGAAGATGATAAAGATGATGATGATGAACATGATGAACATGATGAACATGAAGATGAAGATGAAGATGATGATGATGAAGATGATGATGACGATGACGATGATGATAATGATGATGATGATGACAAAAAAGAAGAAGATGATAACGATAAAGAAGATGAAGATGAAGATGAAGATGAATAAGAAGATGAAGAAGACGAAGAAGAAGAAGATGAAGAAGAGGATGAAAAATATGAAGAAGATGAAGAAGATGAAGATGAAGAAGATGAAGAAGAAGATGAAAAATATGAAGAAGATGAAGATGAAGAAGAAGAGGAAGAGCAGTATGAAAATGAACAGGGTCGAGACCATACGGTCGCTACACAAAAACGTATACATTTACGTGCTTCTTCAGAACAAGAAGCCACGTCGCATAACTTCGGTCTGTAGGCCATCAAGACTGAGCTTTGCGGTTCCGCCCCGTTAATACAAAAAGAAACGAAAACATCGAATGTAAATATATCAATAAATATATAAACACAGAAATATGTATATGTATATATATAGGCCATCAAGACTGAGCTTTGATATATATATATATATATATATATATAATATGCCCTATATATATATATATAATATGCCCTATATATATATATATAATATGCCCTATATATATTTGCGCACGAATTCTGTTGCCATATAGTAAATGAAACTCCTAAATACAAGTTGCACGATCAATCGATCATTTTCGAAAGGATATTTAGTAAAGTTAGAAACCTAATTTTTGCATCATGTGTTTAGGTTTAAATAGGCTTTCATATATTATACAAAAACATAGAAGACTAGTTGGAGATAGGCCTATATGTGTTTTCTTTGCATCGATTTCTCGGTAATTCTTATACTGTAAGTCTGTTGATGATCTCTGAATTGGTTCGAAAGGTTAGGCCTAACTGCAATGCTCTGTCGTCACTCGACCATAACGATGCCACCAGACGCCTCCTGTGGCAATCGCAGCAACTCAGCACCTCTGCCTATAGTCCGTTGCCATTGGCAACAGCAGAGATAAACATTCTGTCAACAATATTTTCTTAAAATTTCATTGCAGCCATTATGTCTGTCGCTGGACATCCCACACCAACTCACACCAGCCACCCCTCTTTTCATCACCCATCCCTTCTCTCTCCTCACTCCGCCTGGTGGAATAAGCACCGTGCTGTTCCACCAGCTCTTGTCGCATATAAGTAAGGTTATGCTTCGTCCAGCTCACTCCAACAGTTCCTCTGCTCATTGTTGCCAATTCGTGATATATATATATATATATATATATATATGTGTGTATATATATATATATATATGATACATGAATGCATCAATGATGGGTGGAAGTGGAAATTAACAAGCACGGAGCAAGCGAAGCACTGAGACACACAGAGCTGCTGTTTCCTTACTTATTATTTTGGTCTATGTGCGTCCACTACGAGGGAAAAGGAAGAATTGGGGGGGGGCAGACAGGGCCATTGGGAGGCTTTGGGAGGCATATTTTTTCATGCGATGGATAGTCATTCACAACAGTATAGGCCCTTATACCTGATGTATTCCGTTTGTAATAACGATCGAAAAATGACGTTGTAGAAGTCTTTAGACAATGAGCGCCGAGGACCCAGCGCACAATCTATAGGGGGCCTAACGGATGAGAGGCGTGAAAGAAGAAATCTGTCCACATTGGTGGATCGAGGAATTGAGAAATTCTGAGGTACTGAACTACTGAGAAATACTGAGGATTTGCAGCCAACTTCATTTTAAGGCTTCAAGTCATAAAATGTCTGACATTGAAGTCACCCGCCTATATTTTAGACGGTTTTTCCAGATTCAAAAAGGCCTACTTCTGACTCACTTTTGCCACTGATTTTTCTTGCCCCCTTTCCTGCCCTTTGTTTCACTCAGTGGCGTCACGAGGGGGTGCGGGGGGTGCGGACTGCACCGGGTGACACCCTCAGAGGGGGTGACACCCAACATGAGAAAATGAAGAAATTTTTGCAAGATGAGGAATTCCTAAAAAAGGTCATCAAATTTTGGGGGAGACGAATTCCTAAAAAAGTCATCACTTATTTTCGGAGAATTCCTAAAAAAAGGTCATCACTTTTTTTGGAGACGAATTCCTAAAAAAGATCATTAGGGCCTACATTTTTTGGGAGACGAATTCCTAAAAAAAAGGTCATCACATTTTTTTGAGGGTGACACCATGACTTACCGCACCGGGTGACACCAGCCCTAGTGACGCCACTGGTTTCACTTTTGCAAAGTTGTACGATAGTTCACATTGGTTTTTCCATTTTTCCTCGGTTTTCTTATTCCTTTTAAAAATTAGTCTGATCTTCCTGTACTATAACAGCAGTGTTTATTTACAATTATGTGGCAACCAGTGTTTAATCTAGTCCCCCTCTTCTGGGGGGGGGAAACCAGTGGCGTAGCCAGGTTTCAACACCAGGGGGAGCGAGCACATGAAAAGGCCCCAACTACCAAAATTAATAATTATCGACATTCACGTTGCAAAAATGCTTTTAATCTAATTAACAGAACTAAATTTGGAAGCCACATTTGTAAAATGCTCAAATCTATTAGTTGTGCTATTCATTCATTCATTCATTCATTCGAGTATTTATATAGCACCTCCTCAGGGGGGCTACTCAGAGGTGCTCCCGACTCCTGCACGGCCAAACAATACAGTTTTTCAATCGAGTATAGAGTATATAAGAGGGAGTTCTCGGGAACAGGCATAGATCCGGGAAGCCCGTTCCATGCCGTCGGGCCCACCACTGAAAAACACGGTTCTTCATGGTGGCTGAGCGGGCAAAAGGCACAATGAGTACTCCTTTGCCCGAAGATTGGAGGTGGCGACTACCATGAATTCCCAGCATGGGGCGGCAAAGGACCCGCAGATAAGCTGGAGCCCATCCCAACAAGCACCTCCAGACCAGGGAAACAGCACTTATACTACACGCTGGCTGTAGCCAGTGCAGTACCTATAGCATATAACCAGAGACCTGACCAAATTTTGGTATTCGACCAATAAGAGCAGAGAATTGCTCTCTATTGAGGCACGCCAAACGACTAGAAACTATAGGCCATAGTAAAGTGAGGAACAGTAGGGCCTACTCAAGTCAAGATTTGTGACACAATCTAGTCAGTGGCGTAACAACCTTGCCGGGGGCCCTTGGACATTCTAAGCCTGGGGGCCCTTACGCATTAAAACGTAAAAATAATGATATAGCTATATTTTAAACTGCAGTTAGACTAAAAAAGAGTATTAAACGTTCTCATTAATGACCCATATTTCAAGTCACATTAATAGTTCAAGACAAAAACGAATACAACAAAAATGTATTGCCTACGTACACTTGCAGTAGGCCTAATATAATGTATGCAGTTCTCACATCATGTCATCTATCACGGAATTGGCTGCATGTCTTTGTGCTGTTTGTCACTCACCCAGTCACCGTCGCCAGTGCTGAGCGCTCCATCTCTGTAGTTCTTCAGAGAATTACTTCACGAATTTGGCTATTCTAGCTTTACTATGAGCAAATTTGTCTATCAAGTTATCAATATTCAATTGTTTTGCACATTCGATTTTCGATCGCAAGAAGAGCAAGACCATCAAGCCTGTCCTGTGAGGTAGTGGATCTAAGATACGTCTTTATAAGTTTCAACTTGGAGAAGGAGCACTGGCAACGGTGACTGGGAGAGTGTCAAAAGCACACAGGCAGTAGCCAATTCCGGGATAGATGGCGTGGAGTGAGAGCCCAATATGAGTTTCAGTATGTCCAACACAGTTTTTGTTGTTTCGAGTTCCTTGCTGAACTCACGTCTGAAGGACCGCGCCTCTGACAAAAAATCGGGGCCGATGTCCGATTAATATGTTTGTTGCAGTTTTGTTGCTGCTAATTCCAAATGAACATCGGATAAGTGCAGAAGGGATTTGGGATAAAGAAAACTAAACGCTGCAGAAACTAAACACTGCCCTTCAAAACGACTCTTAAGCTGAGCCATTGCTGTCTACAATAGCGAAAAATACATGACTCTTGAAAGCTATGTCTGGTTCGATCGTCACTGTTCAGTTCACCAGAGAATTTATTTGTGCGACTCTTTCTAACTTCGGCGTAATCTTACAAAGAGCTGACTGATTGCTGTAGCTGTAGTAATGATAGATTCATATGAATCACGCATGTATGATGTTAAGTCAAATGCCACATAGAGAAGTCTGGTAGCTGTATATAGATAGGTCTATATATAGACTGATTGAAGTGCACGAGATGCACTGTCAATTGTCAGTAACAATTGTTCTCAAATTATAATAAATATATGAACTTAAATTTCTCCGTGTTTGGCTTCAAACCAGTGGCATCACTTCTCTCCGTGGAATCTTTGTCTCGAG
The DNA here is from genome assembly GCA_963556255.1 of Allolobophora icterica. Taxonomy (NCBI): domain Eukaryota; kingdom Metazoa; phylum Annelida; class Clitellata; order Crassiclitellata; family Lumbricidae; genus Allolobophora; species Allolobophora icterica. The sequence goes on along the minus strand of OY744615.1, from coordinate 28,506,463 downwards.
GCAATTTCAGATTCACAGCGTAGGCCTAACGTTTAAGGTTTAAGGCATTAGTAATGTTTCACGAAAGTGAAGCAGATTAATTACTTGTATTATATATACTAATTACAAAAGCAAAGCAACAAGAAGTTCAGAACTGCTATTCTAAATTAAAAGTTCCTTACCTTCAGTTGAGTCTTAGTTTCTCGGGTTCAAGAGAGCTTTAGCCGTCGATTAAAAATTTAATTAGAAGTCGTTGTTAAGTAAGCGAATGACTGTATTCTGAACAAGAAAGACGTATTGTACTTTCACGTGAGGCTGAGGAGCACGAAGACTGCAGTCGTAGACAGTGTTGAGTGTATAGGGTACAGGGCTTTTAGAGAGACATTGACAAAGAGACAGATTGCGACAGAGACAGAACGAGTGAGAGAAAACGAGAGAGACATAGACAGAGAGCGAGCTAGTGAGAGAGCGAGAAACAGATGAACAATAAGGCAGATAATATTACAGACATTGCTTAGCACTGGAGCTGAGAGATATGCGTATACCGTAAAGTGTATGCAGTGATGTACGTCTAAAAGGGAGAATCTGACTCATGGGATTTCATTCTACTGTGCGTGGATTAGGGTCAAATACCCCGACCTCGGCGACCTAGATAGACAACACGTAGGCCTACATATGTCTGTGGCAGTGTGTATCAAGTATCATATGAAGCATTAGTCATATATACAGGTTCTGGTAAATTCTGCAAGAGTATATGTACTGCTGATTTTCTGAATGCCCATCTGGCATCGCAGTCTTTCTAGGGTTCCAGAAAATAAATTATGTCGTTTGAACGATTGGAATTAAAAAAATTTGAACGATTGGAATAAATAAACTGTGAAAAGGCCCCACATCTTGGAAAATGGTCTCAGGGGGAGCGGCCGCTCCCCCTGCTCCCCCCCTAGCTACGCCTCTGGGGGAAACAAGGTTTGTGGGGGGCCAACGAGCGTCCGAAGAGCGGTCGCAAAAAATTTCAGAATTTCGACATGGTTATTTCATCCATTCATAGTACAAAAAAACTTGATGACCTTTTTAAAGGTTCATCTTACATATAATTGTAAATAATGTAAATATATATTATTATTTTTTTTATATCTCTCTGGTCTCCTGGGGAACATAAATCATGGGAGGGGGAATTCCCCCCCCCCAAAAGGTGTCTAGATTAAACACTGTGTGGCAACCATCTCAAGATCTTAAACCGGTTGGAAATTAATTTAATTTAACATCATCCAAAAACTGCTATAGTGCATTTCTCGTAATGCAGAAGAAATCGATGTCTCTAAACGAAATCGCATTCCAGAACTGCAGTCCATCGCAATTTGCAAGGACAAAGCCATGCATGCCGTAGAGTCTTACACACAAGGCGTTTAGGACGATAATTTAGGTGTATCAGACAGTCTCCTCTAATAGGTGTCTATACATTGCCACAGTGTAAATACAAATGTAGATATCCGAAATCTCTGAGCCACACAATGCCGCGTCAGGGAGACCAGCTTGTATTCACCTCGTTCTATATCAAATTAGGGCTAAGTCCGCGATCGCAGGGCTCTTTGGCCGGTTTCAGCGCCAGATCAGAATCCTTCAGTATGAGTTGCAGTGGCGGCGTTACCATGGGTCGCGGTAGTCATTTGACCTGCCTATTTTACTCTTGACCTGCCTTATGTCCTACCTACTATACCTACTGCTGTGTAAAATTCTTTGGAATTTTTAATATCTTTTTACATTTAAAACACCAGCATCTGTCCCGTAACATCATTAGTGCAATTATTAGCTCTAAAAGACTTTTTTAAACGTTTTATCTAGTGCAGGGGTTCCCAACCAGGGGTGCCCGCACCCCCAGGGGGTGCGAGATGGCATTTCAGGGGGTGCGAGGAAGAGTAGGTCAACTTTTTTATCGCCTGATAGAAAATCCGTCGTGTTTATACAAATGTCACGAAATTAACTCGTTACAAAAATTGTTTGCATTGAAGGGGAGGTTATATTTATTTTATTATAACAGAACTTGATATTAATAAATGTAATAATTGTGTGTGCATGTGTGTATACTTACTGAGCAGTATTTGTATCGTTGTGCAACCAGTGTCTTGCAGTGTGCCGGCATTTGAAGGTCATTATTTTTGCTTTGAGTGCAATGTCATATTGACATTATATTTTGAAAGAAGCAATGAGCAGGAAAATTTGTCAAAACGGGCTTTATGAACAGGTAAATTAGCTCATATTTTTCTCTTGCGGGTTCGCAGATTAACCCTTCATTTTTCATCATGTCAAAAAGAAGGAAATGGAATGATGAGTATGTGTGCTTTGGTTTCACTTGCACAACAGGAAATGATGACTTGCAAAAACCCCAGTGCATTCTTTGTAGCGTTATGAATTTATATGTGCATTTTATGCACTGATTTTAAAGCTCATTTTTAGTTCAATTTGTTCGCCCACAGTACTGTATGAGTGTATGTGGTTCAGTCTGTGGTTCAAAAATATAAATGTGACTTAGTCGTCTTCAAATCTGATATGACTTTTGTAGGGGGTGCGAGCGCTAATCAAATATTTCCAAGGGGTGCGAGGCATAGAAAAGGTTGGGAACCCCTGATCTAGTGTGTCAATAGAAGTCTATGTTGTAAGCTCAACAATTGAAATGTTTCTTCGACCTGCTGAATAACTCCCATGACCTTGACGCGAGCTGCTGAAATTGTATAGCTGGTGCCGCCACTGATGAGTTGGTGCAATGTATATCACCACCTTTGCTTTTTGCTTTTTGTAGAGTGCAGTTCAGATGGCCAGTCAATCTATCCGTCAAATCTTCTCCAATAAAGGTACAGACAAACCGCCATCAAAATGTCAACGAGTAATAATGCACATATCCCACGAGAGGCTTTCAACAACCATAAGCACTGTTGTCTGAC
>OY744615.1:28393296-28503345 GCA_963556255.1 Allolobophora icterica | reverse complement strand
TACATGTATAGATAGATGTACAATTGAACATATATATTATATATATATATGTACAATTGTACATCTAGTATATATATATTATTATTTATGTGTATATATTTATCTGATACATGTAGCGCGCTCCCTTAGGTTCACATCCTGGTATAAAGTTGTGTGAAATTCCGCATGGAGTGATGAATTGTGGATAAATGTTCCGCAGCAACGCAACCCAACACTCCGCTGCCAAGTGGGTCCACGGAATCCATGCAAGCGAACTTTACTTCTCGGACGATATTCATCCAGACAGAAAGGTTTGTTTAGCTGTTGCTGTCTACTCACCTGGCCGATGTATACGATAAGCATTCGTATAACCAGCCGGCCAGCGCTTCAAATCCACGCTCTCTCTGTCTCTGTCTGTCTGTCTGTCTCTCTTTATGTCTTTGTCTTTGTCTCTGTCTGTCTGTCTGTTTGCCCTGTCTCTCTCTCTCTCTCTCTCTCTCTCTCTCTCTCTCTCTCTCTCTCTCTCTCTCTCTCTCTCTCTCTCTCTCTTCTCTCTCTCCTCTCTCTCTCCTCTCTCTCTCTCTCTCTCTCTCTCTGTTTCTGCATTTAATGCATTTAAGCTGTTGTATACTCACTGCGCCCCAGGGCACACAATAGAATTATAGCCTACCTAATGCTGACTCTAGCTCGCAAAACCTTTGTCATTCGAATGTTATATGCTTAAATTAATATTATGAACTATGTACACCAAAATGCGGTTAGCAGTTGGTTTTGAATAAAGGATATACTTACTTACTTACTTACTTACTTATTTGTCTCGGTCTCTGTGTCTGTCTGTCTCTGTCTGTCTGGCTGTCTGTCTCTCTTTATGTCTTTATCTCTGTCTCCATTTTATTTATTTATTTATTTATTTCTGTCTGTCTCTGTCTGTCTGTTTGCCTGTCTCTCTGTCTCTCTTTCTGTATTTGTCTGTCTCTGTGTCTGTCTGTGTCTGTCTGTCTGTCTGTCTGTCTGTCTGTCTGTCTGTCTGTCTCTCTCCTCTCTCTCTCTTCTCTCTCTCTTCTATATATATATATATATATATATATATATAATATATATATATATATATATATATATATAATAATATATATATATACTATACATACTCAGTATAAAAGGCTTGCATCTACGTCATTATTCGCCCCGTGACGTACACGGATGGTAGCGGTTAGCTTCTTCGAAGTAATATATGCTCCAACTTCTCTGACACATTAACTCCGCGTAGGAAAAACAAATAGAATTCCTGTGTCGAGGCCATCCAATCGAAACCTAGTTGCATCCATTTGGATCCAGTTCGTTATTCGCTGTACATACGTTTGCAGACGCCATTAAAATGCACCTATAACTCCTCACAGCAAGCGTATTTCGACGCAGCGGCCTCAAGAGCATCCGGTACTCTCAGGTTAACCAGTACGCTGTGCGACGTTGGCAATTATTGGCGGACGTCATTCGATGACTTCTGTAGCGCATATTGAGAAGGATTTTATATAATTTGCAAGAGGCACCATATGCATGCACGCGATGTTCTTTCTGTGGAGACATTATACGCCTCCCACTCGATATCAGTGCTTTCGCTTAATGAACAGCTATAGGGCTATATAGCACAATAGTTTGAGTTCAATTGGTGTATGTAGTTCTCCTTATGTTCAGGAGGGAGGGTGGACTGTGAGTGGAAAATCTTCATCCGGGGTTTAAATCCCAACGCTTGGCATGCATAGCAATTCTGTGTCTATCGGCAGTTGAGCGTTGAAGGGCAACCCGTAAGGATGAGTTCTGATCCTCCTTTTCGCCCGGTCTTCTGTGGCTGGTTCTGTACATCGTATACATACAGAGTCGAACCGGGATCATTTTGGGGTCTTGCCATTTCAGTCACGCATGGAACCCAAGCTTAGGAAGTTTGCATATTAGAATAGTTGTGTATTGACATTTAATTAATTTCTTTCTGCCCTAGGGGCCCCACGCGCTGAAACCAGAGGGACCCATATCATGCCATGGCTCACTGGCACAATGGTCAGTCTGCCACTGCATACACACGAGAGCTGTTTGTTCCGGTTTCAGCTCAGTAAGGTCGCCGGTCGCTTCGTTCAAGCGCCCTTGGAGATCTTCTAGTTCCTCGATGCCGTACGCCAATTCGACTGCACCGCGCACCCTCGTGCGTTGGTCCATTCCTTTGAACTATCTTCCGTTTGACACTCGAGCTGTCCCCTTAAACTCTGCTCAGATTATTTTTTTTCTAGCTATGCTAAGACGTACCCCGGTACCCAGGACCTGTTCAGATCCCTTGGACAGCCACGTTCATAGCGATTTTGAAGGGTTTCTGAAATGCGCTCTTTTGTCGGTTGCTCTTTTGTCGTGGTGCCATAAAAGTCTAGATACATACATACATACATACATACATACATACATACATACATACATACACACATACATACATACATACATACATACATACATACATACATACATACATACATACATACATACATACATACATACATACATACATTCATACATACATACATACATACATACATACATACATACATACATACATACATACATACATACATACATACATACATACATACATACATACATACATACATACATACATACATACATACATACACATACATACATATACATACATACATACATACATACATACATACATACATACATAGGACTACATACATACATACATCAATCAATCAATCAATCAATCAATATGATTTATTGGCATCAACGACAGTATTTCATCATGTCCTGCGAATGTTTAACATAAGTAGGCCTACTCGATAGTATATGCCGGTTCACATTATAAAGCAAAAAGAAAATTAAGAATCATTTGTTAATTAACATTTCGAATTCGTTGAGAGTACTTTAAACATGTCAGTGTAATGATATCTTTAGTACCTGGTTAATAAAACATAGAACTATCATCAACAGCAAATGGCATCCCCTAAGCCTAAGGGATATAAGTCCCACTAGTACAGGGATGGCGATTATGACAATGTACATTATTCAAATTGATGCAGTAGCGATTGATGCAGATACATACATAAATACATACAAGCATACATACATACATATATATACATACATACATACATACATACATACATACATACATACATACATACATACATACATACATACATACATACATACATACATACATACATACATACATACATACATACATACATACATACATACATAGGCTTATACATACGTAGAAGAAGACGTGTCATAAAATAACAAGGAGCTTAACTGTCGCTGATGATATAAGCTTATTACTTTGGTGCACCTGTAATTTGAAGGGATTAGCAACAGAGGCGGCGCTACACCAGGGCGAGCCAGGGCAAATGCCCTGGTAAAAAAAGCCTTTGCCCTGGTCGTTGCCCTGCCAGAATTTTTGTCCTGCCCACAATATGTTTCGGGGCATAAATCGCCTCTGCACTGGTTACTTGTATGACTGACCTGTTATGCCCTGGTTATAAAAAATGTCTGGCGCCGCAACTGATTAGCAATGGAATGATATTATTAATAGTTGTTTTAATAATAATTATTGTGATCACAATTTCTTTATCGTCGCAAAGAGACTCAGCGGAGGCTCTCCCGACATAATCACGCGACATAACCACGTTCCAGGCATAACCATACGACATAACCACGTTCCTGACATAACCATACGACATAACCACGTTCCTCACATAACCATACGACTTAACCACGCTCCCGACATAACCATACGACATAACCACGCTCCCGACATAACCCTACGACATAACCACGCTCCCGACATAGCCGCACGACACCCTGTGAATGCTAGATTCGTGACAAATATATACGGATATGCTTCTGCCTTCAACGTTAATTGCATGGCAACAGTAGGACTAACATAATAGCTGAAGTATGAGGGCTTATCGTCTAAGATTTCAGAACGCACGATGTGCTACCAGGCATTTTATGCCGGATGTTGAGTATTGATAGCATCTAGTTAAAGCAACTCCCACTGGAGTATTAAGGACACCCACATAGCAAACCTATCTTTCAATTAACATACACCCTGTAGGCTCGCCGATTGATGGAAAGATATCGGTATACAGTTCAAGCTATATTTGGGTCCTTTAGAAACAGTGTTGGCAGCAAATGCAATTTTCCGATGAATGGGCGGAGGTTGTCATGTTCACTCATTGTGTATTTAGTGATAAAACGACAAGATATGCATCGAGCACATGATCGAGCTTTTCCGCCAAAACCCTAACAGATGCCCCTGTGGCGAAATAAATAATTGGTTACAATCGCGCTGTGTTATTCTATACGCTGTGAAAATGTTCAATGACTGCAGGGTACACTACCAAATTGATGAACCGATAAGCCACAATCCCCGCATAGCGGCAAATACCTAGGTAAAATAATTATAAGGCACGCAGGCACAATGCTAAGGGTGTCGTATATTAATCCGTGGTGCAGCGCACACAAGGGGGTCTTTGTAGAGGCACTATTTAGAAAACTTCTTGTTAATACCACAGGATATTAATATCAACAGCAGTGCGAAAACCTCATTAGACCAACAACGTTTTTTTAGACGTTGGCGGTGAAGCCGAAGGCACATAGCCTACAGGCTACAGGAGGTATCATCGAAGTTACCAATGTACGTGTTCGTGACAAGACTTGATAGGCAGGCTCATCCTAAGAATAATAATAATTTCAATTTTTTTACCTGAAGTATACTGCCATGTCGGCAGTTATTGTTTCGTTGCTATATAGCTTAACTGATACTGTACGTGTTTGTCTTTGTCAATAGCTTACTTCATTACCTGACACCTGGGCTGTCCTAACTAACGGGACCCAGTGTCCTTTTGCACACGGAATTGAATAGAATAATAATAATAATAATAATAATAATAATAATAATAATAATAATAATAATAATAATAATAATAATAATAATAATAATAATAATGGGCAAAAAAAAAATAATAATAATTTAAAAAAAAAAAATAATAATAATAATAATAATAATAATAATAATAATAATGATAATAATAATCATCATCATCATCATCCTCATCATCATCATCATCATCATCATCATCATCATCATCATCATCATCATCATCATCATCATCATCATCATCATCATCATCATCATCATCATCATCATCATCATCATCATCATCATCATCATCATCATCATCATGGCCGTTCCAGATGCTTCTCTCTCCTTTAATTAGTAATTTACGTCCACGAATTATCATATATGTACCTTGGGCAATAAATAGAAAATAATAACAAGACGATTAGTAAAGCTCCGTAGGCCTATCACAGCCCAGACCGAAGGAAAAGGCGCTGTACATGAGTTACAAAAATTCCAGAGACCACGACCAGTGTGTGCAGAGGCGCCGGCAGCGTGACGCACTGAACGCACGTGCGTCCACCCACCAAAGCAAATCCACACAAGGATTAGGCATCGCATCGATATTTTTGACAATATCACTGTGTAATTTTGGTTTACCATACAGTATGTATAACTAATATCATAGGATATCATCAGTCTTGTTGTCCTCGAGACCAAGGTCTTGGTCTCGAGTGCACTCGAGTTCGTTTTTAAAAGTCTTGGTCTTGGTCTTGAGACCAAAAGTCTTGGTCTTGGTCTTGGTCTTGAGGTTCAAGGTCTTGGTCTTGGTCTCGAGGCTCAAAGTTTTGGTCTTGGTTTTCCAAGACCAAGACCAAGACTTTTGACAATATGAACAGTCATTTAACAAAAGGCAAGGATTCTCAAAATTTATCCTATAATTACTAATACAATTGCTTTAGTATTTACATGGTGTGAGTGAGGCTTTACTGTTGTTTTGGACATTCATTTTGACTTCCGGTTATTTACCATGGGATGATTTCAAAACAGACTCACAATTTGTACATTTACATCCGGTACTTGAAAAGCTGCTCTGTGTGCCAGTGAATTCAGCACCTGTAGAACGTATTTTTCACATGGCAGAATTTTTATGAGACCCCACAGCCTCCACAGGTCACGTCTTGGTCAGAAAATTCTGAACGAACTCGTTTTTATAAAATGCAACAGGCATTTGGAATAACATTTCGCATGAGACTTTTGTAAATTTATACGAAATCGGAATTCTCTGCAGTCTGCATTTGGAGTTGTTTTCTTTGAATAAATTAAAAGATTCATGTTTTAATTAAAAATAGCGAGTAGTCCGACTTGACAATTTTTTTAGTAAAGAATAGAAGTCTGGATATGGTTGTGATTTTTTGGGTATTTTCCTCGGTTTTGGTCTTGAGTTTCAAAGTCTTGGTCTTGGTCTTGGTCTTGAGGTTCAAGGTCTTGGTCTTGGTCTTGGTCTTGAGGTTCAAGGTCTTGGTCTTGGTCTTGAGGTTCAAGGTCTTGGTCTTGGTCTTGGTCTTGAGGTTTAAGGTCTTGACAACAAGACTGGATATCATATGCATATGTTATACTGTACTTTTATGAGTCACTCTGAGTCATTCTCAGTGTATGACTACAAGTGGCAGACAGAGGACGGGTGTGGATGGGAGGAGACGGGAGGGGTGTGCGTCCATTTTTTTAAAGCCTGGCGGCGCCCCTGAGTGTGTGTACTAGTGTATGTATGTTTTAACCGTGTCTCTTTGTAACTAGAAGCGCTCCTATGCCGGTTAAGTAAGTAAGTAAGTAAATATATTCTTTATTATACCACCTGCAAACGCACTGTAGTTAACAATACAGGTTATACAAATAGATGCATAAGAAACTGATAAAAATAATAGCATAACTAATGCTAGTGTTCGATAGAGACCATAAATTATATAATAATTTTAGAGGTATAACATCCTGGTTATGAAACTCTTGCGAGTAAGCACATCGAAGCGTAACTTTGGTCTAAAAAGTGGGGGTACCAATTTTTTACATACACGAAGCAAGGCGGAGACTGCGATCTCTGGGAAGGCACAATAATAAAATATTGATAGACAACGCGAAATACGTGGCCATTTTTACTTCTTGAATAAATTGAGCTCTTCTGTTGTCCCCGTTATTGTGATAAATTCATCAAAATCTTTTTTGATAATTCTATAATTTGAAAAACATATTTTCCATCATTTGGGGCCCCCGAGAATCGGTGGCCCTAGGCGCGCGCCTAGTGCGCCTACGTGTATTGTTCAAAACGTTGGTGGTACGGGTACCCCTCATACCCCCCACAAATTACGCCTATGGACTTATTTCTCCACTGGCTTCCCTCCTGTGGCAATAAATCAGTCTCGCACCAATCCCTGGTGTAATCCAGTCGGTTTCTATGATCCATGTTCCGTCAATTTATCTAAACACAACTTGTTTGACCATATCCTGTAAGCTCCTCTGCCTCCTCGCTCTGGTCTCTCTCTGTCTCCTGTCTCTGCATGGTCTCTCTGGCAGCAACGTAACTAGGACTTCCCGTTTTTTTTCTTGGGGAGGGGGGTTTAAGCCTTGAGGATGGCAACATGTATACAGTGTTCATACGAATTTTAGCCGTAAGAATACGTACAGCGCCTTGATTTTTTCGGGGGGGAGCTTCAGCTTCGTTTAGGGGGCTTACGCCCCCAAGCCCAACGCTAGTTGCGTCCCTGCTCTCTGGTAACCGAACTCGGAACTTCATGAACCCCGCTGGAATAAACCAGGGTGGTTTTCTGCACTTAGCTTTAGAGTTGCGCTTTAGAAGTCTGATGCTTACGATATATATATATATGTATATATATATATATAATTTAGTTTCAAATCCGTTTTGTCTAAAGCTAACTGGTCTCATTCTTGACCTCTCACGGCACATAATTAGGCCTACTTGAGCACTAAATTGTGATGTGAGACTTTAAGAGAACCGCAGGCACTGTTTCAATCTTATATATATATATATATATATATATATATATATATATATATATATATATATATATATATATATATATATCATGTAGACTACAGTAAAATAACATTGTCGAAATTATTGTTGTCGGAGTATAATGACGCCTGAAAGTCCTGCATCCGAAGCCGACGCGTAGGGAGTCGGGATCTACTTATCAAAATTAGTATGTACAGTATTATATAGAGGCCCCATATATCTGCAGGATGGACAGATGCCTAATAAACGAAGGGTTTAAGCGTTGGCTATTCTTGGGTCAACATCCGTTTGACAAATGGCTTCAAGTAGATTTCGAATGATGTTTACATTCGGCCGCGGGTGCTTGTACGGGGTGCACGTGAGTGAGTGTTGGGTCGATTTGAATAGTGCTCGATTGCTTGGGTCATTGAAGGCAATTGCCTCCGGCTACGGAAGAGAAGGGGAGGCGGAGTAGGAGCAGGAGCAGGAGCAGGAGCAGGAGAGGTAGGAGCAGGAGAGGTAGGAGCAGGAGAGGTAGGAGGAGGAGGAGGAGGAGGAGGAGGAGGAGAAGGAGGAGAGGAGGAGGAGGAGAGGGAGTAGGACGAGGAGCAGGACGTAAAAGACTAAGCATGTAATTGTACCTAGCTTACCTGCACCTACCTTGTAGAACCCTGGTTCAGTTCAACATTCGGTTCAATTCAACGTACTATAATTATATACTGTATAATTTATATGCGACGTTTATCACAGCGACTCATTTATGAGACTGTACTGTTAAGATCCTGTGTTTTATAAACAACAATTAATTCGCGTCGGCCACAATAGCGGTGCGATCAAACAATATTATTAAATAATTACATTACATATGTCGCATGCCGTGTTACTCGGTACTAGGCCTACAATGCTTCGTTTAAAACAGCAAACCTCAAACACAAAACGATAAACATGACGGCGCCGTGCATAGATGAATGTGTTTCATTGGGGGGGGGCGCCACATCCATAGGGTCGAGTTTCTCCCCTTGCAGCAAATTAAAGTGTAGACCTTCGGGCATTTGTCATGGTAAATGCCATCCCGATATTTTCGCTAACTAACTCCATAGGCATCGCAGTGGACTTAATTAACTCAGTTGAGTCACTAGGGGGTGCGGGGATGCGGGCCGCACCGGGTGACACACTCATAAGGGGTGAAACCAAAATGACAAAATGACTGTCTAACAACATTTTGTGCAGAGTTTCAGAAGAAATTTATTAGTTTACTATTAACAATAACAGATAACCTGGGATTAAGATTACTAAAAGGGATATGAAGCGGCAACGCGTCAGCCAATGAGAGTTCGTCTTTTCTGATTCATCGCAGGCGATGTCTGTGGCCATCTATTTTTAGAAAAGTGACATCCGGGCTTTTTGGAGAGGGGCGACTTGGCTCAGAGCAGAAGTAAACACTCTCGGAATCGCTCTAGATTCTTTTAGCGATTTATTTATTAATAAGGACATAATTATGCGATTAAAGTAAATTACGGACAGTCTAAATAAATAAATAGTCTGAAACTAAGTAACAGACAGGATGCCAAAATCCTGCAGCTATTGATAAGTGTTTTTATTTAGTTAAGCCAGCTATAACCGACCCATGTTTGACTAGCCGGTGTTACTAAGGTCCCGGATGTGAGCCACACACATAGTCTAGATAAAAGATCCTATATTCATCGGCTTCATATCCCTTAGTAATCTTAATCCCAGAGATAACGACAAAAAACATTTTTCGTAAGCCCAGTTTACATGCTAGAGAATAATATGTATCAGTATCAATAATTATTTACCTAAAGCTGAAACTCTATGCTGAAATACTTTATTGAACCTTCGAAATGGGGGGGGGGCGACTTACCGCACTGGGTGATACAGCCCTAGTGACGCCACTGCATGAACTTCCGCGTAATGACCAGAAAACAGCTAGATTTTGGAGCGTCATAGGCTGATGCCTTGTGCATTATACACTGGCGCAACAGAAGTTGTGAATTATTGTTAACTATTATAAACGTGGTCGATGCTTTGCACAAAGCCTTTGTGCACTGAAAAGCTAGCTGTCTATATATCCAGCAACCCGAATTACTTCTGGGTGGGAACACAGGAAATGCTAGGGCGTTAGGAAAAGCGCCCATCCTTTCTAATTGGCCTAATTGAGATATTTTTGCGTTACTGCCATACACTGATTGCCTTCAAAATTGGCGTGAGTAATTAATAATTATTGCGCTTAAAACTGATAGGAAATCGTTGTGTTTTTTGCTCGCAGAGCATTAGAGATAAGCACGTTTGTCATCCAAGCATTTGCGCGATAAAAAAACTTCTCCACTGTAGACCTATAATATATATGCTAATGATTTGTTTTCACAAAAAATAGGAAACGTTGCTTCCAAGTGGAAGTTAAGTAATCATCATCGTCATCGTCATCGTCATCGTCAGTGCCAGATTAACTATGGCGCAACTGGCGCACTTGCGCCAGGCCTTCTTTCGCGGGTAAAAATTTAAAAAAAAACATTGAGAAATCCGATTATCCGATCGAATTTGTTTATATAAGTCACAGTCCGGCTTATTTAAAATGTTTAATTTCTAAAACAAGCATTGCATATAAAATTTGGTGGCATTATAAAAACAGGCCTTCTACAGTACTACTACTATAATGATGACGTACTAATTAATTGTGTACTGTAATGATGACGTATGACGTAATCAATTTATGCGCGGATCGACCCCATCACCAAATAAAATATAGATATGCGTACGCCGTACGGCACAGACGACACAGTGTATGTTCCATGTAATATTACTATTTAGTGTTTATGTAGCTGCTTATTTCTTTTTTTTATTTTAATTTTTAAACAAATAAAATAAGTAGGCCTAAAGAAAATGAAGAAATTTGAGTCCGGTTGGCAGAAACGTCAAAGAAAACGCGAACTTGAAGAGGTAGGCAAACAGCAACGTGGTAGTATTGATAAATTTCTGGCAGTAAAAACACGAGAAGTGCCGCAATTTATAGATGGTGTCGACTCAGCGTCAGAAGCTGGATGCAGTTCAGGCTTAGGCCGCTCAGCAGTGTCAGCACTAATGCCAACAACCAGTGCCAGATTAACTATGGCGCAACTGGCGCACTTGCGCCAGGCCTTCTTTCGCGGGTAAAAATTTAAAAAAAAACATTGAGAAATCCGATTATCCGATCGAATTTGTTTATATAAGTCACAGTCCGGCTTATTTAAAATGTTTAATTTCTAAAACAAGCATTGCATATAAAATTTGGTGGCATTATAAAAACAGGCCTTCTACAGTACTACTACTATAATGATGACGTACTAATTAATTGTGTACTGTAATGATGACGTATGACGTAATCAATTTATGCGCGGATCGACCCCATCACCAAATAAAATATAGATATGCGTACGCCGTACGGCACAGACGACACAGTGTATGTTCCATGTAATATTACTATTTAGTGTTTATGTAGCTGCTTATTTCTTTTTTTTATTTTAATTTTTAAACAAATAAAATAAGTAGGCCTAAAGAAAATGAAGAAATTTGAGTCCGGTTGGCAGAAACGTCAAAGAAAACGCGAACTTGAAGAGGTAGGCAAACAGCAACGTGGTAGTATTGATAAATTTCTGGCAGTAAAAACACGAGAAGTGCCGCAATTTATAGATGGTGTCGACTCAGCGTCAGAAGCTGGATGCAGTTCAGGCTTAGGCCGCTCAGCAGTGTCAGCACTAATGCCAACAACAGACACCCTTGATTTCAGCAATGATATCATTGATATGCCTAAATCTGAAACTACCATAGATCTACCATTAAAACAAGAGAATCAATCTGTTGGAAACGTGCCACAAACAGATGCTGCTCTGTGGACTATAAATGAAGATTTGGTCAGTTATTGGCTGCAGATGGGACCTGAAAAATGTCGTAATCAAGATGGCATGTACTCTAAATCCATAAAACAACATGGAAATAAAGTAAAATTGAATAGTACCAAAGGAAAACTAAACGATTCTGCTTTTTTTACGATCACACCAAACGGGGAAAAAATTCTCAGACATTGGCTCTTGTATTCGCCATCAACTGGGCGCTTATTTTGTTTTGTTTGTAAAAATTTTTTTGATAATTTGATTGGATAGAGGGCCTACTTTAGTTTTGTTGCATTGTTTGCGCCAGGCCTCTAAAAAGTTAATCCGGCACTGCCAACAACAGACACCCTTGATTTCAGCAATGATATCATTGATATGCCTAAATCTGAAACTACCATAGATCTACCATTAAAACAAGAGAATCAATCTGTTGGAAACGTGCCACAAACAGATGCTGCTCTGTGGACTATAAATGAAGATTTGGTCAGTTATTGGCTGCAGATGGGACCTGAAAAATGTCGTAATCAAGATGGCATGTACTCTAAATCCATAAAACAACATGGAAATAAAGTAAAATTGAATAGTACCAAAGGAAAACTAAACGATTCTGCTTTTTTTACGATCACACCAAACGGGGAAAAAATTCTCAGACATTGGCTCTTGTATTCGCCATCAACTGGGCGCTTATTTTGTTTTGTTTGTAAAAATTTTTTTGATAATTTGATTGGATAGAGGGCCTACTTTAGTTTTGTTGCATTGTTTGCGCCAGGCCTCTAAAAAGTTAATCCGGCACTGGTCATCGTCATCGTCATCGTCATCGTCATCGTCATCGTCATCGTCATCGTCATCATCATCATCATCATCATCATCATCATCATCATCATCATCATCATCGCCGTACTTGCTATGGCGCCACTCAACTTATGCTCAGCAGCGCCTTAATCAATTTTATTATGGATTATTCTTCTGAAGGGGATATAAAATAGTTAAAAACCTGCTTATTTTAAACTTCCTGATTTATAAAAACCTAGGCCTGTATGCTCAGATATAAGTACAACCGCACACGAAAAATTATACAGCAAGCAAAGTTAAGGAAATTAATTTCTTTGGACACATTCGCAGCATGGTTATTATATATATATATATATATATATATATATATATATATATATATTTATATATATATTTATATATATATATATATATAATTATTGCTTTCATAGTATAGGCCTAAAATGCTAATAGCCTATTATAAGACCCTGATTTGCATTTTGTGCTCCTTAACCCATTTAATTTTAATTTTGCATTATTTTAATACATATGGTATTACCAATACTGTATTGGCGGGAAATCAACTCCGTAATGCCATTTTTTGCTTGTGGCCCCGCTCATCGCTTGCTGCTTGGGTCCCGCACACCCTAAGGCCGGGCCTGCCTATATAGAAGACATTCAAGACGGTACGAGTAGGGGTTCGGGGTCACGGTGGCCTATTTATCCTAAATCCGCTACTGAGTCTGTGGAAGTAGGCCTACCTCTAGCGAACTTAGATACATGGGTGGGTGGCCTAAAATTATTCCAACAGAAGATAATTTATTACGTAGGTGTACCTATTTTTTTGTGTCAGCCTATTTAAAATTCTTTTCTTCTACGTTTCAAATTGAATTCACGTATATAGCATTAATTGTAAGCGTAGGCATCATCTGTTTGTAGGCCTACCGTGGATGGCGTGGTGGCTCAGTGGTAAGTTCGACGCCTTGTGACCTGAGAGTTGCAGGTTCGAATCCCACTCTAGCCGCTGCGTACGGACCTTGGGCAAGTCCTTCACTCGCGATTGCTCGTGGCTCTTCGGCGTGGAAACTCCGACACAGTATCAAATGCTGTAGTCGGGACCGCCTCTGAGTAGTAGTAGACTTGAGGAGGCGTAAGGCGTTATAGAAATATCCAAAATAAAAAAATAAAAAAATATTATATTCATTTGGTCCTGTCATATATATTTATTTAAATATATATTCAGTCATATTATATAGAAATATCCGAAATAAATATTTTTAAAAAATTTGCTGGCTCAGGGCCTAAGAAACCCAAATGAGCACTATTCAAAACGACCCAACGCTCACTCACGTGCACCCCGTACAAGCACCCGCGGCCGAATGTAAACATCATTCGAAATCTACTTGAAGCCATTTGTCAAACGGATGTTGACCCAAGAATAGCCAACGCTTAAACCCTTCGTTTATTAGGCATCTGTCCATCCCGCAGATATATGGGGCGGCCTATATATAATACTGTACATACTAATTTTGATAAGTAGATCCCGACTCCCTACGCGTCGGCTTCGGATGCAGGACTTTCAGGCGTCATTATACTCCGACAACAATAATTTCGACAATGTTATTTTACTGTAGTCTACATGATATATATATATATATATATATATATATATATAATATTGAAACAGTGCCTGCGGTTCTCTTAAAGTCTCACATCACAATTTAGTGCTCAAGTAGGCCTAATTATGTGCCGTGAAAGGTCAAGAATGAGACCAGTTAGTTTTAGTCAAGACGGATTTGAAACAATTCCCTGGACAGCCCTCAAATTCCGACCAACGTAAATGGTAGGCCTAATTATAATCTTAATTAGGGACTTCTATCGAGCCGGTGTCTTGTGTACACTGTACACGGCACCAAGCGGTAGCGCATCAAAACCAGACGCCGTAATGAGGTTCCAATATCCCTCCGATCAGTCCGCCAGGGGCGTCTACACCATAGAAACCTTGGAGAAAATGCTCCATCCAAGAAATAGGGGGAAGATCTGTCAGTGTGTGTGTCACCATTTTACGAGGGGGAGGAAGGGGAAGGGGAAGGGGAAGAAGAAGGGGGAAGGGGAAGTTGCTCCAATGACTTAGGGGGGATAGACGGCGTAGACGCCCCTGCAGTCCGCTAAGACAGAGCAGCCTCGAGATCTGGTGTAATAGGCCTAAGCAATTTGAAACAGGCAAGTCTTGGGCTAAATTGTGCACAAGAATATAGGATATATATGTCATATATAGGATACATACAGGTAGAGAGTTCCAAAATCTAGGTCCACATTCCGAATATAGGCTCGATTACCAAGTTTAGGTTAACCGTTTAGCTACGACTATGGAATGACTATGATGACCTGGTTGAACAATGGCAAGACTGTGGAATAAGGACTGATTCTGAGTAAATTGTGGTTGGCTAGAGTATTCATGTTATATATCGGTTCTATAAATGTCGGTGAAACGCTCGATTCTGTGGAAGGCGCTCTTTTGGTTTTCTTAGGCCATGAGCCAGCAAACGACGCCATCCACGGTACAAACAGATGATGCCTGCGCTTACAATTAATGCTATAGGCCTACGTGAATTCAATTTGAAAAGTAGAAGGAAAGAATTTGAAATAGGCTCACACAAAAAAATAGGCACACTTACGTAATAAATTATCTTCTGTTGGAATAATTTTAGCTCCCCCTTCATGTATCTAAGCTCGCTAGAGGTAGGCCCACTTCCACAGACTCAGTAGCGGATTTAGGATATGTAGGCCACCGTGACCCCGAACCCCTACTCGTACCGTCTTGAATGTCTTCTATAGGTTCACCCGTAGAAATAGGCGAATTTATTTCCTTTTAGCCGAGCAATTCATTTTCGGAACATTGAACATTGATCCTTCATTCAATTGGGGTGAAATAGGCAGACAAAATAATCAAAACTCCGCATTAGGAATGGTGGTAGGATAACGAAGGTAAATAAATTTCCAACTTTCTCATTGCGATGTCGCCCAACGATATCTGGAGTTCTGCTGGACAGCAGTAGCAGTGAAAACTGCAGCCTCATCACGCGTCCCATTATTATTCTATGGCGATAGATCAGCTTAACTGTGAAAGTGACTAACCGCAAACATGTAGGCCTATAGGGCCAACGCTTGTGTTAGGTAGGCCTATGCGGCTGCAGACAATATAGAGGACACAGTACACCGATGCTTTTAGCAAAAACTTTGGATAAATTTTAAAATAAACTTACAGGGAGTGATGGTTTTTGTATGGGAGGTCGTATACCACGGTCGATGGAGGTGGATTTTACTTGTTTAAATCACCGTTGTGTCATGTGATCTTTAAACAGGGCCTAGGTGTTATGACTATAGGACCTAACTGTTTTTCTGCTATTTTCGTGTGCATAATCCTACACACCTACGTAGGATCATTGTAATTAACTGTTTTAATTCCAACCTACACGTATACTTATACAGAGTCCAGGAATTCCTTCCACGCGGTGAGCGAACGAAGCACTTTGACCCTAATCTCAGCATTACGACGATGCTTTGGCTAAAACTCTGTGTAGATATAGGAAGACTTTAATCTCACCCGTGGCTATATATATATATATATATATATATATATATATATATATATATATATATATATATATATATATATATATTATACACGCAGGCCTTATATATATTATATATATATATGCTTTGAGGACGGCCAAATGCCGATAAGCCGTGACTGATAGGTAGAAAAGTCTACATGGGAGGAGGTGTCAGAGATATGCCTATCGGTTATCAACGATTCATGCCGGACCGCTTCCTACGCTATATATACCCGACACCAGGCGACCACTTATAGTAAAGTTATTCGCAATTCCAGGCCAAAATAAGAGTAAAACAAGGACGAATTTTATTATCCGTCTGGCAAATGAACTCAGATCTCCACTGCACATCGATCTCTGGAGATCTCATGGACAACCCCACTGATACGACGCAGCGCTTGTGAATAAGCTGGTGCCTTGCGCTTATAAGCTTTAGAGTAGTGCTTTAGAACTTAGAAGTTTAGAGTTTACGATTAGGCCTACGATTAATCATTCCTGTTTAATCTAGTACCAGAAGCAATAATGATATACAGCCCAGCAAAACCCAGAGAGGAATCAAATTAAGTGGAGTTATGAATAATCTTCGTTTTGCTGACGATGCTGGTCTTCTCAAGCGAAACACATTGTAGGATAGAACTACAAGGTTAGACAAAGCCAAAAGATTCAGCTTACTGAATAACGAGCAGAAAACGAAGGTTATTGAACAAAAAAACAATAATAGCAGAGATTTAAGTGCCATAGTTCGTAAACAGTCGAAAGGAAATCGATGCAACGATTCAGAAGCACCAATAGGCCTAACTATCAGCATCCAGGAGAAGCTATACTGAACAAGTATACATAAATTCGTCTATCTTGGGATGGGGGATGGGGGGGGGGGTAATAACTGCATATGGCAACAGCGAAAAACCCATATAAAGGAGAATTGGACGAACCTCATAAACGTTTGGAAAATTGAACAAGATTACGGAGAAGCAGAGCAATAACAAAAAAGCATAGACAATGATAAATGAGACGATATTACGACCTATTTTCCTTTACGGATCATCAGAATGCTGGAAATGATGATGACGTCGACGACGACGACGACGACGAAGATGACGATGACGATGACGATGACGATGATGATGATGATGATGATGATGATGATGATGATGATGATGATGATGATGATGATGATGATGATGATGATGATGATGATGATGATGATGATGATGATGATGAAGATGATGATGATGACGATGACGATGACGATGACGATGACGATGACGATGACGATGATGATGATGATAATTTCGTACGGCGCGCGCATGTCAGCAGCATTTGAACGTCTTTAGGAGACCGAATACACATGAGGCTTCGCCGATTGAAAAACTTCTGGTGAAACCCGACAGCGCGTAGTAGATTCACGCGTCCGTAGAGCTTCCTGTCCACATACTACCGCATGGACGTCTGCTGGCGGCACGGGCCGAATTCTTTGGCGCATTTCTGCGAAGGAGAACACGCTGTGCGTGCGGCTTTAATAGGCGCACGAGTAAACATCAGAATGACGGACTCCGTGACAGCCACATGGGGCGTGTTCGTTTTGCGGCGGTATTTATAGATCGGTGGTGATCCCCCGGTACTCACAACAGACTCGGCAGACAGATCCGCAGTTGCTTGGCTTTGCCATTCGTAGACGTTGTACGGCGTTCCTGTAGCACGCATCCCGTGGCAGGTTGCGAGTGTGTTGACACGAAAAACTTCGAAATCTATCGACTAGATCGGCGATCAAAGTTCGTCGAAAATCTTTCTCTAGATCTAATATAACGGTTGCAGGTCGAATCGGGTCGCGATAGGATATGTGCGGCGAGATTTCGTCAGATGTGTTAGATTTCGTGCGGTGCTAAGTCACGCGTCGATGTAGTTAAGCTTAGTGGTAACTAATGCTGTAAGCAACCACGCTACTGTGCTGTACGAATGATGTTGACAAATTCGTGAAGACCCTTACGCCCCTTAAGAAGTTTGTGGATGTTTCGTATTTGACCCGATTGAGATCGTCCTAAGTCTTGTCGGGTAAACTTCAGACGTCTTAAAGTTGGTAATAATTGGGTGTCTGACGCTTCGCAGCGTCAGGACACGTGATCGACAACGTAGCAGTCACGCATGACATCCCTGTGACGTAGGCTGCTGACGATAATTTTTTGAAAACGTCATTGTACGTCACATGACGTCTCCATGATGCCATTGTCAACCGTATGACGCCATTATCAACGAAATGATGAAATGCAATTGGTTGCGAACAGCTATTTAGTGTGACAAGGAAGTTGTTTTGAAAACTGTGTGACAGGAACCCGCCAGGTTACTTTAGTGTTTTGCTATGAGATATTTCGCCGATAAATCGGCGAATGCTATTTTAATATGTATCTGGTACCATTCGGTAGCAGGTTGCTGACGCTGATTTGTGCACTGGTCTTCCCTTGCGCATTCTGGGGCCCACCCGGGGCCAAGGCGCTTCACTGCCCTCATTGTGATCCATTTCTCTGTTCCTCTCTTCCGGATTGTGCAGGTGGTACCATGATGGACCGTTGTAATTGTTGCCTCGAGTGTGCCCGGGTGGTAAACGAAACATGCGGTGGACAGTTTGGCGTTGAAGGCAGATGCGATGAAAATCTCATTTGTGTGATTAGTCCAGCCGTAGGCTCGAGCATTTCCGATGGTGAAGTTGGCATTTGCAAAGGTAAGTTCCAAAATTTACTCCATTTCTGACATAGGTAAATATTATCGATCATTTCTTATGTTGTTTATCGACTAGATTTCTTTGTGGTTTGAATGTAGTGTTGAATGCATTTCATTGTAGCTAAAATACGAGAACAGTTAATAAGTAACTGATAAATGGGAGTCTGTTTTATAATATGCCTCAATAGAGTCATTGCTTGGCCTACTTTTACACTGTTCAAGAAAAAAACATATTTTCAGATGATCTGATCACTCTCAAAGTTTTTATAGTCAACACTATCAGCGATAAGTCAAGTTACGATACCTTTTAATTTCTTGAGGACCCTGTGCATTACAGCATAAGCCTCACTTTCAAGTGCTTTTAATCGCCTTAATGCACTTGATGATAGCATGAAAGATTCTGTCGTTTCTTATTTGTATATAATGTATGCGACTTCATTCATCGCGTGTGTGAGGAAATGACAGCCGTGAGTGGCACTTCAGAGTAAAACTCAAGCATAGAAACATACTATAGCGAAATTCCATGTGTCTGTGGCCAACAGGTTTTTGTAGGTAGCTTTATTCATTGCCTGTGTGCAGAAATGACAGCTATGCGTGGCATTTCAAACTCAAACACTGAACTCCCTTAGCGAAAATTCCACGTCTTTGTAGTGAGGTTTTTATGATCAGAGTTCAAATTACATTATTTTCATGTTCTGCTACAATGGGTGTCCTTTGTTGAAATGATTTTCTCTTAACGTCGTGCTAAGTGGCTTCGAATTGGTTCAGTATTTTATAATGATGCTTTTACTACATAGGCAATTTTGTTTTGTATGAACACTTGTGGATTCGGAGAAATTAAGTCTTCTGCAAAAACAAAACGATGCTTTTCCCAGTAGCCAAGGTCTGACAGTTCACTATACTGTATGAGGCTGTTTACTGTATACTAGGGCTTTGCTGCTTGAGTATTGAATTTTATTGGGGTGCCTCTACTGTCCTGTGTTCTCTGCTGCCACAGTTCGCAGTAATTCTGGTGTTGTATGGACCGGTTAACATATTTAACCCGATATCAGGGGCCGAGGTCGGGTCATTGGTTGTAGCTCTGATGGTTGTTACATGCCAGCTGTCTTTTTTGCAGTTAATTTCTGCCCTAGGAAACAAACTCTGTCCCCAATGATAAGACCTGTTATTTAGGACATCTGTTAAAGCATTTCTCTGTAAATTCCTGCATGCCTGATGGGGTAAATACTGCGGCCTGTGCCAGATACAGACTGATTTATATCCGATGGCGTGGGGGAAGAGGAAGACGTATTGTGTTACCACTGCAGTTCTGCCTTCAGTAGAGGCAAGGCAACCCTTTGCAACA
The DNA here is from genome assembly GCA_963556255.1 of Allolobophora icterica. Lineage (NCBI taxonomy): Eukaryota > Metazoa > Annelida > Clitellata > Crassiclitellata > Lumbricidae > Allolobophora > Allolobophora icterica. The sequence goes on along the minus strand of OY744615.1, from coordinate 28,483,118 downwards.
GGCGGGAAAACAAACCGCAGCATGGTTGGCACATCTGCTACCTCTTTTATCACCACCTGATGATTAGGTTGATTGCATTTTCATCAGTTACTTTCTCGCCATGTCAGTGTATGGGAGAGTGGCTAAAAGTCACTGACATATTTCGCCTTTGTACTGCTTGTTTTCTGATTGTTAATCTCTAAACCCAATAGGGAAAATCTCTGAGAATGAACAAAAACTGGAAGATCAATGTTGTGCTCGAATAGTCTCTGCTGGTGTCAATGATGTGAAGTTGCATGCTGTGTGAAAGCACAATGAGCTGTTACTTTGTTTCTTTACCCAACAAATGTCTTAGATGTTAAGGAAATTTTCATTTCTTTCTTTTAAACATTTTCACATTTACTGTGGAATATGGAATGTACTTGCACATATATATATATTATATGTATATGTATATGTAATTATGTATATATATATATATATATATATCTTCTGATAAAACTTTGTCCATCTCTCTTTTCATGCTATGGTTTGATCTGCTTCAGTAATTATGTGACCCACTCTGACAGAATGAGTTGTAGCACGCAATATACAGAAATGGATTAGGCAGGTGTTTTATGTTTCAATCATGCATACACTATATTGACTCTATAACATATTGTGGTCAAACGTGTCCCAGTCTGTATTTTCGTTTAAATCTAAAATCTTTGACTCTTGTGGATGCTGAGATTTAATAACTTTTTTGCATTCATTGTGGTGAGGTGAGGTGAAACATCCAATTTTGGGTCGAACTTGGGCAATCACCTGTCAAATTACATCGACTTATTATGCATCATTTGAAAGGTCACCATCTGCCTATTGTATTTGCAAGGTCACCGTCTGCCCATTTTATATATTACACTTACACAATTATTCATCCAGGTGTTGACGAATGAGAAGGCTTTATGTAAGGGTTATTGATTAATTAGGAATAATGTGTCCAACTGATAAATGCATTCGTCCATGAATTAAAAATTTGACGTTTGTGGTGTTCTAATTTCAGAACGACTTGAAATATTTATGTATGAATGATACATGATAATTTTAAGCTGAATTAAATGCACTATTTCATTAAATAAAATCTGAAAATGTGAAAATATCCTATTTAAGACTCGTTTAGTCAGAGCTGTTTGTATACGTGAACAATACAGTCAGGCTGTGTGAACCACAAATGTGCTGATTATAACAGTTGTGAGCTGCATGTTATCATTTTACCAGGAGCAATAACTTTTCTTATGTCCGGCGATTTCATGACAGAGATTTCAACAGGGCAGGCAACTTCCAGAAACTGAGAGTGAGAATTTGTAGAAACAAGAGATTCCAGATTTGTTGTCTGAGCCATTACCGGGTAGTTAAGGATCTTAGAGCTGCAGGCTCTGCAGAATGTTATTGAGTTCATGAACCTGACATGACTGGCCGGCAGTCCTTTCAACCCACTATAGACACATCTGGTGAGATAGTGTTCGCAGGCATCCAGTCTTTAGCTGTTAATTATTTGAAAACCAAACATTTCGTGATAAACACACAGGCGTGCTGGTTCTGTATACGTGCCAGTCGTAAAAGGTTACTGCTCGTTCAACTAAGTGCTGGCGTTTGAGAAGTTGCTTTGCTGATGGCGGCAGGGAAGGCTTTCAGCAGTCGCCCCGGAGGAGGTTACATACATCGTGGGCAAGTAAACGTCATTGTCAGGCTCGCCGTGATACAACGTCTGCACATGTGTTGCAGCGAGAGTTCCCGTTCCCATAAGCATTCTTATGAATGGCGCAGTTCCGGAAACATGGGAACGAACTGAGAGTTATTTTTAGATGCAGACGGAAGCACAATTAAACGGACGTGCCCATTATATCCTCACCTCCCTGACGCGCCAATGCATCACCGTTCGTACCGGTACTTCACGCAAAATTGTTTTCGACATCCTTCTGTGATTATTAGCTGGCAGATTCATGTTCTTGTTATTGTCTTTGAGCAGAGCAGCATGCATTGTGAAGGACTAGTGTCAGTGTTTGAGAGTGCTTCTCCATTTGTTGAAATTTTTGGTCTTAAGTGATAAACAGTGTAGGTGATGAAGTGGTGAAGGAACTGTGTGCTGGATTTGATTTTGGTTGTTGGTTCTGGCATTGCTGTGAATTACATCTTACTTTACTTTACGTTACATTCACTTATTTTGTCAGGAATTGGCACTCTGCCTTATGAGTTGAACTGAAACATATTATTAGACTGTAAGTTTATCAATAAAAACATTGGAATGCCAGCATCTGAATTGATTAGCAATTGTTACATAAACTGAGCAATTTCATCCCCGTCCAGACGTGATCTAAAAATCTTACAATTGGAAAGCAAATGATGGTATTGTCTATAATAGTTCAATTTTCGAAAACACATTTGCTACTTATGACTGGCTGTGGTGAGTTGTGTTTTGACGTTGATGGGTATAGACAGTTAATGATTGTGCTTATTGTCTTTTTCTACTTTAATTTATTTGAGTGGTGTCAGTAGGCAGTGATTTACAAAGGAATTTTGGCCATAGGAAATAATAATAATATTAATGTGGCCCATTCAGTGTGGCAAACACTATTATAGGACATTATTATTGACCCAAACTACACAAAATATATGAAGAAGTGACCTAATTTAACCTAGAAAGAAAGTGCTCAATGGAATCTTCTTCACTCATGGGCAGCTCATGAGCACAGTAAGCTGAAGTGTGCCAGCTATGTTAGTTTTGGACCTATACTGAAACAACTATAGAGCAGTGGATGGAACTTGTTGCACTGAATGAAGCCCCCTCCCCCACCCTCACACTTCAGATCAAAGACACAGTGGGTGATAATATAAAGTATCTGTTCTTACGAAAACTGCTATGGATAACTACAAAAAAACAAAAACAACTGGGAAATAATTAAAGTGTAGCTCGTCAGAGGGATAAAAAGCCTGCTAGCATAATAGTGTAATAAAAATTGATATATAATTGTAAAAATAAAGATTAATGTATATTGCAGAGCTGCAAGACAATATTAGAAACCAAGTTATCCAATAGACTGCCTCCTTTGCACAAGAATACTAAGGACAATTGTATATATGGGTGTGTCTAGACACTTTTTATAGCGCCTTTTAAATACATCACAAAGGTACTGCCTTCACCAGTCTAAGCTATGTTAAAGTCTTTAAGAACAGAAGTTGATTTAATATTTAATATTTTCATGTTTATTGACAAGCTCACTGACAAACCACAGTAAGTAACACTGAAACATATGACAGTACAACTATTATCAAGATCTTATAGAACACACGTCTTGGCAGCCTGTTAGGCGCCCGCTCATTTTACTGCTGCACCCTAGAGGGGGCTTTGCAGAAATCGAACCGTGTCTTTCAGGATCTTATGTTCTTTGAGCAAGAGTGTTACCATTCGTCTATCGCCCTCCCCAATAAACAAGCGAACAGCACTCAGATAACTAGAAGTCACTGCCTAGCTCCTGCTCCCAACTGAATGACCTCTATCCAGAGATGATAATAGACACCATGTTCCGAGTTCCTGGACTAGGTAGCATAGAAGATACTGAGTGATGGGGGACAGGTGACAAGGCTGACAATGCATCCATTCCTCTGTTGCTTGATTGGAGGATGACATTCTATCCAGCCGGCAACTGGTAGTCTAGTGTCCGTAAGTGGAATGGTCAGAACAAAGGACTCTCTTGGCGTTTCCAGATAGAGCTGATAACTGGAAACCTTTCTGTCTCTAACCGGAAGCCTCTGTCTCCCTCAGAAGAGTCCACTGGCGCCACATGGGACTTACTTGGCGTCTGAATACTGTACAAAACACTCGGAAACAACTGGAAAAGAAAGAAATTGCTCCATGCACGCTTACAGGGTCACTTTAGAAGTCTGTCTGAACTAAAATTATCACGCATAGTCCACATGTGATAAACTAACTAATAAAAAATGAGACGCTAGAGATGCCATGTGTGCAAGGCCATAGCTAGGAGTGTTTTTGGTGTTTAAACACCCCCGAGATTAAATAATGTAAAGATGAAATAATGCATTTACCCGCTATGAGAGCTCGCGGTGCTCCTCCAAACCCCTTAGTCGGTTGACTCTGTTGCTTGTCGGCTTGCTCAAGGATGAGTAAACACCCCCGAAACAAAATCCTGGCTGCGGCCTTGCATCTGTGCATAGTTTCCTTGCTTGTAGGTTGTAATGGATGATAATAATTGGCATCCGTTACTACCCACTGGTGCTATAGAAGTGAGCTCTGTTGAAATCTGAAGGATTAGTTTGTCAGCTTGACAATCGTGCATCTCATTATTTTGTAAATTTAATTAACTAGTGTGGACGGCGACAGCTAATTAGCACAGAATGTTTTTGACTGGTAGGAAACTTGGTTTATGGCAGACTGAAATGCGTTGGCAAGACTAGATACGGTGTCGAGTAATTGGGCAAACGTAACCCGAGCATACGATTTGAACTCTGAGATAAATTCTGTAAATAGCAAAACTAAAAGTGGATCGCAAAACGGAGCTCCACCCAGATGTATTTGCGCACACAGAACTCGCTGCTGTCTGCAGTTTAGGCAAACTCGACGGCAGTAAACTCGATGGCAAATCGACTGAGATTAATTGGCTGTGCACTTACTCTTTCTTGTGATAGGAGGCCTGTTGTTCCTTCGAGCTTTGAATGGATTGGATATACTAGGCTGGCGCCATACTGATATACTGCTTGTAGCTGGCTTTTGCAGACATCTCGCTTCTGTTTATTGGCTCCATTGCCCCGTTGGACTTAGTTTGTGGTGGAGGACTGGAGGTGGTAGCTTGGTGGCGTCGGAGGTGGTGGCTGGAGTTCTAGTTAGGTTGGAATGCCTATTATGTAATTTTGCAGAGTATTTGGTTGGGTCGCATGCAGGCGTGCCTGGGTGTGGTTCAGACCAAACTTTATTAAGGTTCAGCGATTTTGACGAGTAAGGATGATAGTAGATGTGATGGCTGTGGGTTATATACATTCATTAATACCAGATTTCATAGACACCTGGAAAGCTAAGTCCGTTGAACTAGCTGACTCCCAGGTGTTCAAGTGAACAGAATATTGAAGAGAAATATTCTGGCTTGAGATAATTTAAAGAAAAAGCTCTTATTGCTAAATAAATTATGTGTACTAATAAGTAAAATTACATTATTAGGTCAGACTTGTTAATTTGGTGTTAATTAATTTAATCAAGTTAATTTTTTTTACTTTTCAAAAGAATGTGATGGTTGGTGCAGGAGAAAAATAATGTCTCAGGAACTGATGCTGCTACTTAGTCTGCTAATTTTTTTGGAACTACTTAGTCTGCAAATTTGTTTGGAATAGTAAACATGATGCCCGGGGCTCAAGTCATTAGTGTATTTATTTATTTATTTTTGTAGTTATTTAATTATTATTTTATTTATTTGAGACGAACAGCCTGTCGTTATTGTTTTGTGTTTTTTGTCCCGTGTCATTTTTTTCTGTGGGTTTTCCATTAGCCAAGAACGGATGTCAGATGCTGGGTGGGTCCTAAATGCCAGCAGGAACACCTCCAGTGATTTGTAATGCCGGCACTTGTAATGCCAGGCAATTACCAGATACTGAACAAGAGACAGCCTTAGATAATGACATAAACAGTTCCACGTGCGACCCACCGTCCTCTTTTGTGCACCAGCTTCGACTAATTTAAAATGATTAAGCAGGGCTGATTTGTTGGATTCCGTCTTCTTGATGGTTCGCCTGACATGCAGTGTTTTATTACCTGCTTCGGTTTCTGCCAACTGATTTTTGATGGCAGCGATTCTGTTGAAACGTTTTCCAGATTTCAAAAGGCTATGAACAGTGTGCTTGCTTTCCTAAACAGTTGCATTGTGGACTGTACCTTACACGTTGTGTATTGACAAATGGAAACACTGGTTTTTATTGTCTGTATGAAGAAGAGGGGCAGTTCCTTAAGCTAGTCCTGAGAGGTAGACATGGGGTATGGAATGTTAGGGACTTTATTTTCTTAGCCTTGGCAGTTGATGGCATGCGGCATATTGTAAATTTGAACTTGCGACCCTCTGGTTACAAGGGACAGAACATACTGCTACACCACCACATAATAATAATAATAATAATAATAATAATAATAATAATATTAATTTATTATTAATAATAATAATAATATAAAAAAATAATATAAAAATAAATTAAATAAATTAAAAAAGTAAAAAAATAATAATAATAAGATGATTTGTATACCGCTGTAGCACAGCCGAGCCGAAGGAAAGAGCACTGTACCTGAGTTCAAAAAGCTGTAGTTGGGAACTCAACTTTTCTTTAGCATTAAAGAGTCAAGAGCACATTCGGCTCAATCAAGCTTCGAGCACATTTAGCTCAATCTAAAGACGTGTTTAGGTTCACAAAACATTGTCGGAGTTCAGTGCGGTTTCTGGATCTGCTTAGCATTACAGGACTTTGAACTGAGACTAATTGGGGTTACCAAATGTTCCTATATTGCACTAAGAGTAAGGCGAGTATCGTGCTTTCTTCCTTGAGCATTTAGTCTGTTTCTGTCGGTGCAAAGAAAGTGCTTTTCTGTTGAGATGAGGCGTTGCAGGTTGATGGTAAGCAGCTGTGTACTTTGCGGAATTTCTTGTCTGTTTGCAGAGTTTAGCAAGACAAATATACCAGCACCCAATTCGGCTTTACGTACGTCAACTGGATCTACAAATTTACGCCCGGAAAGATTTTACGATGGGGCCATTTGACCTGCTAATACTTTTGTTAGGATGTCGGAGATCTTATCGGTTATGTGCTGATTGTCAATTTAAACAAATAATTCAGTGCGTGCCCTTTCAGTTCCGAGTCCCGGGTATCTACAATGTAATTTGTTTTTATCGCTTCAAACGAAAACTCAGCCCTTGCCTGGCTTTGCGTAAATCATTCTACTCTGCCTTCCATGATTTGATGCACTCTTCCATGAAATCCAATTTCTTAGTTTTCTTCACGGGTGCCTCCCAGCACATTATTTTGAATCGCTCAACAATGCTAATACTCAGTGCATGATGTGTGTGACTTCCTTGCTAAATACAATATTCAAAACTGTATGGCCATAATGCTTCTGCAAGCTACAGAAATAGCTTAAAATTGCCTTTTGAAGCAGTTGGACCTGAATGAGAGGCTTGGAAAGAACTATCCAGCAGCTGGACTAGCCTTTCATTACTCATCATATTGCCCACACTAAGCCATAAGATGAGTATACTGACATATGCTGTTGGCAGGAAGATCAGATGGTAAGAGAGAGAGAGGGCTTGCCACCACCCTCGTAAGCCAAGTCTAAGAAGAGGAAGCTGCTAACACTTTGTATCCATGGCTAACTCTTGGGGTTGGCTGTTGGCTTGACTCTTAAGGGATGGCTCTTCTACTTCTTATTACCCAATATGAGGTGGGTAGTTAGGTACCGAGTCACATGCTTCCGAACCTCCTTTTCTTAAGATGCATGATTATAGAAAACAAGCATTGGCCAGGAGTTGGAGGATGTTTCTTCTGAGCAGCAAATGGGACCACAGTATTCCAACAACAAGGCACCTTTTTAGGTGTCGGCATGTTTACGAGTATGGACTGAAAAAGGGAGAGCGTTTTAGAAAGTGGATGATATGGTACAAGTGTATCGATGATGTACTGATGTATTGAGGCGCGAGGTACAGATATGTTTCGTGTTGCAAGCGATTTGCTGAATCTCTTGGTTGAAGAAAATCCCGGAATGTCAGTCCATATGTAAACAATCACTTTGCAAGTCTCCGGTTTTCTCTGTTTTTCTTGCTGTGAGGCTAATCTTGTGGACAAAAAGTCTGAGTCATAATTTGTTGCCGACTGATTCCCATCCAAACTATCTGCGTGTGTGCGGAAGTAGTTCTGCAGCAAAGTTTCAGCACTTGGGCAGATTGCTAATCTGTTGCCTCTCTCTGCATCCAGTTTCATTGCTTTTTCGACTCTTTGTTATTTTGCTTGCAGAGCAGAAAGGCCTGTCTTATTATGGTCCTGTGTCGGTCCATACTCATACCTGACATAATCACTGTATCTCATGCAACCATGCTTAAAATTCCTTATGGATCTTGAGAATTCCAGCCAAAGTCTCGTTTAATCATGGCCCATTTTACTGCAAGCCTAATGCATCGAGCTTTTGCCCTGTAAGTTAGTCACCTCTGACCTCTGCTGTTTTTGATCCTTTCCAGATCTCCTGCAGTGTTGTTCTTTTGCTAAACTGCCACAGAGACAGTTTGAAGTGCAGACTGGATCCGGGATCCTTCGCCAGTTCTGCTCTGCAATGGAGCACGCTGTTTGTTTACATGTGTACAATTTAAAGAAATCATTTGTGACGAAAATAGTAGTAAAACTTAAACCCATCACAGCGTAATTTGTTTACACCTTGATTTTTGTATCGTGGTGATACAGGTGCCATATGGGTCAACTGAGAGGGTCACTATTTAAGATTGAGTTTCATGGCGAACAGTTTAGCGTCTACAGTGAAAGGTGTCTGCATTAGATGAAGTGCACTATAACCATAACAGAGAGAGAGAGAGTATCTGAAGCTGTTCTCTGTAGTTCCTTTGAGGTCAGTTAACGTGTGCCTGGATGGAGAAGCAGCTGGCCCGGTGCTTGGTTGCAGAACGCCCATCCTGGATGTGGTGGCAATTGGAATCTTTGAAAGCAGGCACTATTTTTAACTGCTGAATAAAAGCAGCGGATTTTTTATGGCTTAATGAAACTAGAGCCTGGTCGCATTGATCACAGAACCTTATCATCCTAATCATGGCCATTATACAAGAGGTATGCAGCTACACACAGATCAGAAGTTAACAGTTTTAGTTGGAAATGCAGCTATCTGCAATGCTTTACTGGAAACATTTGGTCGACATTCATAAAACAGGCCTAGGCCTGGCAGCTGAGGGAAAACGATGGGTTTGCACTCGTGAGGCTAGGGAAGAATTCCTATTCCCCACAGTTGTTCCTATTTTTGGTGTTCCTTTGGCATGTCATTAATATCCAGGACTGTGAATGCAAGGAAGCTGTGATCGATTGAGTGAGTGCATGAGATGGCGAGTGAGTGAGGATGAATGATGGTGAGCGAGTGAGTGAGCGAGTGAGTGAGTGAGAGTGAGTACATCAGTGAGTGTATCAGGTATAGTATCCAATTGGTTAGAGCATTCGGCTTGTGATGCAGCGAGTAGGAGTTTGAACCTCCCCTGAGACAGTTACAGGGAGGAACCTTGAGCATGGCCTTCATTTGCAGTGGCAGATGTACGGACTTTGCATCCCTAATAATAACAATGATTGACAGAGTGAGTGAGTAAGTAAATATCCCTCGCATGGATGGGACAAGATCCTATGCATATGCTATTTGGTATGAAACTGTTACAGGACTCTTAAAGTACCTTATAATAAAAGTATGTGGGAAGGGCTTGTGTCTAGAACAACATCTACATTGTTTTTTCAAGTAGTTGAGACAGGAGATTTGAAAATGGATTTGGACAGTTTGTGCTTTGACATGTACGCCTGGCAAAAGAAGCCATTCACTTTGACAATTGTTTACTGAAGATTGACACTTGTCAACATCTGCTCTTTCCTTCTTGTTCAAGATCTCATTATAAATGTCTCTGACTCTTTCTCTGTCCCTCTGTATCAGTCTGCTTGTCTATCTGCTTGTCTCTGTCTGTGCGTCTGTTGTTTTGAATTGTTGTCCTGGGTTACATTCTTCAGTATTGGTTTGGCATAAATTTCTTAACTGGAACTGTGGTTTTCTCTGTTAGAATCATCCAGTCCTCCTCCTCCACCTCCTCCTCGTCCTCCTCGTACTCCTCCTCCTCCTCCTCCTCGTACTACTCCTCCTTGTCCTCATCCTCGTCCTCCTCGTCCTCCTCATCGTCCTCGTTGTCCTTGTCCTCGTCCTCCTCCTCTATATCTTTCCCTCTTTCCCTCTCCTCCTACTATTCATCTTCCTTCTTCACCTTTCTGTCTTCTTCTCCTTTCTTCCGCATCCTGTAACTGTTTTGCGTTGAACAACTAATCACCTGCCAATTATTATCTTCCCTTCTCCCCTGCCATTCCTCCTTCCAGCTTAAATTTTTAACGTGGCCCCTGCAGACATCTTTGTTCCAAATTCCAAAACAGGATTTCTGTTCTGCTCTTTCATCCGATTGCAGTTGCTTTTCAACATCACCATTTGTTTTCAGTCCTCACCCAGTGGGTGGTGCATTCTTAACCTTGTGATGGTGATAGTGAGACTTTTAAGACAAGCTATGATCATTGGAGAAGGTCTCTATGTAGAATCAGCTTGACCTGCCTGATCAACATCTGACCTGTCCAGTAGCTGCTTCATTGCAAAAGGTTTTCTGACAAAATTGTCCGTATTAAGACCCTGTTTCATGAGGTCAATCTGTTTGGCCAATCTGTTTACAATGTGATTAGAAATTAAATAAAGGGATTATGGGAGGGGGCTGTGCAACTTTATGTGTGTTTCATGAGTCAATGACAAAGGCATAATTTGCTGCCTTTGTTTTGCTTGACCTCTCCATAGAGATCTGACCTCAGCTCTGCTAAAGTCACAAATGCTATTAGTGGCAATTGCTCAATTTAAACAATGCAAGGCAGCTGCTGTGGTGCTATGGGTGTAGTTGCTGGTTTGAGTATCACTGGGGCCCATTATACCATTAATCTGCTTCCGTGAACGGCATCTGTTGTTGGCCTCTTTGATCTCTGAAGCAAGGATAATTATCTTGCTCTGATTGCCGTCAGCTGACCATGGACATCAGTGCTGCATTAATGTTACTCTGGGTTGGTAGTCACACATGTCAAAATTTAATCCTAGTAGTCATTAAGTCTGTGGCATTAATGATTAACCGTGTTGCAAGCAGTGGCGGCGCCACGATTTTAAAAGTAGTGTACGGCAAATTAGAGGGTCTGGGTAAAAGTGTACGGCAAAATTATGTTTTTGCCGTAAAACCTGAAAAAGTGGTACTGCAAAAGCCGTACAACAAACATAGGCGGCGCCGCCACTGGTTGCAACCAATTAGTTAGAGCGTTGGCCTGTAATTCCTAGAGTATGGGTTCAAGCTTCCCCTTGACTGTGTAGGGACCTCAGTCAAGTTGTTCGTGTACAATTGCTCAAATCCTTCATGTACAAAATGCTCAAATCCTTCATGTACAAATCCTTCATGTACAAAATGCTCAAATCCTTCATGTACAATTGCTGAGCAGCATAGGTAATTTATCGTTTGTTCGAGTGTGCACTTTCTTTTAGAAAGAGGACAATCTCATATACAGTTGTATTGTATTGTATTAACAATAATAAAGTTGTTGCAGTAAGCAACCTGGGCCTCTAAACCTGTTTATTGACATACAGACATAATTGCATATGTACAATGGAGACTTTGTATTTTTCAGGCACTGTTCACTTGCTTATAAATTTGTCATTCTTGATGAACTATAACATGATTTAAACCAGCTAAGAGTGCTGTTGAGAGGTTTTGTTAAGACCCTATATGCATCTGTCCTGCCAGGCACAGGCATTTATACAGCTAATCAGTTAAAATTAGCAACTTCTTACAAGAGATCAAGCTTGCCATCAATGCTACAGAAAGTCCTTGAAGAGCTGCTCAGGTACAGTCATTAGATTTTAATTACCAAATGCTAAATTATGAGCAAATTAACCGTGAGTTATTGTTTACAGAAGAGATGTTGAGATAACTATCCGAATATAGATGTAGACTTTATGAGTTAAAAAGTTCTTTGTCTCCAATGTAAGACTTCTCCATCAGAGGGTCTACACCATGGAAACCTTGGAGCAAATGCTCCTTCCAAGAAATGGGGGGGATATGTAAAGGTATGCTATCATTAAGGGACAGGGAAGAAACGGAGGGGAGGGAAATTGCTCCAATGACTTGGGAGGGGGATAGACAGGGAAGTTCTCCATTGTTGTTGCTCATAAATGGCATTATCGTTCATCTAGGTATGTGGTATGCTGCCAAAATGTAAATGATAGAGACTATGTAATGACTGGTATGAATGTTGTAATATCATAGATTTTTATGGATAAAAAGAGAAATATGATCATGATTTTATTGGTAATAGCTGTGCTCTCCGGTAACAGCATTTGGCTTGTATGTGAGCCTAATAATAGCCTCTGTGCAGTCTGGCCGTGTTTATAGAAGCAGGCAATCTATCCCACTCTCTCCAGCTGATTCTGCCAACTATGAACCACGTTTGCCAACCAACCAAGGAATGAATACCTTGAGTAGTCTGACGGCCAGGTGGCAGGATGCGTTACCTACCACTGGGTTTAAGGTTAAAAGCCTAGCGTGTCATGTCAAATTTGCACCTTGCTGCAGTAGGGGAAGCCCAAAAGAAAAGGATATCTATTCATTGTAAGTTTGCTCCTCCTACTACACGTGTGTGCATTTGAATGATTCATCAGTTTTAGGGTGATCTTTCTACCTGATTGACTACCTGCTGTCCACAACCTCGGACAGGGCGTAACTTTGGTATAAAAAGTGGGGGTTACCAATCTCTTACGCACACGAAGCAAGGCTGAGACTGCGATCTCTTGAAAGGCACAATAATAAATATTGATTGGCATTATTCAAAAAGTGTGGGGTACGGTACCCCCTAGTCCAAAAAGTGGGGGGTACGGGTATCCCTTGTACCTCCCACAAATTACGCCTATGACCTCGGATGATAAATGTACAAGTGCACCATTTGAAACTGCATTACCTTACATTACCATACCTTTGGCCCAGATTGGTGTTGTTATATCCCCCTTCCCTGGAAAAAGAATCCTTTAGTTAAGACTGCACCAAGTGGAATAAATCCATCACGACCATCGCTTGAGTGGAAGCCACCCACGGATTTTCCAAATATTACCTCGAATTAGGACAGTGCGAATCGGTGCCAGATTGCTGGAAGGAGTTGCCATTATGACCAGCCGAGAAGTGCGGAGTACTGGAACGCTCTGATACCAACCGGAACACGGCAGTTTATTGCATCAGATGGAAGAGAAGACCTAATGGTGCTTTTAGCAGCGCATAAGAAGCAGGAGCCTGGATTACCTTACTCGTGGCACGGCGATACTGAATGGGTCTGGATCAAATCTGCTGACTCAGCACTGATAGCATAATGCTCACAATGAGCAGTCTTTGGCATTTCGTTGTTGTCACCTGTGCAAGGAAAATTAGAAATGGTAACCTGAAAACTCATTTATTTGTTCATGAATGTGTTAGTTCAACAACATCTCTTAGCTGAACATATAAACCTTGTACGATCTTTGAACCAGAAACGTAGCTACCAGGGAGGTGATGTTTCCTCTGGATTGTGTGTGGTCATTGACCCTTTGTTGGTCTTCCGTCAAAGTCCTACTGATTGATTTGTGTGTTGTTGACTCAGTCATACTTGGGAAAGTAACACTGGATCCTGCTGCAGAGTTCCCTTCATCTGGAACTTGCTGAACAACAAGCTAATGACTTTGGCGCCCTGTTTCTCTGTCATTGTTCTGGTAGCACTTGTTTCTCTGTCATTGTTCTGGTAGCACTTGTTTCTCTGTCATTGTTCTGGTAGCACTTGAACCCTTGTCTCGTGATTAGTCTTCTGCGTTTGGCAACAACGTTGCGTAGATGCTTTCAAATGGTGCTATATAAATTTATGTTTACTTTGAATTGGTGCCAGCGCGCAATGTAGGAAGTTGCAGCTACTGGCCATGTTCCGTGATAATGTTCGAGAAACATCCTGGAATATTTGCTGGCAGCGCTGATGACGATTGCGCAAGACCAGGTCTTTGGCAGCAGCAGCAGCGGAAAAGGCTTTCAAGTACTGATAAATGCCGAGGTTGGTGCGGGCGGGACGAAGCCCGTGGGTGAAGGACCGGAATCACTGTTTCTGCCGCCCTACCTGCCGGCAGTGGCAATCATCAGTCCCTGCAGTGGTTTGGTGGCAGCTGCCAGGCCTCGTATCCAAGTTCTAAAAATACGGAAAGAAAGCGTCGACATTCTTCCGAGAACGGGGTAGGGCCCTCCAGAGGGGCTGCAGATTGAGCTTTGGCTTTGCCAGCAATTGCGATAATGAACATGTAACAAAATCCAGAGGTATAGACGGATCTATGAGAGGTTTTATTGCTGCATCAGTTAAACAATATGTCAACAGTGAGTGAGTTTATAATTGACTGTTAAATCCTATGGTAATGAACATTTGACTAATTGTAAATATTACTGGACTATTCTGTTTATCACTGAACGACAAGTGTGTACTAAAAGCGACTGGGAAACTAATATATAGCTCCTCATTAAAGTGTTACTACAGGCACACCAGTTCAAGTGTTCAGTAGTAAACCTTCCTTACCATGTGCCACCAACAATTCCTGGTTCATCTTGATTGACACACTGGACTCCATCCTTCCTAATTCCAGTGGAACCTTACATGGTATGTTGTCCATAGATGCATTCAGTTTTTGGAGCAGGGTTTTGTCCTCAGGTGCCCCTCTAGGTTCACCTCTTTCCAGAGGCATCAGCATGCAGGAGGCAGACATTTTCTTGGGTATGGTGCCTGGAGCTAATAAATGTGAATTATGTCATGAATGCTTTACCTTTCCTTGAGCACTGTTGTTTGCCTATTTGTCATTTTCTCCCTCCAGCATTTTTTCTTAGGATTTTCCCACTGCTGCAGAGCAATTTTTTATCTGGCTGGAATTGTTCTTGCAGATGCCCTGGAGAATATTGGGGTGATTCTTTTGTTGCTCCTGTGGCACAAGAAACCAGAGCTAAGTAATCGTTCTGTGGTATCACAACTTGTCATTGGCAGCCTCTGAACGACCAGAATGCAAAAATTTCTCTAGAATGGTGGCTTTCATGTCAAGACGTATACTAATTCTGTGAAAATACAAGATGCACGAATAACTGCTTAGCTAGGTCACGATTGCATATTTACACCAGTTGAACTGGTCATTGATTAATTCCAATGTCTGGCGCCTACCATTAATTTTGATCATGCAAGAGCTTTAAAACACATTACCCATTTTACCCTCCCTCCACCAGTCCTTCTCCCCTCCTTGATCCATCTGCCTCCCTCCCTCCTTCCCGCCCTCCATCATTCTTGTCCCTTGTTTTTATTCTGTCCATCCACCCATCCACCTATCTACACTTTATTGTGTACCTGGTGTCTTTGTGTAGTGGACAGACTTGTGTTTTGAGTACTAGCAAATTTGCCTGGTGATCCATGGCAAGACTGGCATACCTAGACGTGGGTGGGTGGGTGCGATGTCGGCTTGTGCATTGTCAGAGGTATGAAAGGTATTTGCAAGTTGAAACATTCCTGGCATATCTCTTCTGAAGTATTTTATAAGTGAATGCACGACAAGCTGTAAAATTCTTCAAGTCTTTCTTTACTTCTAAAGCGCCTGTAACAAGATAAAAAGATAAGGGTGCTTTGGTTTCGATGCACTGGTATAGTTTTTAACACTTTAACGACGAGCTTCACTGGCTTCCCAGTCGCTTCTAGTACACTCTCATCGTTAAAGTGTTAATGAACTGGAAATATTGTGTTAGCAAGCTGTGTAGCATTTTTATTAGGATAGTGGTTTGTTTGTTGTTTCTGTGCCACCCATGAGGAAAACCCATTTGGAGTGTTGTGTAAGCTAATATATCCTTCCAATTCCAGAGTTGCCTAGGCACAAATGGCAATGACTGTATACTTAGTTTCTTTTTAAGGACACTGTCATAACAAAGATGATTAGCATCGGCCTCCTCTTTTCTGGAGCCTTTGGACTGGCACTACCAAGCGTGTGAACTGGATGGAGTTACTACGGGCAGTGGCTGAGTGTATGGGCAGTGGCGGAGTCTGTATGGGCAGTGGCTGAATTTGTACGGGCAGTGGCAGATTTACTGTGTACATTCTGAAATATAGTTACCAAGTAGAACCAAAATTAGTACCTAATTGGTATTCATGACTTATAGGCGTCCACAAAACAGACTGAATACTGCATCTGATAACTAGGTAGTCAGTCTTAAAATTCCGTAGAAGTGAAGTGTTTATGAAGTCAGCTTTTGAGAACAGTTCTTGACTGACTCTTCAGAATAAAAATTGCTCATTCAGAGCAAACTGTCACGTGTCAGTCATTTCGTGTAAGTCCGGCCAGTAATAAAGGAAGCAGTTTGTCAATTTAGTGCGGACAATGGACGATTATAATAGATGCACCTATTAATTTATGCGTTCTGCACAGTTTATGTTGTCAGAGAGAAGGATGGAATAGGAATAGTAGGGCACAGGACTGTTATTAAAGAGGCCATGGGGTTCTGGAGGAGAATTGAGCTGAGGCTTAAATACAAAGCCAGTAGTGAGCCAACCTTTCCTTAGAGTTCCCATGACTTGCCTATTTTTCAGGATTTGAACTCACGGCACAGACATGGATGGATTAGCAATCAGCCACCGTGCCATCCATTAGGAAAGGATGGGTGTGCTAGGGTTGGTTCAGTGGATTCACAATCCCGTAGCCATTAAGGGGTTTTATGCCAAAACAGGTTTGTGTTGACTTCATTGTAACTGATAGCCACAAAGTGCGTTAAAGATTATCTAGGAGGTGCTGTATAAACGTTCAGTTATGTTAACTGACAAAGTATTGGTTTTGCTCTGGTTGTTTTTTAAGGCATGTCTGTGTTGAGTGGAATAGCAGTGTGTTATGATTTCTTTATGGTCTTTGTCATGTTGTGCTTTTAAGAAATAAAATGCTTCTACAAGGATTTCAAAGCCAATCATAGGGAGACACCCAATGTCACTCACTGCTGTTACTCATTGATGTTACTCACTGATGTTGCTCACGCCCTTTCTTCCTGAGTAATAAAAGCTGAAAACTTTAACTTGCTTATTTATGGTTTTTGAAGAGCTTCAATTTACCGGTACAGGAATCTTACGCGCTTGGAGGTTAATGCCCAGACCGCCTATGTTTGTTTACTACAGCACATGGAGGAATATTTGTAAAGAGAATTTTATGCCAGGCGTGGTTACTTGCCCTTGTTCTGACATTTGCTATTATACTCGTGAATAGCGAGAGGATATTAATAGCTAAGTAAACAGGTAAACTTAGAACCCAGTGGCCAGTTGTTATGATTTTCTTAGTTAACTGTGCATCAGAAAACGCAGCACTGTTGGTACATATTGTGTTGTTTTCTGTTAGCTGTCAAGCAGTTGCTTAGCTGTGACAGGATGTCAACACTGACACCACACGCAGGGTGATGATCACGAAACGGAGCCGTAGCTGGCAGGGTCTTATTATTGTGTGCAGACTAGGGGCAATCGGCATTGTCACAGGTGCAGGAATAGCAACGATAGACGTTGGAATCCATGTTGGGAGGTTGCCGTAGGGTAAGAAGTCAACCCTGAGTTAACTAAGTTGGTTATCTGTATTAGTTATCATTAAGCGGTGCACAGGTGCCTGGTAAACTGCCTCTGGCCATGACTAATAATAGTAGACCTTGATAAGAACGGAGCAGCTTTTTGTCCTTCCAAGATGTTTGGGTGTTAGCCGTTTGAGCTCTGATAAAGGGCCGCATTCAAACGCAGGCTAGTTCTTTACAGAACCTGAGATAGACCACGCCTTGTGCTGGTTCTAACGGAGTCATATGGAGAAGGTGTTATTTAGGGGATGGTGCCACTGGTAAGGGTATAGGGAAGGTGTTTAAGAGTTCCACGGTGAGTCAGGGTTTAGTAGGACCCTTGGAATTACATTCTAGGGTACTCGGATGCCAGAGAGAGAGATTGGAGGGGGAAGGCTTTTATTCATGCTGGGTTAGTTTCCAAGAAGCCAGTGTGGCCTACTGTTGAAAAAGAACAACAGCTGGCTGTTAACTGTTCTCTTCCATGATCTGGTAATTCCTTTCTGTTTAGTAGACCCATGAATTATTCATCAGCATTGGTATCAACATCATCAGCTGCGGCATCATCACATCTTCATTGATCATTTTCAGAAGTCATCATTACGATCATCATGATCATTGTCGTAATCATCCTCAGCATCAGCATCATTATCAGTCAGCACACATCAATTACCTCATCTACTTCATCATCATTGTCATCATCATCATCATTATCATGTCATCTTAACTGGATATATGTTTATATGATTTATGTTTAGTCTGGAGATTAAGTGCAGACACAGTGGGTTACTCTGTGTGACCAGAGTCTGAGACCAGACTGGGTCCCAGGACAAAAATATTTGACAAAGTGTGTGTGTGTGTGTGTGTGTGTAAAAAAGCACATATTTAGAGTTCATTGGATAATAATATGCTTTGGTTTTGATGTTGAGTAATATATATAGCAGTAATTGTATCCCCATTCATAACTGCAATGAAAGTATAACATTGTGCTGTCTCTTTGATTATCTAACACCTGTTTTCTTGCAGCTGCCAGTAAAGCACCACCCAGGCAGGCATGGTCTCCATTTAAGTTGATTCTGTCTGTCAGTGAGTTGCTCCACCCCAACCAAGGGAGATCCTGATAGTGAAATGCTTCTATTGACACCCTTTCAGGTGATGAGATGGTTGATGTAGTTGTCATTCTTTGGGTTTAACCAGGACTGCCAGTTTAACGATCCCTTGACATTCCCGAAATTCACAAGTTTATTTGGGTTTATTGGACTTTTTTTAACCATGATCCTGGTCTTAACTATGATGATTATTCTTTTAGCCAGTGCTAACTTGAGGTCTTTGGTCTTTATTTACCTCTATTCCTCCATAAGCACTTGAAAACTATCTTGTATGATCCAGGTTTGCCATCATTATGTCAGGAGTGTGTCTGAACTGGTGCTTTGTAAATTTGTAATTACAATTACAATATAGTGGAGTTTGTTGAGAGTGCATGTGGAGACGAAAGCTGTAAACAAAGTTCTGTCCTGAAAGGGATTTGAACCCCAATTGACAGTCCATGCACCTAGTAACCTTGATGATTGTTTTTATCATGATCAGACACTATCCACAGTCATATCTCAACCATGTTTACATACTGTGATAATAAACTTGATTACCATCCTTAACGCAATCACTGTGTAATTACGCAGTCTGCCTTTGCCGTTTGAAACCTATACTGGGAGTGTTTTTCACGGTTTTCTGGAGGCAAATTAGTGGATATTAGTAAGGAGAAATTGATTGTCTTTGGTGCCATATCAAGAACCACTTTATATCACATCAAGCGACCACTTTATAATGAGCTCATTTTCTACAAATTACATTAAGAGATCAATAGCTCAGCCGTGTTGTAGCAGCTTTCTTCTTCTATTGAACATGTTATTACTTTATTATGTTATTATGAGTCTACTCCAGATGGTGTCATTGATCAAGTGTAGGTACGGAATTCTATATCTGTTCAATGTTCAGACCTGAGATTTTTAGAGCACAGTATGACCAGTTCAACGAGTGGATCTAGAGCATACATTATACCGAAACAGCCAAACACTTTGATATATGTGGAAAAAAAGGACCTATGTGGACCAAACAATGTGCTGTTCCTCTGTATGCCAAATTAGAGAATGATTACAGATGCAAATGCTAAAGTCTCCAATGAACCTATAGGCTTTGATGTCGGTGGTCATTGGTGGGATTAAAAAGGTGAATTCTGTTGCTGTATATACTGTGTTCAACCTACTTTAACACTTTAATGACAAGCTGCATTGGTTTCTCAGTCGCTTTTAGTACACTCTTGTCATTTGGTAGCATTGTGCCAACGGAAGACAAAAAGTCATAGGGGATCTGAAACCCTTCCTTTTCGTAGATTGAGTTGTGAGAATTATTTGCATTGGGTCAGCTCATGTAATGTGGGAATGGTTGATGAGTGAAGTTCAAACCCTAATTCGTTTTTGCTCTGGCAGTCCTGGAGAGCCACTGATGGCCACTCCTAATTAACCACCAGTTTGGTGTCACGTGTCTCTTTGAAATCTCCTTTGAAAGTTGGAGATGCAAGAGGATCCTAATTCACTTGGACAATGAAAACCAGACTCCGGTCCTGGTGCCCTACCACGGAGAGTCACCAACGGCCTGCCTACACGCTGTCTTAATCTGGTCTGAAGTACTAACTTGAGGCTAATCGACACTGAGCCCATCAGTCCACACAGAACTCGTCCGTCGTCGTCTTCCATATTAGCTGAATTGCATCCCTGTAAATTTAGGCCACACATACTTGTAGCATCAAAGGCTTCAATGGAAAGGAACATGAAACCCAAAGGAAACAGGCATTCTTACACCATCTGACCCCTTTAACCTCTCTGCCAGCCAATGGTGTTCTGAGAACTCAACTGGCTAAGCAATTGCTGTGGACAAGAATGTCACCCATCAGCTTTAACGATTATGAGACTGCGAAACACATTAGTTGATATAAATGAAGAATATGCTGATTTCAAATTTGCTTTGAGTATCTCGAGAATAATCTTGAATTTTAAGTATTTGTATATTGCCATCTCTGTATATTCTATCATGTATTAATGATATTATTATAAAACTATGGGACACAGTGGTGTAGTGATATGTTCTGTGCCTTGTAACTGAAGGGTCGCAGGTTCGAATCTACCTCTTGAAGCCACTTGGACAAGTAGCGACCTTGGACAAGTTGCTCACCCATGGCACAACAATTGTCTGTGAGGAAGGCATTGGGAAACCACCTCACTCATCTCATCCTCGGGTGGCATAAAGCCAATGGACCTGCCTTTGAGCAGAGAACTCATCATTATCATCATGAAACTATGACATTTTATTAAATTGCTGAGAATGATTAAGGTGGCTACTTGATTACTAGTAGAAATCACTTCTGGCATCATAGACGGTAAACCTAGACGATGTTTTCCAACTGTCTGCTGCATCATTGTTCTATTCCAGACTATAAATATTTTGGAGAATAAGAAAAAGGTTGTTTTTGGTTTTCATGCTAAGCTGTTTTTTGTTGTTGTTGGAAGAGACAGACAGACAGACAGACAGACAGACAGACAGACAGACAGACAGACAGACAGACAGACAGACAGACAGACAGACAGACAGACATATGGACAGAAAGACAGAAAGACAGAGAGGCAGGCTGGCTGGCTGGCTGGCTGGCTGACTGACTGACTGACTGACTGACTGACTGACTGACTGACTGACTGACTGACTGACTGACTGACTGACTGACTGACTGACTGACTGACTGACTGACTGACTGACTGACTGACTGACTGACTGACTGACTGACTGACTGACTGACTGACTGACTGACTGACTGACTGACTGACTGACTGACTGACTGACTGACTGACTGACTGACTGACTGACTGACTGACTGACTGACTGACTGACTGACTGACTGACTGACTGACTGACTGACTGACTGACTGACTGACTGACTGACTGACTGACTGACTGACTGACTGACTGACTGACTGACTGACTGACTCTGAACCAGAGAGACAGACAGACAGACAGACAGACAGACAGACAGACAGACAGACAGCCAGACAAACAGATTGACATTCCGGGAACCATGCATGGAAAGAGGCAGACAGACAGACAGACAGACAGACAGACAGACAGACAGACAGACAGACAAACAGATTGACATTCCGGGAACCATGCATGGAAAGAGGCAGACAGACAGACAGACAGACAGACAGACAAACAGATTGACATTCCGGGAACCATGCATGGAAAGAGGCAGACAGACAGACAGACAGACAGACAGACAGACAGACAGACAGACTGTCAGACAGACATCCAGATAGTGAATGGAGCAGATGAGACTAAAGAAGACTAGCAATAATTCTGATTTCCAGACTGATGGAAATCATGACGTATTGGTTGCGTTGCTTTAGGAGAAAATGCAGATCGAGATAACGGAGATCGATTGTATTTATGAATTAAGATTTGGTCGTAGTTGAGAATTTTTTACTGATCGTGTATCAGTAGAATCTGTCTGTATCTGATTTCAGTATGAACTTACCTTTGTGTGTGAGTGAGTGAGTGTGTGTGTGTGTGTGTGTGTGTGTGTGTGTGTGTGTGTGTGTGTGTGTGTGTGTGTGTGTGTGTGTGTGTGTGTGTGTGTGTGTGTGTGTGTGTGTGTGTGTGTGTGTGTGTGTGTGTGTGTGTGTGTGTGTGTGTGTGTGTGTGTGTGTGTGTGTGTGTGTGTGTGTGTGTGTGTGTGTGTGTGTGTGTGTGTGTGTGTGTGTGTGTGTGTGTGTGTGTGTGTGTGTGTGTGTGTGTGTGTGTGAGTCTAGTGGTGCATTGTTCATGCAGAAGGAGAGAAGAGCATACAGTCCCTTAAGCTGTTCTGGAGAGACAGCCATGGATATGGAATGTTAGCAACTTCAGTTTTCTTAGCCTTGACATAAAATGAGAGCAGGTGATCTTCTCACAGACAGTGTACGGTCAGTGTACTCACTATAGCTGAGTTGGTTAGGGGCACAGGTGGAGCAGAAATATATCAAAATAAATTTTTGCCCTGGTGGGGATTTGAACCCCACTACATTATCGCAAACCCCTTGTGGTTTAGTGTGCTTTTAAGAAATTGCTACCTTCGTGTCGTAAGCTCTTTGAAAGACCTGTGCTATACAAAGTAATAGCTTCTTTTTGCCTATTATTAATTTAATAGTCCATGTCTAATTGCTTAATTTTAGTGTTGAATGCTCCCACCGAGGGGGTTGTCGGTGAAGTTGTTTGAGATGTGAAAATGACTTATAAAAGAAAGGTGATACTGGTTGGGAATCTGTGATAAATGGAAAGAGGAAGTAGAAAGAGGAAAACAATTAGTTTTACAGCATTGCAATGTACTATAACATATCCCATACGTCAGTGCTGACTGCGGTCCACTGTGGTTACTGGGCCACGTAATGATTACCAGAATTACTCAAAAGAAATATTGAATTGAATATATATGCTGTACAAAACGTTTAGACGTTAACTTAGAACAGTATTATTCAATGATACTTATGCATTGTTCAGACATAATAAAAGTTTTAAACATGCAACAGTAACAAAAGTACGGATGTAACTAACAGAGACAATGTTATGAAATTTAAATGTTAAAATAACTTGTCAGATACATGTAATAATGTAGGCTGATGTTAAAAAGCACTGGTCCACGGTAGGGCTGGTAAAACAGTCACAGGCCTGCAGCATCTGAAAGTTTGAGATGCACTGCCGTACAGGATCATACCTCATTCAAGCTTAATGCTGTTTGATTAAGGTTTTCAGATTCATATCCTTATTGATGCCAGCACAACATTACACAACTCCAGACCATGACTTACACAGATATCAATGGGTTAACACAAAAGAACAATAATGACCAAAGGTTTTATCAAAATGGTGGCTCTATGATCCTGATTATGATGATCATGATGGAGATACAGATGATAGATTGATAATTTGGGTGTGCCTGGTGAATGCATTTTAGATTCTTAGCAAAGACTGATTGCTTAAAGACAGCATCTGAAGTCATGATGGTATAACGTTTATCAACAGAATCAGGGCAAGCTAAATATGACCTCAGATAAGGATTGAGTGTTGAATTTACCCAGATAAATCAAGCAAAGCGGTTATATCCATATTGTCCCACAGAAGAATTAGAATTGAAGCTGTTGTTTAGAAACTTGATGCTCTAATTGTCAACTTTATCCACCTCTGTCTACTGTCAAGGCTAAGACATCCACAGTTTTTTAGTCTTACCCCTTCTGACTTGCATGGGTCAAGAAACAATAAGTTTGGTTATTATAAACAAGTTATTAAGTTGCCTTTTCGAAATGAAACACTTTCAGGCAAGCTGTCCAATAAACAGGGGTCGTTGAGATCATTCCCTTTTGGTGCAACATGCTCTTATTGTGGTCTCTGATCTATACAAATAATAACTAAATAAATAAACACGTATATATTTATATATTTACTCATTTAAAACAGACCTTTTTTGCTGACTTATGGTGCATCTTGAAGACAGATGTGGGCCTGTGACACAGATATTTTCTGTCATAGCCTGGGATTAAATGTAATCTGTGTATACATAGACCTACAGCAGTCCTAACCACTTCTGCATCCTCACTTGTGATAAGGGCCTATATATATATATGTATATATATATATATATATATATATATATATGCATATATATATGCATAAATACACATTATACAAAGATATTCAGATATTACAAATACTTTTTTATGCTGTCCAGTTTTTAGTATATGTGTAAGTGACAGGAGGCGAGTCAGACTGCCCTGGTGAGCATACCGAATAGCTGGTGATCAGCAGGTGTGCAGAAGCCTTTGTTTATTAATCACAGGCTGGGCAGTGGAGTGCTTCTTAATATGCATATGCGATTTTTAAGACACTTGACTCACTCGCATGTGTGGGCGTGTGTGTGTGTTTGTGTGTGTGTGTGTGTGTGTGTTTGTGTGTGTGTGTGTGTGTGTGTGTTTGTGTGTGTGTGTGTGTGTGTTTGTGTGTGTGTGTGTGTGTGTGTGTGTGTGTGTGACTGTGTGTGTGCGTGTGTTTGTGTGTGTGAGTGTGTGTGCGCGTGTGTGTGTGAAAAGCATAAATATGCAGATTCAAAACTATGCCAAGTGTCAGTACAGTTAGGATTATTATAATACGGTTGCCAGTTGGTTCAACCAGGTCTCATTGCTGTGAGTGGTGCGGATCGACTGCACTTTATAAGCACGTGGAATATTAACTAGACCGGTGTGGTAAAGAGGGTAGTCAGATAATATGCTGGAGTCAAATATATTGACTCTTCTCTAGCGTTGAGTTGATCTGATCGTTAAGCTTTGGTACCTTCACAGAGCAGTTGTTTTTTTTCTAGGATACCTTCACTGAGCAGTTGTTTTTTTGCCTAGGATGAGATGATGTTTCCCATATTCTATGGCATTGCAGATCAAAAGTTGATAATATGTCTACAGGCACTATAACACTGGTGTTAACAGATCTTGTAACATAACCTCTGCTTCATATAGACACATATTATATACTATGTTATATACCGTATAGATTATTTACATAGCAGAATTTTAGTGCAGGTTAATAAGCTGGTCTGCCTGACTCGGCTTTTGTACTTAATAATTTAAAGATTTACATCTATATTTATGTTACATATTATATTATGAAACGTATAATAAATATATAATGTACAGCATAACTCTGCTAACATTAGGTGCTAGCAAATTCTCGTGGCCATGAAATGCTGTTAGTGAGGCTATGCTATGCTGGCTACAGCATCATTATCAGCATATTCATTTCAAGTTGGTCTGCCTAGATAGTGACGTGTTTACAGTTGAGAATCAGTTGTGCCATACTTTTGTACCTAGCTGTTAACTCTATCTGTGCCTGCCATGGTTTTGCAAGTTACCCGATATATGTGGGATGATCGTTATTAAGGCAAGCACTGACCAAGTTTTGCGGTTTCTTAAGTTTGATACAGCTACGGTATTCTGCTGGGTGTGGAGGGTAGGGATCAATTAATCTTCCTTTTGCAGGTTGATGTCCTGCTGAGGCCACGGCCCCACTGATGTTTCTATGCCATTTGGAATTTCATGTCTTTCCCGTCTGTTCAATGCTTATTTTAAAGAAGAGCTATCTGACCACAGTGTGTGTGTTTGTGTGTGTTTGTGTTTGTGTGTGTGTGTGTGTGTGTGCGTGCGTGCGTGCGTGCGTGCGTGTGTGTGTGTTGGTGTTGTCTTTCCCACTTGTTGATTGATTCACATCTTTGTGGTGTACTACAACATTCCACGTTGTTCAATGCAGAAGTCTGCTATTAGTCATCTATAACTCTGTCTTCCTCCTTCTCACTCTCGTCAACACCACTGTTGTCCACTCCATTGTCAGTATCAGCATCAACATTATCAGCAGCATCATAGTTGTCACCATTATCATTGTTTTCATCATCTTTGTTTCCATCTCTGTCGTGGTCATTACAATCATTTCGGTCGTTGTCGTAATCATCCCAAACATTGACAGTCAGAAGCCAGAGTTAGATTGCGAAGAATTTCAGTAATTTTAAAATTTTCATATCCATTCATGTAGAACAGTTTAAGCTATTGGCCATCGAAGCTATGTCTGGGCGTGCTATGGAATGTCGGGTGTTAGCTACGAGAACTTGTACTTTCGTGCATGTTTAATACATAGTTACTGGTCTTTTTTATCCGCGTATTGTGTGTCTATTCCATGGTGGTTGAATAACGATTTAAATTAGGTGGCAATTTGATGCTTTAGTCAAAGTATTTGGCCTCTTGACGTCTGAAGTTTAGTATGGAATGTTATGAAAGGTAACTGTGCATTGTGCATTTGCATTCTGGACAATAAATATTTCATCTGCGTCAGGCTGTCTGATTAACCTTAGTTTGCCCTCGATCACCCCAACGCCATGCTTGTGTACTGGATCTGGAGTGAAATCTAGGCATTCAGGTTTGCCTGCTGGACTGGTAAATTGCTCTCTTGAAGTCACAGTATCTCGAGACACTGGTTCAATGCTATCCATCATGCTGCATCAACATGGCAATTTGAATCAGTAACAACTACTGCTCTTGGGCACAGTTTGCAGCAGTAAAGGTGATTTCCACCCACGCCTTCCTCCAAATCCGGTTGCAGTGCCAACTGACATTTTGAGGAATGATTTTATGTCCTGGGGCAATCCATTTGCAGTGGGAGCCATAAACAAAACTAAGGCATAAACACTTTGGTCCGTCTGGCTGCCCAGTGTAGGAGTAGCAGGAGGACGAGAAGGAGGACAAGGAGGACGAGGAGGAAGGGGATAAATGTGTCGAAACCTCTAATGGTTGACCAGAGGTTTTCAGTTTTCCTTATTTGCCAGGATACCTGTAGAGTGGCTGCCTATCATCAGGATGCCTTGTAATGGAGTGGCATAATCACCATCACCATCATCATCAGCAGTCAAGTAATGCATGGGCCTCTGCCAAGAACTCCTTCAGCCCTCTTTTGCAGTCCAAAGCATCAGTGGAGTAAGATAAGTCTCGGAACGAACGGAGTGTCAACTAAGAACCGTGGACAGGACTTCATCAGTGGATGGTGTTTTACTGCAGACCGTTTTCAACCTTCGAGAGCTTCACTTCATTCAGCAGCATTAGTACACTTCTGAACTGTTGTGTTAGGAGACATTATCAGGTTTTAGGTTAAATTGCATTCGCTTGTATTACAGAGCAGTTGGAAACCATGTAGCATGCTTTCAGAACACCGCTTTTCTCAGAGGTCCTTAGAGAGGTGTTCTATAAATAACGCCTATTGGTCTGGTTTACATGTCAAGTGAAGGACTTGTTTTAATATGCTAACCAGAGACTCTCAAAGGTAGCTTGAATATGCACACTCCTCAGGAATGTTGTTGACTTTTCCATTTGGCATCAAGATATTATTGCTGTCTTGTCTACAGTAAGTCCTGATGTGTCGTGCATTGAACTCTGGTAAGCTATGGTAGCTTTTAATGTGTCTTAATATATTACATTTTGAAGTTTAATTTGGTTTGTAGTCATTCCTATTGTCTTGTTTACAGTGTAATTGTTGGAATCTAAGTAATTCATGGTATGCCACAATATCTGGTAGCATTCTGATATGCTTGAATCCTTTGTAGCCGTCCTGAAAACTTCAACTGTGCTCTGGCTCTGCAGGCAGCTTACTGCTCAGGCGCTGCCTCTAACTAGGCCACTCTTCATCAAGCAGGCGGAGTTCTAATCTCCTTCCTTGTGATGGAAACGAGTCTTTTTGGTGATTTGTTTTGACATTCAGTTCTGCAATTCCTGCTTTTTTGCTTCCCACAAATCTCACCCTATGCCAAATATTTCTGTGATGCTCTTTACAGTTGCCTGCCTTGTTCTGCCCTTGCACAAGCGAGACACAACTTACACACACAGTCGGTTCACGTAAATAAAGAATTTAACGCAAACGTGGAAGATATATAAACAGGAAGAGGAATGCCAAAGCTAATGAATCAGCGATGAAACAGACCATGTAAACGATGGAGAGCGAGAAATGTGGAGGTGCAAAAAGTGCACCACGCAATCGGTAACGCAACAGCGATTGGAATGAAAGAAATGTTGTAAAATGCAAATGGTAACAGTTTCTCAGATGAAAAAATAGTACTGCTATGTATTAGAAAGCGTACGTTAAAAGTATATTCATCTGAACGAGAGGAATGCGAAATGAGATGCTTAAAAAACCGACTGATTATCATACATAAACTCTATCAACTTTGAAAATTTAGTTATTTTAAAAGGCGAACATGTACAATCGGGATGCGTATGTACTATCTGGGTGGGTGTCTTTGCATCGTGAGGGTCAGTTAGGGTCAGGGTAAGCGTCGTGAGGGTCGGTTAGGGCATAGGGTCAGGGTCAGTGTAGCCTATGTATTTGTGCAAGTAGAAAAGCTATACCTGCGAGTGGAAGCTGGATTTTAATATTCAGGGCTAGGGTCAGGCACCCCGATTGTACATGTTCGCCTTTAAAAATTCTTTATGGATTTTCTAGTAATAATTTTCTGATGTCTATTTTTCCAGAGATCCCGAGTTACCCAGAAGAGCCTTCGTGTGCTGACGTCGTCTGTGAGACTCTTTCGACTCCGACTTGTCCCTCAGACTCGCTGATCATTGTTGGACATTCTCACCGACACAAGTGCTGCCCAGAGCCGCCATCTTGCCGTTGCAAGCCGTGTCCGACGGGTGAACTTGCGCCGTGTCCTCCCGGCTTCATTCGTCTGTTGAAGGTTGAAGGATTGTTCAGACCCGGAAATTGCTGTGATATCAACGAGTGCATAGAGCACGGTATGCATACAGGTGTTTTATTCATAGATTATTTGATTCTTTGGTAGATTAATTAGTTGGGATTTTGCCTTGGCTAGCTGACAGACAGACCAACAGATACCCGGCCTGCCTGCCTGCCTGCCCTCCTGCCTGACTGACTAATTCTTGCTATCACTTGGTAACTTGTTTACTCAGTCTCTTACCCACTCACGCATTCACTCATGTATTTATTCATTTGTTGAATCGAAAGTTCCGAAAATAGTCCAGCTGTTGTCGGCACAGGAGTGCGGTCTAGTTCGTGTTGCCCTTGGCCGTGTTGGAGCTGTTTCCAAGTGCATACGACATGGAATAAATCCATGTTCAAACAATCAATAGGAGTTCTTAATTAAGTCCGCGTATCCTCTCAAGTGAGACTGTTGTGTTGGCTGTGTACTTGAGTTTAGTCAATCTCAGTTGGCATTGAGCCTCTACTCAGAAGCCGATCCATCATCCTCATTGTACTCGCTCTATTCAGTAGAATGCCTGAAAAATCAGATGAACCATTCCTATCAGGAGGTTTGAATCATTATTTGTAGATTGGACCGGACAGTTGTGAAAAGCTTTTGCACAACGATGCAAGAAAAATTGGGGTTAAACCAGAATTTCTGTCTAATTCATCAAAGTTTGCTCAAGTTTGATGAAACATTTCATAAGTTTAGACGTATTGTTTATTGAATTTTCCTTTGTAAAAAAATTGTTCTATTGAAGCGTAAAGATGCTTTCTTATCTGATGTATGCATTATGGGATGATCTTAAGTCTTAAGTCCTTATCAGAAGTACTTCATTGGGCAAGCTGTTGTGAATTCCTTGTCCCACCTTGTTACGCTACAAGGCTTTTTACAATTTATGCTATTGCTTAGCGTTGTTTGTAACACTTTACAAACAAGGTCTAAAGCATAAATCTGAGAGTCAAATGAACCCAAGGGCCAAGGACTCAGACACATTCAAGGGCCAGATAATATGAAGTAAAAAAAGACGTGAATTATACTGAAAATTAGGAACAGAATATGATTACATACAGAAATTAATCTTGTAATTAATTTTGTAATTATGTAATTATTTCACAACAGAAAATCTGGTCTTTCCATTTATCGTTAAGAGACAATTACTGAAAATTACAAATAATTGGTTTTGCCATTAATCTGGCAGTATTTTGCCAGGCATTCAGCGTCAGGCAGTATCTGCTGTGATGAGACCAATATGAGTGTTGTCAGTCAGTCTCTGCTCGGTTATGATTTGCTAAGCTTTATGATTGAAATGATTTGTGTGTGACAGAGAGACACACAGACAGACAGACAGATGGACAGACAGACAGACAGATAGAGAGAAAAGGAGAGAGAGAGAGAGAATATGTCAAATTGAGGAACTCCCACCTCAGTCTACTTCATCAGGGAAAGATTTGTGATAAATACACAGTTGGAGAGTACGGAAATATCCTTATATTTTAATTAATCTTATCCTGAAGGCTGAAAACTTTTTTAAACTAGCCCACACTGTAGCCACATGCAGTTTCGCTTAGCAAGGTCACGTAAACATAGAACAATGCACATGCCAAATCTAGGCCTGTACTGGAATTTATCTAGCTAAAAAAATTATATAGAATTTATACAGAACAGATTTAATGGTGAAACAATAATTTCTTCCTAAAACTTTTCATATAAGATATTAAGAAAATGAAATATTAATTAATTTATCTATAAATTATGGAAAATGATAAACCAAGCAAGCACAGGTAAAAAAAATTGGGCTGCAAGCCAAATTTGGCCGGGGGGGGGGAGGGAGTGTTTGGGGTCACTGCTGTAAAGATTGCTGGTGGTTGAGGAAGAGAACTATATAATTATCTAGGTTGCCTTGCATGGCAGGAAGACATCTTAACCCAGATTCAGGGCTGTGCTAAAAGTGATTCTTGAGCCAGCCCTAGAGGAATAAGGTTTTTGTTGTGTAGAAAGCCACTGTTCGCAGCCTGACAGACTTTGGTTGTGGTTTACAAGGCTTACCATGACGGATGAAAGATAGCCTTTGATCTTGAGATGGCCACGTTGCTTTAGGTTACCTCAAGATGTTTCCTTTCCTCGGGTCATCCGGAGATAACAAGAACTGAGGGATGATTGCTGGTAGGCGTCCTAGACCGAGGTGATATTGTTTTCCGTGGCTTCTAAGGAGGAAGCGCTTCCAAATGACAAAGGTTATCTGGCGTCGGCTCCACTTCTTCCCAGCTGATGATATCAGACTGCCGTTAAGCCCCTCAGTGTTTCTGTCCTTGGTTGAAACCATTAGCAGTGCAGCTTTTATGCCTGACACTGCTTTTAAGACGGTGGTGCTACTCTCAAGACTGGCAACAATTTAAGACAGTGGTGCCTCTTTCAAGATTGGCAACAATTTAAGACAGTGGTGCCACTTTAAGGATTGATGCTGCTTCCAAGACAATGGTGCGCTACTAGAGTTTAAGACAATAGTTCCACGTGGAAGACTGGCACCTCTTTAAAACAATGGTATATGTGCCACTTCAAGGCTGTCAACAGTTTTAAGGTGATGGTACCATTTTCAAAACTGGCACCGCTTCCAAGACAATGGTGCCACTTAATGATGTCACTTTCATACCACGGTACTTCTTTTAATACTGCAGCCTTTGGCATCGGCTGCGGTGATGAAAAATTCTAACAGAGCCTTTGCAGTTTTGTTTTGAAGTCATTGTTTATTCATCCATTTTTTTTACAGTACTATTAGAGATTTTTATTTTCCAAAGCGGTCTGCCTGCTAATCATTTCAGAAGGCATATGTTTAACCAACCCTTGATGTATAGACGCAGGTCATTATTTTGCTCTTTAAACACATGTTTTATGTGTTTTCATGAAGAGCCTATGATGTTCCTCATCTGTGGCCTTGATAATTGGGCCAATTCCTAGTGCCCAGTATTCCAGGTTTTGCTGCACAGTGTATTGACCTTGTGAGGTACTTAATAATTACTTTAAGTTAAGTCTCTTGATTCATACATGCATACATACGTACATAATGTTATGTAATGTAAGTAACAAAACGTTTACCTGGAATATAGCACCTCCCAAAAGCACTGTTTGCATGGCTATCGAACAATAGCCATGCAAGCAGCACCATGATTCAAGCAGTGCCATGATCCAAGCAAACCATGATCCAAGCACCACATGATCCAAGAAAGCCATGATCCTAGCAAACCATGATCTTAGCAGCACCATGATCTAAGCAGTGCCATGATCCAAGAAGCACCATGATCCAAGCAGTACTATGATCCAAGCAGTGTCATGATCCAAGCAGTGCCATAATCCAAGAAAGCCATGATCCAAGCAAGCCAAGATCCATACAAATGCGTCATACAGATGGTGCAACCATCAAATCCGAGTACTTAAGAAGAGACACTTAAATGCGCTATAGTAAGCAACTAGATACACACATGCGTCATACATTATCATTCACAGTGACGTAATTAGCTCCATGGACATCGGAAAAGTAACTGCTATCATTCTCCTGGACTTATCGGCTGCTTTTGACATCATTCATCATAAAATTCCCCTTCAGTGCCTCGAACACTGGTTCGGTCTATCTGGTCAAACTCTCAGTTGGTTCTAATCTTACCTACACCCCAGTACTCGATCAATTCACAGAAATAAAAAAGTGCCCCACCTTCTTGAGTTGTGGTTTACCCGCGGACCCCGGGTATAGGACCCCGGGTATAGTAGGCGAAGCCAGGACATGCAGCACAGGGGCTGTAGATGTGAGTCATATACAAGAGTTGATCTACTGCAGGCATGCAGTGATCTCTTGTACACGTGTCGAGTTTAAACTTGTACGCGGGATTAGAAATAGCTACAAAGACTTGTAGTCGGCTTATTAAACATTAAATGTTGGTGAACTCTACAAAATTCTTAACTTGGTAAGTAATCTAAGATACTATGAAATGCTGAGACTGATATTTTAATTAAGAGCAGCGTCATTATCGTGCCAGGGAGACACAAGAGTTTAAAATCAGTCTGCATTCCCAGGCTGTGCTTTCATTTGGTTCTCTGCTTAAGACTTGCCTCTTTCAGGTGGCTTATCTGTCACTATAGTATTCATTACGACAGAAAATGACACAGCTAATAGCGTCTATGAATACATTGACCGTACACTGTCTGTGGGAAGATGAGACGGTGAGGGAGAGGACTGGCCACAAGCCCTCACATAACGAGGCTAAGAGAATGAAGCTGCTAACATTTCATATTATGGCTGCCTCAGGCCTAGCTTGAGGGACTGCTCTTCTTCTTCTATCAATCAAAACAATCAAACAATATTATAGAAACATATTCAAACAGTGATAAACATATTTATTATATGATACAGACTTGATAATAAAAGAGGACCCAACTTCACCAGAGATTCTCAATCTGTTACTTTTATTTTAAATACAGCTTTCATTGATATTGGTCATACATGTAATCATGACAAGAGCTTCTTATTTTGCTGGTAAATTTTTACATAAATATGCTTAAGTTTTCCTCAGTCTCGTTTTCTGAAATACATGATAACATTCAGACAGACACACAGCATTCACTGTCGGTTGTGAAGCACCTGCCATCTTCCAAAACATAACGGGTTTATGGAGTTCCTAAACAATGGTATTCCTGTGACAACTGTTGATATTATTTCTGATTGGTATGGTAAACTTTTTGTAGCAGTTAGGTGGAATTAGCTTGTTAGCTTGTCTTCTCAGTTCCACATCGTTCTGATGCAGGCTGTCACATATAGAACAACTTCTATGGTTGCTTTTTGTATGTGGATGACATTATTGCACTATCCCCCTTGGTACATGGACATGGTCTTCAAGTCCTGGTGAATGCTTGCAATGCAACTAGCAGTGCACTTTTGTTTGAGTTTGGCTGTGCAAAGTCTAATTGTCTACAGTTGGATAAATGGTGCTGTAAAGACATTGATCCAATGTTATAGGGAGAAAACCCATTGACTGGGTTGATTCTTTTAAGTATTTGGATGTGCTTGTAGTCGGTGGCCAAACATAGTGATGTTTAATGTCAATCCATTGAAGCAGTCATTCAACCATGCATGTAATTGTATTTTGACTCATACTTCAATTTGGATGAAATTCATCTCTATTGTCAGAAGTTATTCTATGACTCAGTTGAAGCATCCCCTTCTTGCTTTGACATAATCAGCTGGGCAAGTGAGTGAGTTGAATGCTTGCTGGAACTCTGTTTTATCATCACATTTTTTAAGAAATGGGAAAGTGTTATAAGTATAATTAATGCACGGCAGATTGAATTTTGAGTTCCTGTCTTTACCTCCATTGTGCATGCATTCATTTGCTCTCGGGTTGACTACTGTAACTCGCTCCTCCTCGGTCTCCCCATGATACGTCTCTCTCCCTCCAATCAGTCTTAAATGCTGCTGCTAGGCTCATAGCACGTCTTCCTCGCTTTGCTCTTATCTCTACATATATGATTGATGTCTTACACTGGCTCCCGATTACTTCGCGTATCCAGTATAAGATCCTCCTTCTGGTCTCCAAATCCCAGCTACGGCTTGCCCCTAAATACCTCTCTGACTTTATGCGGTAACCTCTCTCTGCAACTTCTGCTCTTCCTTTGCGCTCTACTGGC
Organism: Allolobophora icterica; assembly: GCA_963556255.1. NCBI lineage: Eukaryota > Metazoa > Annelida > Clitellata > Crassiclitellata > Lumbricidae > Allolobophora > Allolobophora icterica. The sequence goes on along the minus strand of OY744615.1, from coordinate 28,448,675 downwards.
CATCTTGATCTCTTTGTCCCTCGTACTAGGACCCCTCTGGCCCAACGTCGAGCTTTTGCTGTCACAGGTCCCTCTGCCTGGAATGGTCTTCCCTCTCGACTACGAACTAAACTCATGATGGGAATCTCCCCGGCATCTACTCGCTCGCTCAAGACGTTTCTGTTTCCACGGGGCTCATGCACTGAGGGTGCCTCTGAATAGTTTATACTGCGAGAGGCGCCTTATAAATTACTAGATACAGTAGGCAGTTTATACTTATCATCAAATGTTGCAATACATAATCTACTGTGGACATACTTAATCAACAATTACAACAAGGGCGATTGCCTTACTTTTGGTATTAATGAATAAACAAGATGTCATTCTTCAACTTTATAACTGTAATGATATGTGCCTATTGATCTGAACTGCCAGTGATTTGTGCAGTTCTTTCATGTTTTTGCCTTGCTGGCATAATAAAGGGTGTTAATAAAACATGAAATCTGTTTTACAAGTATTGTAAAGTTACTAGGAATGCTTCATAGTCTATCTTTCATGGCTTCTTAAATGCTGTGACAGTATCAACTTGGCACAAGCTTGCTGTGTACAGTAGACCAACTGTTGTATATGACAAACTACAGCTGGATGTCCTGGCTTCGCCTACTATACCCGGGGTCCGCGGTTTACCCCATGCTTCTGTACTGGGCCCACTCCTCTTGACATTACATACCACCCCACTTGGCTCCGTAGGTGCTGACAGCATGTTGACTACCACTTGTATGCTGATGATACACAGCTATACCTAGTTCACTGATAGTTCTACATCTAATCCTCTGCAGTTGGCAGCTACTGTTTAGGGCAATGTGTAGTTTTGATGGCTAGTAATTAGCTTCTTCTTAATCCTTATAAGACTGAATTTCTCCTTCCAGGGCTAAGCCAACAACTCTGAAGACTTGTGCTTGCAGTTTGTGCATGGTGTTTGACTCCACCATGTATAATTTTCTAGCCATGTTGGGCATTATGCAGATCAGCACAATTTCACATACAGGATATTCGTAGAATGATTAGAATCAGATCTCTTTTACCTGATACTGTCGTAGTTCCACTGGTTGATGCTTTGGTTTCCAGCAGATTTGACTACTGTAACTCACTTCTCATTGGTATCAACAAGGGAACTCTGCACAAACTACAAATGTCTTGAAACTGTTTTGCCAGAACGACAACAAAGCCCCTTAAATATCACTTGCTGCCCATTGAGCAAAGAATCCCATTTCAAAATCTGCCTTTACAAATTACTGAATTTAATCCAACCGACCTATCTCTGTTCCATGTTCACCCCCCCCCCCACCCCCCACCCCGATACAAATAGATACATGGATGCTGGGACTTTTGATCTGCGCCGAACCCGAACAGTGTTCGGCTCTCAGAAATTTTGGGTTGGTGGACCTAAGCTTTGGAAATCACTGCCCAATTCAGTTCTTACTGCCAACTCTTTGATGTCATTCAGGGCTAAACTGTCTTGGACATTATGATTAGTAAGTAAGTAAATTCTTTATTATACTAGTTGTGTACCTGCACTCTGGTGTACATACATTATGGCACTATAGAAGTCGTTAAGATTAGATTTGATTTGTCTGCAGTGCATTTCCCCACTGGGGGGGGGGTGTGGCTGTCTCCCAGTTATTTAGGACCCACCCACTAATTTGATTTTAGCCAGACTAATATTCTCATCTTATCTTTGTGGGCTTGCCAGTATTCATTGCCACACTTACAAATAAGATGACATTGCAGATGCCATTACAGTATTTTACTGCAAGGTCATATGGTATAAGCACTTAGGAAGAGATTATTAAAGCTTTATTAGAACTTGTAGATATAGATACTACGCAAAACCGGCTCCAATAACTCAGGTTAACCTTGTAGGCAGCAGGATGGCAAGCACTTGACAAGGTAGTTCTGAACAGTGTGCCATGACTGGTGATATGCTACAATGCATGAGACTATCATGGGAAGGGACAGTTGAGAAATTTTTCAGCAAATCAGTTATTTCCCTGGTCAGAATTTGAACTTGACACAATTAACCCTAGTTGTTCCTTCTGCTTTTCTTCCAGAAAAAAAAACAAAGGCGTTGACCCTACATTGCAAGAGCCAAGACGCTGGAGAATTAGCTGTGGCGTCGTTGTTGATTTCTGCTAATGGCATGCAGTGCAGGTGGAATGTTGTGCCAGTTGGCAGCGAAAACCGTGTAGAATAAAAATTTCTTGCAGGAACGTATGGGGGATTGGCAGGGAATAAGAGGGCATTGGCAGGGAATAAGAGGGCATCGGCAGGGAATAAGAGGGCATTGGCCAGATATTATCTAGAGTTTTCGGATGTTTACCTTTTTCTTGGGCAGAGCTGCTTTGTGCGATGCTGTAGTCACTTACACATTCACACAATCGTAATTGCTTTCTCATTCCATTATCTGATGACTCCTTTCCGGCGTGTAAACTCGTTCTGCACGACACCAACCATGGTTTTTGTTTCTAAAACTGGCTCCGAAGGTTGGCGTCACTGACTTGTGTTGTTTATGGCTCCAGTTTTGCCTGTGGAAATCATTGTGAAACTATTTTTAATCACTAAATACCTTAGCAAATTAAATCCTTATCAACTCCAAGCGCACGGTAAACAGGGATTTATCAGCTGGACTGGAGAGGTACGGAACCGTAAGCATTGGCTCAGATTCGTCTGGATTCCTTTGGGCTTATCGGCAATGGCCTGAAAACTGGACCATAAATTTATTAAACTTTAGTCAGAAGTGGCAGATTTTGGAGCTTGGAAACCCAGCATATATACGAAGATATGTCAGTAAATAAGCAAGCTTTGTACTGATTTTGTTAACTAGTGTGAGTGAGCATTTATTGGTTACTGTGGGACACGTTAACTGATTGGTTAGGGCACTCACCTTGTAATGTGCAGATGGTTACTGCTTTGTAGGGATCTTTAGCAAGTCCTTCAATCAGAATTGCTGAACTCTTGTCAATTCATCCTTGACAGTGGTGCTTTAATAAATGAATAATAATAATAATAATGATAATAATAATAATAATAATAATAATAATAATAATAATATTATCGCATTCCGTGGCACACTCAGGGACTCAGCGGAGGACGAGGCCTGATTTCCTGGAAATAACATAACAACAAATTAATATCTAAGTCCCCAAGGGATCATATGTACCTTGGGGCATAAAAAAGTAAATAAAAAATAAAATAAAATAATAATAATAATAATAATAATAATAACATTTCCTAGGAATAACATACCAACGAATTAATATCTAAGCCCCCGAGGGATCATATGTACCTTGGGGCATAAAACAAAAACAAAAAAATAATAAGAAGAATTTTGTAAAATTCGAATAAGAATAAGAATAATAGTAAAATCCACCTGGTGCTGACGATGTAGCTTTTTAATACTGTGGCCTTTAGGGTACCTTTACCAACTTAGACCTTGATGAATAGGGCCATTCCAGACAAATCTGTGTTTCTAAATAATGTTGAAGTCCCTGAGGGATCCTTTTTATCATGGGGCAGCAAAAAAAATTGTAAAAATAATAATAATAAAAATAGCTGTGCATGTGAAGAAGAAGAAGAGCAATAGTCCCTGTATAGCTATCTCCAAGAGGCCTACGTGGGTATGAAGTGTTGTGACTTCTGGTTTTTAGGATGATGTATGAACGAAGGCTGGTGGCCTTCTGATCTTCCTAATTTTGATAAATTCACTCATTCTATAGTTGAGTTTACTATGTGGTCCTAGTGATTGGGCAAGGTCTGTTGCCTGCTGGTGTTTAAGATATGCATCGATTGTTCTGGCATTTTCTCAATATTTCCTTTTTATCTGTTGTATATTTTTGTTGTTTATCAGTCATTTGTATCCATCTTTGGACACATTCCAAGGCCTCTCTGAGTGCAAGCTGAATATACTTCAGTACTTTTTATATCAGGAAGAAAATAGGAATACTTGGACTGTACTTGATGTAATTGGAGCATGCCTGGCATATGTGGAATATTGGTAGCCTCAGTTGCTATTCAGCATGTACAGTATTAGGGATACTTGGAGTATACTTGATGTAATTGGAGTATGCTTGGCATATGTGATATACTCAGTTGCTATTCAACAGTATTAGGGGTATTCAGAGAAGTCCATGAGATGGTCCAGAGACTTCTCTAAAGGATTATAATTTTTAATTGTGATTTCACGTGAAGCAATTGTTGTTTGATGCCATGGGCATTATGTTAATGGCATTATATAAAATCATTATATTAGATAAGGTAATTATACTTGGGGGATGCTCGATAGTGTAGGGGTTAGCTTGCTGGACTGTCATTTGAGATGTCAGGGTTCAGATCCCTGGCAGGGCAGATATTTGGTTCGAGGTTTCTGCTCCATCTGTGCCACTGGCCAACTCAGCTATAATGAGTACACTCACCGTACACTGCCAGTTGGAAGATAAGCCGGCGAGGAAGAGGACTGGCCATCTGCCCTTATGTGCTGAGGCTAAGATAATGAAGTCACTAACACTTCGTATCCATGTCTGCCTCAGGGCTAACTTAGGGACTGATCTTCTATTATATTTGCTTGATACTTGGGACCACATGGAATGCAATCTATAGCAGCCAGTTAGATGTTTTCTATGTCTGTATAGCAGCACTTGCTGCCACTTTTTGGCCTTTTTATTTATGATCTACTAAGGACAAATGAACTGGCACATGGGAGGATCAATTGCTTTTTCTGGTTCACTCAGTGCCGTCATATTTTTCTCTGTTTTCAGCTGGTGGCTGACACTTTACAGACCGGTGTAAAGGACTGACCTTTGCCCTCTGGCTTAGAGGAATTGATGACCCCTCTGTCGACCTGTGCATGATAGGCATTCTTGGTTATTTCTTCTCCTTTTCATTAGCCGGTATGTCTGTCATCTGCTCCGTTTCTGAACCATCGGCACTTGAAAGCATGTCTACTCAACGCAGCCATTCCGCACCTAAACACATTTGTGTCTAGTTTGCCGATGCCTCCTTCTTGGAATGGATCAGGCTCTTTCCGCTGCTGTTGGTTGGTGCCAAAAAACGCCCATTGTCAGGCAATTGTTACACAGATAGAAGATTTCAGCTGTCTGTCAGAGCTACATGTGGGCCATGACTTTGTAGTTGGATGCGACAGACTGTCAGTTAGGCAGGGTGAGAATTGTCGGGGGGGGGTTTCAACCCCTAGTCTTTCTTAGGACCCTATAGTAAAATCTTCATTGCACACCCAAACTCCACATGAATCAAAGTCTAACCCCCCCCCCAGTCTTTTTTCTGCAATTCTCATACTGCAGTTAGGGGGACATTTCAGAATTCTCTTTCACTCTAAATATAAAAATAGATTACTGTTTGGTATCAATGAAATTATTCGTGGTTTAGTGAGAGATCATGCAAGCTGTCTCACTGAAAGCTGACTTAGAGACAAAACTTAATGCGAAGACAGGTGCAACAGTACACTGTGCTTAAACCTGTGTAGTGAGCAGCAGCACATTTACTCAGTCAGTCAGGAAAAGCCAGTGTGAATAGATGTGTCATCTTGTGCTGGTGCTTAAACATTCCAGCATCATTCTTTCCTGTGATGTTGTTCGTAGATCAAGAACATGAAGTTGCTTTAGGCTGAATCACGGTTTGATGGATCCTCGACTTAACAGTTCAACATGTTAATTAATCTCTTAATTAACATTTCAACATGTTAACCTGTATATCACCAAGCAGCACCTTTACTTGGGGGGACATCTAATATATAACAGTTTCAGTTCTTTCCAGAGTTATTAGAAATCATTCCTTGTCTGGATAAGCTTCTGATTTGAAGGATAGGTACCGTAATTGCCGATTAATTGCCGATTAATAAAATGCTGTACTTATAAATATAAACAAGTTTAGGACAAAAACTGAGTTTGTGTCGAGAGTATTGTGACAGTTGTAGGCCCTTTTTCTGTCCCAGTTTCTGCCTGACACTTTTTGACCAACAATTTATCTGACCGTCGATTGCAGCTGCGCCTCTCTTGTTGTCATCTGTGACAGCTTGTGTACTGATCTTCACATCGGGCCTTTGAACCTCAAGTTCTGTCGAGGTGTCTTCGTCCTGGAATGCTCTCGAAACCTCTTCACGTTTTCGTTTGTGTTTGCTTGGCTTGCTAGGTTGGCGTATAATCCATTGTAATGCTTGGAGCATCGTAATGTAACTGACAGTCTCAAGTGTGCCAGCCAGCTGTTGTCACACGCTGAAGCCTGCTGGCTCCTGGGATATGTTAACTCATTTGCCCAAGATGTTAACTTTGTGACTGCTTTATCCACGAAGTAATCTTATTATTGGTGCTTGAGGCTTCAATCCAGAGACGTGTAGGAGCAATCTGTTGACGATAAGAGTATTCACCAGGCACAAGAGGGCCAGTATCAGCACTTGATCAAGCCAGTGCTTTGACATCTGAATTTCACGTAACTTTTTATCTGCCTTGTAACAGATAAGATCATTCTTGAAGAGATGGTTATATGTGTCAAGTGGGTGGCTTCTTTTTTTCAGGATACACTTATAACGAGGCATTGTTGATATCACAGAGGGGTCAAATCTCCCACTTTTATCAGAAGTGCTTTGTGCAAATTTATCATAGCCTATGTTGAGGTGGTCTAGTCAAAACTTCTTGAGTTAGAGCTGCTGGTTTGTCATTAGGTATACAGTGTCGACTGTTTATCATTTGTTCACTTGACTTATTTTATAAAGCGCAGGTCAGTCTTTTCTCACTCGGTTTTAGCTCACTTCGAGTTGAGAGTCAACTCATTTACGACGTAGTCGACTCACAGAGTGTGCCTTTCAAACAAATGTAGAAACATTTTTCCTTTGTGTGTGTGAGTTTCAGACCTTGGCATTTGAAGTAATCATCCCGTAGACCACCCTGCCATTTACAGTTTGCAAGTAAAATGGACATGTTTTGCCACTTTTGACTCTTTATGAAGATGTGAAAAAGATGTCCAAGATCTATGTGAAATGTAGTGGCATGTAGCAGGAGTTACGTGGTTTTCAGTTTGTTGGATGACATGTTTAGCATTTGCAGTTGAATTTGGACGTACACATAGCCTATATTGAAGACTGTGAAACCCTTGTAACTCGTGTGGCCTCTCAGCTGACAGCACTAATCATTTGCAATGCAAGGGTTAATTTCTACACAGTGCGAAGTGAGCAGGAAATCGTTTTGGAGCCGTATAATATACTTTACTTGTTTCTGATCTGACCCCTCATCCTTAAGGTTGTTGTGGCCATGAGACCATGCATTTGTGCAAACGCCTAGCATTAGGGTGTCAACCTTGATTCATTCACCCTCTGGGCCCCTGGGTGTTGTGACTGATAGTAAACAACCCCTTGTCCTAACAAAACATGCACTCAGGGCGATAGATTTACGAGCTATTTGGAGAAGGGAATTTTAGAGCTTGTTACAATGATCATTATGTCTGAAAGTGACTGACGCAAATCATTCTTTTATAGGTCTACCTTGGGGCAAGGGCACTGGGGTCTTGTTCTGGATAGAGGCCGTCTGCTTTATTACCAAGCCTGTTATTACTTCACACATAATAAAGAAACTCTGTTGTACCACCTGAAAGCTGTGGTCTGGGCAAAAGAATAGACTGACTGTTCACAGGATAAGCTGACAATGAGTTGCAGGCTTCTTAAAGTCTGCAATGTAGTGCCTTCATGCTTATAGGACAAAGGCATACCGCAAACTTGTGCTTACTTAATGGCCTTCCTAATGACTTGGCGCAATTCAGAGCTGTTCCCGACTGTTTCTTTGTCACATTTTCATACCTTTGACCTGTTTTCCATTCAATGCGTAATTGCTGCGATCGTAATGCATCATGTTTTTTTCATTGCAGCGCGATTCTGTGATCATGTCCTTTGTGATGATGCGTTTTTGTTCAACACCACATGTCCCAACGACAGCGTTCCTCTGCTGGCTCCCCTTACATCGTCGGAAGAGAGCTGCTGTCCGTCGGTCCAAAACGGGTAAGAATTTTTTGTTTGTAGTATGAGTAAAGTAATTGCCTAGTAAGTTTGGAAGTATGTTGTTGTTAGCAATTAAGTGACTCGATGGTTGAATCAGTGGAAAAAGCAAGGAGGGGGGATAGAGTAGTGGTAACACTCATGGCCAAGAGAGCATAAGGTACGCGGATCGACTCCCGTAACCCCCCTCTAGGGCGGCGCCTTGCATGGCTGCCAAACCGTGTGTTAATTAAGATCTTGCTTGTACTTTCATGTTTCAATGTAATCTTACTGCGTCTGTCGGTTTGAAATAATAAAGAATATAATTATTTATTTATGTTATATTATTATTATTTAATACTCAGTCTTCATGGCTAAATTCCAAGCAATGATTCGGTGACCTGCCTGATTCAATGTCAGCAAATTGGCACTTCCACTGGCAGGTTGTGAATGGGTTGATCAGGTTCCATTCTTATCTTGGGTGGGTTGGTAGTGTTTAATAACGTAAACACTCTTTGTTTCTGTGTGTTTGAAAAGGCTTGAATTTATGCCAGACTGTACTGATGGAACTTGCAGTGGACCTCCGGATTTCCAAAGTCGTTGACTCTAAGTGTCAGCATAACTGCATGGCTCCAGCTGTGTCTCACTTGTGTCACAGCTTTTGCTCTTGATTAACAGTGAGGACGAGTTCTGAACTGTCACACTGGATAAGTGGCTTCAATGGACCTCTTCTGTGCTCACTCTGCAGGGGGGTGATCTATCTTGAAGGTGAAGTCCAACTGAAGACCCAGTTGGTTGAGGAAGCAAGCGGGTGTGTAGGAAAAAAGAGAAACAGGGACTGATAAACAGACAAAGAAAGATACAGGTGGAGCTGACTCAGATTATTAGGTGGATCTCACTCACATTTTTAATGCACAGCTTTTTGCTGTCTTTCATGGCACGTGTTCTGTGTTGGCATGGTATACATACTGTTAGCTGTCAATCTATCCCCTTTGGTGGGTGTGGATGGTGTTGGTTAAGCTTAGCAGGTGCCCTGAAGCAAGAATACACAGGGATATTTTTCTGACGTTTGATTGACAAGTCTAATGGTATCATCGATATAAGACCATTTATTTTTGTCTTTCTTCGAGTTGGGCTGAGAAGAAGAGGTTTTTCCCTGCTTTGTTCCGCTTTCCCCTTACTGAAAAAGCTTGCGGCAGCAAATATGTATTTACTTACAGATCCTAAACTAATGAGCCTCGAGTTGAAGAAGAAGAAGAGCAGTCCCTTAAGCTAGCCCTAGGGCAGCCATGGGTATAAAGTGTTAGCGACTTCGTTTTCTTAACCTCGGCATATGAGGGCAGGTGGCCGGTCCTCTCCCCCGCCATCTCATCTTCCCACCGACAGTGTGCGGACAGTGTACTCATCATAGCTGAGTTGGCTAGGGACTGCAAGTGGAGCAGAAATCTCGAACCAAATTTCTGCCCTGGTGGGGATTTGAACCCCAGACCTCTCGATTGACAGTCCAGCACGCTAACCACTACACTATCAAGAGCCTTGAGTTGACTTCTTAAAAATATTAACTATGACAAATTTCCTGTGTATTTAAGCTGCCAGGTTTTGGCTGGCACTTGCATGTAGACTAAGTCTCATTGTGAGTGACTTCGTTAGTAGAACAGATGAGGCAGCAATATTTAGAGATAAATGGACAGTGACAGACGGGAAAAAATTATTGATTTATTGTTCCTAAGTAGTTTCGGCATAATTTCTCACAAGCTTCAAAGGGCTTAACAGAGCAGAATTCACATTTCAGTATTATATTTCGCTTAAATATTCGCTCAGTTAAAGTAGTGAGTGGCACGACAGTCTGCTACTGATCTTCTGCGACTATCTTTGGACTGATCTTCTGATGTTGACCTGATTACGGCTTGGTTTTGGTGTGCCATCAGTTGATGACTTGTGCATTAGACACTGGTGCAATAAAAGTTACTATTTGCAATTACAACCTTGCAAGACTGTCATTCTAGAGCAGGCTCAGACAGTGATGACTGACCATGTGCACTCATAGCCCAAGGCTAGAAAAGAGGGAAGCAACTGTAGCGCTATATAACTGTGGCTGCTGCAAACATGACATTGGTTGACTAAGGAAATGAGCTTTTTTTGACAGACTTTCGTAATATATGGCTGGTGATCTCTTTCATCATCATCAGTTCCTGACGCCAGCCATTTGGCGGCGATGGGTACGAATAAATGATCTCCAGTGTCCTCAATCATTTGTCAGGTCCGCTGCTCCCCTTAGTGTTAGTTCAAGTAGTGTTATGTCCTCATTGATATCTCTTTACGTAGTAATAACTCAGTCAAATTCAGTGTGTGCAATAATTTCATAGACATGACATTTCGACAATGCACAGGTGGTTGTCTGTGTGTTTTCAGTGGACATCAACCACTAGAACTTAATCTATTAGGCTTTGTAAGCACCAACAATTACAACCATTAATAGCCATAAAAAAGCTTTGAGATAACATCTGTTGGGCCATAAACATTCATGTTGACAGTTATTTCTGACATAAATGCGTAGTCAGTGTTAATGGCCCGATCAACCAATGAGGCCATAAATATTCATTTTGTTGAATAATTTAATGGCACAAGTATTTGCAAATACCCAGGTGCTGATATGGCTACACTTTGAAGATAAGTTACAGGGGAACATAAATATTCATTAAAACGTGAAGATAAACAAGCCTCTAGAGAGGCTTACACAACCGTAGCAATGTTTGTTTTGTGACTGGGAAAACAAAAGTGTTTTTTTTCTCCTGGAGAATTCATCTGAGATCATGGAGACTGCCTTGTTGCTGTTTGACCTTGTCATTCATTCATTTTGATAACTTACATAGCACCTCTTCAAGAAGCCAACTCAGAGATGCTCCCAGTCCAGCCATGGTTAAACAGAGAAGACTTAAGGTGGGAGTAGAAAGCAGGTGAACTGCCTCGTGGAAATTGGTGCAAAGAAGGAGGGAGTCCATTCCACATAGACGGTCCAGTCACTGAGAAGGCATGATGCTGTTTAACTGAGGAACAGGACCAGGGGACCAATAGCTCCCCCAGTTGCAGAACGCAGAACTTGACGGGCCAGAGAGCGGACAGCAGAGATCAGATAGGTAAGACGGATTGTTATGTTATTGTTATTGCCATTGTTATCCAGTGATTTGGTGTATAGCATTTTGTTGGCCATTGATTATGGGGAATACTAACCACAACAAGTTCTTTCCCACTCTGCATACTACCAAGTAGTGCCATGACAACCGTTCATTCTCCCTTTTCCTCGTTCAGATGTTGTTTTGGAACACATTGCATTTTGCCTTGACATTACTTTCCAAGAGCTGGGTATTTTTTTAACTTTTGATTGACAGGAGTTTCTGATAACAGTTCACTTGACCTTGTTGTCCAGCGTTTGTTACCTTCTCTGGAGGAGCTATCGAAACACCCACAAATGCACTTTGTGCACTTCTCTTTCGAGGACTCGTATGCTTGATGAAGTGCACTTAAGATAAATTCACTTAACGTGACCTTAACTTTGCTGGTCCGACTTTTTGTGTGTTTTTTTACTGCACCTTACCAAAGTTTATGCGTGTAGGGCTGTAGGCCTACTTTTCACATACCTGACAATGCTTACCCTTTTCACACTACCCACCTACTTACCCAACCCTTGCTTAAACGAATTACCGTACTATAAAAGGTACGTTATCATACATGTATGTTATGTTACTTTACCATTTCTGAATATGTAACTTGTAATACTGACTTTACTGCTGTCTTTTTCATCCGCAGGTGCACGTGTAAACCAAAGAGCGAGTGCAAGATCCGACCATGTCCCATCGGTCTACAGAGACGGGTACGGAGGCTGGCAACTGGATATCCAGGTTCCTGTTGTGACCAATTTGATTGCATCAATGGTATGTGCCTCATTATTAACGTCATTGGTTTTATTGCATTGGCCTTGATGGTCTGCTTTCTGGCTTTTGACCTATATGTCAGAACCTCTAATTTACCCCAAGCGATTTTTGTGTTCTGAATCATGTTGGTTTAAATGATGGTCTGGTTAACCTTAGACTTTGCTTTGCTAAGATAAGCTTTGCTTATCACTCTTGCAGTGCGCAAGTACACGCTAGTACTTTATGGGTTATTACTTGCTTCGGACGAGTTTGGTTCCTTAAGGCACTACAGAAATGTACCACTGCAGTACAATACCTGGATTAGAAGTCCTACAACGAAGCATTAGCACAGATAAACAAAAGCTGATGTATTAGTAGACACGGCATGCACACACTTAAACGTACAAAGAGATTTAATTTAAACACAAGGCACGTAATATATGCGTACATACCTTGATCGGCCAGTAGCCCAAGGAAAACCCCTGTTGTGTTATTAGCGTGGAGTTTAGTAGCCCAAGGAAACCTCTGTTGTGTTATTAGCGTGGAGTTTAGTAGCCCGAGGAAACCTCTGTTGTGTTATTAGCGTGGAGTTTAGTAGCCCAAGGAAACCTCTGTTGTGTTATTAGTGTGGAGATTAGTAGCCCAAGGAAAGCCTCTGTTGTGTTATTAGTGTGGAGTTTAGTAGCCCAAGGAAAACCTCTGTTGTGTTATTAGTGTGGAGTTTAAGCGTCAACCACTTTGGTTACCCTGGGAGACCATTTCAATGCTAACCATGAATACTTAAGGGAAATGAGAACTAAAGTTATGTGTAGTTTTTTCAGTCTGCTAATGAAAAACTTCTTAATTGATCTCATCATCAGCCTTTTCTCTTTTCTTGCTTCTTATCTTGCCATCTTGTCTATTCTCCAGGAATGAATTCTTAAGCAGTTAAGCACATCTTTCTCAAGTTCACATTTCAAGACTTGGCACAACAGTGTTTCTTAGCCTGCCATACATTTGCACCATTTTACACGGAAAACTGCTGTAAACAAACATGAATTAAATGGTAGGTGAATTTTAACATTTCAAAAAAGGTTTCCAGTTGTTAGAGGTTTTATATAACCCATACATTTGTTTTGAAAATACACACATGGTTGCACACATATATGCATGCACTCTTATACACACACTCATTCACGCCTATATATGCATATGCACATGCGGTTATACACCAACACAAAATTTATCACATAGATAGAGAGTGTTTGAAGACATGTTAGCTTTCCAGAAGCTGTCTTTCACTCTTAGTTGATCTGACAGTTTTGCGAAATTACGTGTAAACATTGAACCAAATCCAGTGCAACAGGGTGTGATATTAGTCAGGAATGGCTTACACTAACTTGCTTTCATTGCATAACATGATTTGCAGAGTATAAAAACAATTCGTCTTATGTCTGACTATAGTCTGACGTGCTCTGCACAGAAGATCTGGAAATGATGATTCTACGTTATACCAAACGTTGTATGTGTTTACTCTGTCAGGTTCCAATCCAATCTGTTTGCACAACGGAACATTCCGGTCACACGGAGAGACGTGGAAATTGGACGAGTGTACGACATGCGTTTGCCAAGAGGGACTCACCTTCTGTGAACCAGTCCAGTGTCCAGCATTGTCACGATGCAGCTGGATCGGGTCACCCGATGGAGATTGCTGCCCAGTCTGTAAAGGTACTTAGCCTGTGCCTCTATGCCTATCACTGATTGCTCGTCTTCCTAAACTTTTCCATATCTCTTCGTTTATGGTCGATCAACTTCACTGGCTCCCTCTCCTATCCAGCATTCAATTTAAAGTTCTTGTTCTCGTCCTTAAGCCCAGACGGTACTACTCCCAAATATCTCAGGGACCTATTCTGCCCCCTCTTTCTGCAGCTTCTCACTGACTTCTCTCCTCTTGCAACCGGCATGTCCTCTTTGTTCCACCTACCAGGACCCCTCTAGCTCAAACTAGATCTTTTGCCAACATAGGGCCCTACCTGTGGAATACCCTTCCTTCCTCTCTATGGGTACTTTCTGGATCTCTTCCTATATCCCTTTCCGTGCTGAAAACCTTTTTCTTCTCTTGGGGTGTTCGCACTGGGAGCGCTACCGAATGGCCTCAGCTGTGAGCGGCGCTACACAAATCTCAAAATACAGTACGATACTAGGTGGTCCCTGGTGGTTTATTGTTACAAACATTTATGTGGCACTCATGTTAAGCCTCGTAAACTTTGTCTCATTTGAATTATGGGTGGTTTTGTAGGTGTTGGGGAGGTGAGGTGGCAATGGAATGATGTTTATGGTAATGTTAGGCAAAGCAGGATTATTGGCCACCCAGCGTCAGAGGGCTTGTTTATATCTATCACAGTAAAGTATTATTCAGTGACTGAAGTTAATTTATTTAATGACATTTGCTTATTAAAGCCATCGGGCTGTTTACTCACGTTGTATACTATGAAACATTTCCTCTTAATTAAAACCTTGAGATCTGAGGCAGCAGTACATCTCTTGTAGGCTGTGTTTCACCAGTGGGGGAGCTGCATCTCAGTGGCGCCACCTGGCAGCAAGACAGTTGTGTTACGTGTCACTGTGAGGCCGGGCAGGTCTACTGCCAGGCACAGTTCTGTGCAGTCACTTGTTCCAATCCACGGACGGTGCCTGGAGAATGCTGCCCTGAATGTGATGAAGGTGAGTAATGACTTAACAGCGAGCTGCATTGTTTCCTATTCGCTGTTAGTATACTCTCGTCGTTAAAGTGTTAAATAAGAAAACTGTAATTTATCGGTGATCGTTAAACTATTGCATTGTGATGACTTACCATTGTCTTGGAACCAGAGAAAGACTACTGATTGATTGATTGATTGATTGATTGATTGACTATCAATCAATCAATTTTCGTTTATTACTAATACAAGCTGTCAGAACGCAACTTGAACGAACAGCTGTTTAATTCAGATTAAGAATTTGCATGTAGTGTGTGTTAATCAATGATTCTCAGAGATGGAGTTCAGAAGTTGATGTATATTTTGGATGAGGCACAGCAGCAGCAATGCCAGCCTCTCCTTTCTGTGGTTGCTTGGCTAAAAGGCAGATTGCTGTGAGATGGACCAGGATGTTAACCCCCATTACTTGACTGTGGGTGCATTAATTGGTGACATCGATGCTGTTTCATGCAGATTCAAGCAGTGTGACCTTTGCTTCACACTGTCCACTCTTGTCCAACTGTACTTTGATGTGTATTGATGGATATCGGAAGGGACCAGACGGCTGCTACAGGTGCCATTGTGATGAAATACCTGAAGGTAGTACAGAGTGAATTTTAGTAAAACAGCTCAAGTGACATTTTATTGATTATTTTCATTTTAATTTGCCTAATTCCATTTAGTTATTTGGTCAGATTTATTTTTATTATTCATCAATTTTATATTAATTCAAAATAAAAGACATGCAGAGAATGGTGTTTGTAAGTAAGGGTTGAGAATTATCATACCTTCTGAGCAGTAGGACAGATTGGCTCCTTGCAGGCTGCCATACAGTTAAATTCGACTCCTGTTAAACTCTTTATCATCTGTTACTACTATATCATGTAATCTTACTGTGTACTTGTCAGTTTGAATTAATAAACGAATATTAAGAAATCTGTTGATTTGTATATTATCATCTGATCAAAGTTTAACTTAGACAAATTTAATCGTCTTGCTATATTCAGCTATTGTGAAACTGTTATCTGAAATGAATTCTGACTTTGAAAACTTCAGAGTCATGTGAACTCGACTGTCCTTATGGCTACCGCGTCGACCTGCTTGGAATCGAAGTCTGCGACTGTGCTGATCCATCGCCTTGGGGTCCAGTACGCAGCACCGAACGACCTAAGCATTCATCAACAGTTCAGGCTTCGGCTTTCGCAGTCACTTCAGCACCAACTACAACTTGTGTGCCGATGAACGGTTGTACAAGGCAATGCTCCTATGGTTATCGGAAAGACAAGGCCGGTTGTCCTCGATGCCGGTGCAACAAGTGTCCTCTTGTCCAGGAGTGCACGAAGAAATGTGTCACGGGGTTTGTCTACAACCCTGATGGGTGCAGACTCTGCAAATGCTTAGGTCAGTTTCTTTAACTGTATAAATGAGGTGAACTGGGATTTCTATGATTTATTGGATAAAATATTTTATTCCATGTATGAGTGTTTAAATGTGTAGTAGACTGTTGATTCGAGTGCTGTGGATCATGTGAAGTTGATGAAGAGAGTTGTTTGGACCTAAAAATGCAGTATAAATGTATTAATGTCATCACAGTTGCCATTGTTGTTGGCAGTTCCTGTTTAACAATGCTGTATCATAACATATAGATGAATAGCTGCACCCTCCTCCTTTATCCAGGCTTGGGACTGGCACCACCTGAAAACAACAGTGGCAGGGTTCATTGTCATCATCATAATCGTGATAAACACCAGAAGCCGTAGTGTCAATCATATTTGTTAATTCTTTCTAATTTCTGCTTAAATGTGTATTAAAGCCTGTTTGAGAAAGTAGCAACCATTAGGATGTTAAAGCTCTTCTTCAAACTGTTTCTTGTACAGGCCAATCCAGTCTCAGAAGCTGCTTTGCATCCTGTTGGGATTTTAAAAGAGAAAATTTGTAAGCAACATAAACTCCATATTTGTACAGTTAATAGCAAACCAAACAAAACTGAAAATCACAGTAATTGATTAGGACTTCCTAATCAATTACTGGGATTTTTTATTTTGTTAGCTATTAACTGTATTAATATGGTGTTTATATTTCAGTTAATAACTGGCATACACATTTTCTCTTTTAAAATATTTGCTTAGAATAGAGTTAATTGTTTCGAGTAAATTGTGTTGCATCTGTAGACGCTGGCTTGTCGGAATCTTCAACAACTCAGTTGCCAGTTGATGTTCGGCGTTGCATTTCCATTGACGGACAACGGATTGACGAGGGTCAGATCTGGTGGGACGGTTGCCGCAAGTGCTTCTGCCACCAGGGACAGGAGATGTGTGCCCTAGTTGCCTGTCCTGCTGTTCGATGTGCCAACCCAATGATGAGACCAGGAAGCTGCTGCCCTTCATGTGGAGGTCAGTTGTATTCAGATATTTCCTACTAGCTGGTTTACCCGGCGTTGCCCGGGGTTTTAAGTTTCAATCCCTGTAGCGAATAAGCAACAAAAGTTAATGTGAAGTGAAATCCCTACGGCTGCGCCATCTGGCGAATCTTTAGAAATGCGTGCCGGTGACAGAGATTTGGCGGTCAAACACACAGAATCTTCTCGGGCGGCGCCATCTGGTGAGTGAAAATAGGTTGAGTGTAAGTTTTTTTACCAGCTAAAAATGCATTGGCCGGGTAGGTTTTGGCCCGGCACACCATGGTAGCGGTGAAAACGTGGGACGTGAAGCCTCACACTGGGTGTGTCATGCCCACCCCGACACAGTAGTGAAGGTTTCGAGTGAAAAGCTCCAAAACTGTAGAAATGCATCCCGGTCAAAGTCGGTGTGACAGACAGATTCTGCTCTTTATTTATGTAGATGTGCACAAATAACTGTTTATAGTAATAATTATTAATTTCGAAATTACTGTTTGTGTTTGCTTAATATTTACATTTATTAATCTGTATCTGTGTACAGATAGTATTTGTTAGCAGATCCATAAAAATAGTCTTTAAAAAAATTATTTGTGACCTGAATAACATATGTTACTTTGGCATGTAATTCCAAGTAATTGACATTTGTTGACAAATACACAGTTAACTTAACAGTTAACTTGCAGGCATGACACTTGCTCTGAAAAAGACACATCATGAGATCAACTTTATTTCCTCACCATCTTAGCATGACCTAACCAAGCTGATGTAGAGCAGGACATCTAACCAAACTGATGTAGAGCAGGACATCTAACCAAACTGATGTAGAGCGGGACATCTAACCAAACTGATGTAGAGCGGGACATCTAACCAAACTGATGTAGAGCAGGACATCTAACCAAACTGATGTAGAGCAGGACATCTAACCAAACTGATGTAGAGCAGGACATCTAACCAAACTGATGTAGAGCAGGACATCTAACCAAACTGATGTAGAGCAGGACATCTAACCAAACTGATGTAGAGCGGGACATCTAACCAAACTGATGTACCGAACATTTCCAATATTGCATTATTTGAACACGTGATTAGAACTCTCTTCCTAAACCTTTGTTTCATGTCTTATAATAAAAATTGTTGTTCACACAGTAGGAAGGATTTTAAACACTTTCATTCATAGAAAAGAAGCTGTGATAAATAAAGGCTTCAGGTACATTGCTGATGAATGTTATTTATTTTTGCATAATACACCCTAACTAAATTATAACCAGAGCTGCTGTTTAATTGTTTTCAGGTGAGATAGCTCCTCCGATATCAGGGGGTTTGAATACATGCCATTCCACAGACGGACGTTACTTTGTTGAAGGTGAAACATGGCAACTGGACGACTGTACACAGTGCATCTGTCACCAGGGGTCAGCACTGTGCACCATCGACAGCTGCCCACCAACCCTCTGTCACCAGCCGGTCATTCTACCACATACCTGCTGTCCAGTCTGTCCAGGTACTAAAACACTCAGCCGATGGACTGTGGTGTGTTAACAAATGCGATACTTATTTTTGTACGTCTTTGACCAATTTGATCAATCAGAAACAGTCAGTCACTCACTTGATGGCCAGTCAGTTGGTCATTTTTGATGGGTCAGTACTTTGTTAAATTTTAGTTGATTGGACAACTATGAAACTTTTCATAATTTCCTTAATTTTTTTGAGTGTGCAGGGTAGGTGCAATGTTTCAATGATTGATGTTAATGAAGATCTCTTCAGTTATCTAAAACATTCTTGGTGATAATAGTGAAGTTAAGCTGTCTTTATTTTGCTTGATTTCTCCTAAGGTTTTATGGCATATTCTGTCTGACACGACGATTTATATTGACCCCCTTTTCTTTGTACATTGAGTTTCACCAAAAATTGATATACATGCTTATTTACAGCTTAACGGTATGACTATCAATGACAGACCTATCATATGTGCGCTCACAATTTTCAGCCTCATCTAGAGATCTTTCTTTTTTAGATCTGATTCTTCTCATTATCTTGTCTCATCTGTCATTGCATTTCCTCGGAGTAGATGCCTCAGCCCTGTGTGATGGCCTTCCTGAGAGTGTCACTATTGTCACTATGCATTTCGTGTGCCCATTTTACCTCTTTCCCCTTTCAATTGCATGTTCCCTCTCTCCACATCTCCCTGACTTTCCTATTGCTAGGCCAAAGCACAACAAACTTTTTCATCATTCCATTATCCTACCTTGCCCTTGAGTGGCCTTTTATCTCTCCTCTTCCAACTATATCTCACTCCAATTGTCGGCCTAAGTGCACATGCCCTTAGGCATCCCGTGCTTCTTGGCAGTTAACCCTACCTGGTACCTAGTTATCTCTTCGCCCTTTGTTTCTCTCAAGTAAACTTCCTCAGCCCTCTCTTGCACTAATCTGAGTTGTACTGTCAATTACATAATAGTTGTTTATGCACTGTCCTAATATTTATGTCGACATGTTATGAGTTTATAATTCTTTCTTTGAATGCAAATGTCTGTCTCTCTTCCTTTTTAATGTCCTATTTTCAAATACTTGTACTAGTTCTCACGCACTATTGTTAATTAAGTAAGTAAGTATATTCTTTATTTGACCAGTTGACATAACGCACTCTGGTTTACGTACATGTCAGACAATTAAAACATTGAGAACATATATAACATCCTAATCAAAAAAGTCTTTCTCATTTAACCATCGGCCTTAGGTAATGTCCGACTGTGTGTTCTTGGCCTCATATTCATATACTGTATTCATGTAAGTTATTTATTTTATATACATTTGGTAAATTGTTTCATACAATCATCTTGATTTCATTAGAGTAAGTTTAGAGATTTTGCATTGTCAAGTGTTTTCTGTGTTTACAGACCAAGATGGCTTCCTGCCAGATGTTTCATGGAAGAAGAATCCTCTGCGCTTCTGTCGCTCCGTCGGTGGAACACGTTACAGCAGTGGTGACACGTGGCAGGTCAACGCGTGCCAGAGTTGTACGTGTCGGGATGGACAGATTCACTGCTTTGCCCAGACGTGTCCAATACTACGTTGCAACAAGACCTTCCTCAAGAAAAACCAGTGCTGCCCAATATGCATGGGTGAGTCTATTGCACTGAATGTTCCGTGATCAAAACCAGTAAAATCAACATTCTAGACATCGTATAGCACCAAAGGTTGATGATGTCCATAGGAACAATTTTTTACAATTTCATCATAGCATTTAAAGGCAGGTAAATTTTAAGTGTACAACAGTCATATATGATGATGATGAGTGCTCTGCTTGAAGGCAGGTCCATTGGCTTTATGCCACCTGGGGATGAGATGAGTGAGGTGGTTTCCCGCTGCCTTCCTAACAGACAGTTGTGGGTGAGCAACTTGTCCAAGGTCGCTATGCAGTGGCTTGAGGTAGATTAGAACCTATGACCCTCCGGTTACAAGGCACAGACCATACCGCTACACCACCCTGTCCCAATAGTAATGTAAGCCAAGGTAATCTTACAGCACTTTTACATCTTTTATACTTGTTCAACCCAAACCGATAAGCTTGATCCAAGGAATATTCCATTCAATAGCTTTCCAGAATTGCTTTATAGCAATAGGCTTCAGACCACATTCCATCCTCAAATTACCTGTGATTTTGCTTCAACTTCTTGGCTTAAGGCTTATCTTACATGCAACTCAAGTTTTCCTTACTGTTTCGATTTTACCACACCTGACTGAGCTAATTTATTTTCTTTCCAGACAATTCTGCCAAGTACTGTGTGCACAGTGGCAACATGTACAGCGTTGATGAAACGTGGCTTCTAAACGAATGCACAAGATGCATCTGCAGTGCCGAGGGACAGGTGCTCTGTATGGTCACGGTCTGCGAGACGCCAAAATGCGTGGCGCCGGTCGCTACGATTGGCACGTGTTGCCCCACATGTCCCAGTGAGTATGAAGCAGCACTTGCTTATGTTCAGAAAACTTGGGTATGTAACGTAAATGATCATCTGTGGTAATTGTAGTGCCTCTTATGCATTTCTGAGAAGTGCCGCTGTTAGCCTTTGTGTTTGCGGTTATAAATCCAGTGTTGCTTGTGATGTTGACAGTTTGTGTAACTGTTGGTGTGACCGATATAAGGGAAGGATGTATAGTTGTAAGGAGATTGTCTGATGGTCTAGTCATGGTAGTGGTTAGCTTGCTTTATCTTAAACCCAGAGATCAGGTGTTCAGATTCTCGGCATTTAAGAATTGTAGGATTTCTGTTCCACTACTAGTGAACTTAGTTACAACCTGAGTATGGAAACTGTTGGTTGGAATTGAGATGGGGGGGGGGGAGAAAGAAGTGCATATCTGACTATATATTCCAAGGCTAAGAAAAGGAAGTTGCTTTCACACCCATGATTTATAGAATGATCTTCTTATTCTTATTCTTGTTCTGCTCCATCCCTTTCTCTGCTCTTCCTGCTGCTGTTGAACTTCTGTCGAGTTGTTGTTTTGATGCCTTCACGTCTGTTCCCCAGCTTCAGTGATAAGAGCTGCATAAATCAACACCTTTGATAACAAGTATAGTAGATGAGCGTGCAGCGTATATATATACGTGGTAAATCTTGTTGTTGTTGGAACGCTGTTGTCATAATTATTTGCATCTCAGCTGGCAGGTCCGTCCTTGTTTCTACAGAGTAGTGTTAAACAGCATGTAAACTGTTTATTACCTTAACCTTTTCCTGTGCTTTACTATTCTATACACAAAGGTGTGTGAGTATTGCTGCTGATCTCAGGGAAAGACAGACTTAGAAGTTCTGATGGTTAAATTGGAAATATTCTCAAGTGATTTTTTCCTGTGTAGTTGCAAGCATTTGGGAACAAAATAGGGAACAGTATTTGTGTTTAAACATAGTATGGTCTCTGTTAATTAATTAATCTCAAATTACTTCAGTTCATTTAAATTTGGTTCTTGGTTTATCGAACTCAACTATACATCCAACTGCTAGTGTACTCTAATCGTATACTGTAAGCGGGATGATCAGGTGGCAAAGTAGATGGGGATGTGACTAGCCACTCACCTTCATATGCTGAGGCTAAGAAAAAATTGAGAAAGCATGAAGTGGCTAACACTCTAAACCCCCTTGGGGCTAGCTTAAGGGGCTGCATTTGTTCTCCTTATGTTTAGTGTACGGTAATCAAATTTAATGATGTTACTGGTGGTTTTCTTCTGATTCAATAAAGCATGCATGTGTTTTAGATGGCACAAGATATTCAGCAAAGGATGGTCTGTCTGAAACAAACACCACAGGTCAGCTGAATTAATTAGTTTCTATTTAGTTCTAGTGTAATATCGCAAGCTGTGTTTCTCCTATAGTTATTAATTAAGCATTTTTAACCTACCAGCATGCCCACTAACATTTGGTGGAACCCATATGGGCCCTTAATGATCCTTATATGGAAATGTTGGTCACATGTGGGCCTTGTATGGGCATGCTGGCAGGTTATTTAATGAATAAGCGTCAAAAAGTGAGTTTTGTGGGAAAAAGGAAAGTCTTCGTTGTATGAGAAATAACTAAGGTGAAAGAGACGGTTAACATGGACGATTCCAGTGACTGAACAATATGTGAAAATGCAGAGAAGAAAGATAGTTTGTTTTATACAGTGTAAAGCATCACCGGGTTTTCAAAGGTACAGCATGACCTAAACTCACTGGACAGTCTGACTGATGCCTAAGACCATGTAGTGTGATTGTGTCTCTGAGAGGCACAGGTGCTACATATTATTGCATTCTGAAATTCACCTTGTAGTGAATGTTTCGATTTATGTGTGTGCTTTCTTTCTGCTTCAGATGTGGCTAAAGAGGGAGAGACACAGGCGTTGTTCAACCGCACTTTAATTACTCTCATTGTCATCATCATATTTCTGTTTGTCGTTGTGGTTCTGCTACTCGTTCTTCTGTTCCACTGGCGAAAGAGAAAGATCCCCACCATCTACCACACTGGTTCAAAACAGCCTCCCAAATCGAACTCGTTCTCCTATAAATGTGGAACAGCCTGCTGTCAGAAACCGACCAACCTCGACTACAAGCTCCCAAACCCAACGTCAGTCTCTTCGGGCACTACGTCCTCAAAGCTCTCATCATCGGATAACAGCCTAAAGCTGCAGCCATGCGTACTGTCATGCAATGAAACCAAACCAAGCGACTCGGATGAAAGCCTCCTAGAGAAGTCGTCGTTCGAGGTCGGTTGCAGAGAATCGTTCGACGACAGCATCAAGCTGGCCACGACTCGCACGTCCCCGACTACGCTCGACTACGAAGTCGGCGTCCACTTCAACGCTATGGATCGGTTACGCATGAAACGCAACAACCGCCGAAGTGCTGGAGACGAGCTAGAACAGACACGCCATTTGCTTACGGCGACGCCAAGTCTCGGGGTAACGAATAACAATCGCAAAAGTTGGTAGACGCAGAGGATAGCACGTCGTCGCTGGTTGGCTGGTGGGCTTTGGACTGCAAACGTGTGAAATGTGTCACAGTATATATATATATATTTGACATTTCTTTTTGATGAGCTGTTTCTGTGTGTTCGTCTAAATTAATTTAGCCAGTGCGATAGCGTCCTGTACAATTGGTAATATTTATGATACTCATTCGTCGGAAGTTGGTGACAGAAAACACATAAAAGGTCTGGTTCAAGTGTTTACGGTTAGTTCATTAGTATCTGGTGACTTCTTATCGAGAAGGATTGTAAGCGTAGATATTGTAAACGGAAGACGGACATTTTAGACGTGAACTTGTTGGAAAAGAATACAGATGAACTGAAGGGAAACTTATGAACTGTTGCAGTAAACATCTTTAAACAAAACTGACCTTTGAACTCGGTGTTGTGTGTAGTATGCTGTGCTTCTTAGAAAGTGCCGCTTTGTCGTGTAGTTTTTCAGACGAACCCAAGAACTGCACAGCCAGATAATGGACGTATATTAAAACTATTTCTTAAAGCTTTTTACTGGCAAAATGCTTTGTTGGTGAAGTCTTGGCTTCTGTCTCGATTTGCTGTTGATTTGGTTAAAATTGGCAAATATGAGACAAATTCGCAACATTTTTGATAGTCAGACATGAATTTCATCAGAACGAGAGGCGTCGATATCTGTAGGTCTACGAAAGTTTGCTTCAACCAGATCAGTTTCTAATGCACTAGATTCACTGATATCAACCTCCATACCTCTTTAAACATAATTATATAGGATGTGTACCTTATATATACCTAGCTAGTTGATTGCACTCATCATCACAATGACAGTGCATCACATAATTAATTGAGTGCAAGAGAAATAAGTTCATATTCATGCTAATTTCATTCTGAGAAATTTTCTATTACTCTTGAAGATTTCAGCTCCATTTGCCAACCCCCTTGGCCAACTCGGCTCTAATGAGCAAACTGTCTGTAAACTAAATTGGAAGATCAGAAGCCATCCATCATTATATGCTGAGGCCAAGAAGCTGAAGTCGCCAACATTTCATACCCTTGGCTGCTTGATTTGCATCACGGCTTTTCCTACAGTCTACCTAAACAGAAGTGAGGAGTTAAACCCACTGAATGGAAATACATTGATGCGATTGGTCTTTAAGAACATCACTTGAATTGTTCATTTAGCTCTAATTATTATTATGCAGTTTCACAATAATGTGTATTTTTATAATCGGTGTGAACGTCTTTGTATAGACTATAATTTTTGAGCGGACATACTGAACTTTAAGCCTTGAATACACAATACATGACACGGGCCTACAGCTATCAAAACTGACGATGATGATGAATGTATACTGATGATCTACTGCGTAAATGTCTATGACTGTCGTTTATTTTCTTGGCCACCTGGTGGTGGTAGGTGAAATCCATGACTGAAATCCGTTTGTTCAGATCGTGTTGATTGTCTATTTATTTGTGTAGACCATAGAATATATAAGCCATACTGCATTTTTAGCTCTGTGGTTTCATGTTCCGACAGAGGCTCTTAGGCTGCTTTGTTATGTACCAAACTAATTGAGTAGCAAAAGAGTAGGCTATGACGATTATGAAAGATGATGATGATGATGATGATGATGATGATGATGATGATGATGATGATGATGATGATGATGATGATGATGATGATGATGATGATGATGATGATGATGATGATGATGATGATGATGATGATGATGATGATGATGATGATGATGATGATGATGATGATGATGATGGTTATTTTGGGCAGGGCTGTTGTCAATACTGGAAAGATGTATTGCCGGTATCGATACTTCGTTATAAATGTACTGGCAATAGGGGCCATCCATTTAGTATGTATGCAGAAATCCGTAAAAAATTGGCCCCATCCCTGTACACACGTGTACTTTTTTACACCAGTTTAGCCAAACACAGAATACCGAATGACTTTCTAAAGTGTGGACCTCAAACTCAACAAACTTGTTTCAGAGTCACAGAGTGTTGTGGACTCTGTCAAATAACCTCCTGATTCTGTTGGTGGAAGTCCTCCAGTCACTGATATCCCAGTTATGCTTCTCCAGCGCATACTCTGAAAACTCGTCTGAAAATTGTCACATATTTCTTCCTAAGCCATATAAACACAGTGTATATATATATGAATAAATATATATATACATATATATATAATATATATATACATATATATATATAATATATATATATATATATATATATATATATATATATAGGTATATAGTATTTATGTATTGTAAGTATATTAAGTCTGTTTATGTCTTCAATCCAATACGTAAGACAACAGAAAGTTTTAAGTTTTCGAGTCAGTGGTCCAAATGCATGGTATCTATTCAGTGATATCTATTAAGAGTCTCAAAGGTTCGAATTATGCTAGATCCATCTTATGACAAGCTTTGTTATATCACAGAAATAGGAGCAGGCCCGGTTCGTCCATATCCATGCAACTGGGCAGCCGCCCAGGGCCGCCGATTTTTAGGGGCCGCCAATTTTCCATTTTTCAAAAGTTATTTATTTATTATTCGTAAAAAGAGGTGAATGACTAAAAAAAATGTCATCAACTTTTTTGTGCTTAGGGCCGCCGGTTTGTAAATTCAGAAATTTGTCGGGAAAATGCCCCCCCCCCCCAATATTTTGTAGAAGTTTACGCCAGTGGTGGCGATTGTATAATAAGCAGTAGTACAGATGGGCACCTTGCATGGCTGCGGTATGACAGTTCAATTCGACTCCTGTTAAGCTTGTTATCATCTGTTACTACTATATCATGTTCTCTTACTGCGTACTTGTCAGTTTGAATTAATAAACGAAGATTATTATTATCATCATCATTCTGGTAAGTCTTCAAGCAGACAACTGAAGCCTTATTCACATCTGAGAAGAATTCGATGATAATCACCAACAACAATGCAATTCAAAGGCGCTTTTAGGGACGTCAATAGGTATTGTATTGAATAAATTCAATTCAATACAACAGTATATACAACAATGAATTATTAATACAACAGTAGGCCTATTAGCTAGCCAATTCTTCATATAATATGCGGGAGTGTGTGTATACATGTGTTTATGCATGAACGTAGGCCCCCTACATGTATGTAAACTGAGGTGTCAATTAGGCTGGCAAAATATAAACAATAGGCTTCTTTATTTGGATGGGTGTAACCAACTAGTATAAATTCGTACTGAAACACCATCATCTATCTAGACGTCAACAGCCTTTGTTGCTATAAGATGTCGTTAAACTCTGCATCCATCCATCCATCATCTATCTAGAATGCACCAGGAAGCAACACATATAGCTTCATACGTATTTATGTGGAAGAGATTTGAATGAAAACTTGCAGGAAGCTAATTTTCGCTGTTTTCGGCGAATTGTTTTTAACTTTCTGTTTAACTCGAGTACAAAATACATTCAGTTGAATATTACATTAGAATTGTACCCTTTGAAATATTTAAAAACTCGTAAGCACATCTGAAAACTGTAGCAATTATTTTCCAAGCTCCAGCTAGCGTCACAGTACTAATCAAGTTCATCTCAACATAGCCTAGCTACTACTCAGACTTGTTGTCCTCGAGACCAAGGTCTTGGTCTCGAGTGCACTCGAGTTCGTTTTAAAAGTCTTGGTCTTGGTCTTGAGACCAAAAGTCTTGGTCTTGGTCTTGAGGTTCAAAGTCTTGGTCTTGGTCTTGAGGTTCAAAGTCTTGGTCTTGGTCTCGCAAGACCAAGACCAAGACCGGCTGTCAATATGAACAGTCATGTAACAAAACTCAAGAATTAAAAAAATTATCAAGCCTGTTTGCATCATATATCCTACGACAAATACCTACGGACGGATGCAAGTCTTGCTGGTCAGGAAAACCCATCGACAGCAGCAACTAAGTTATGCTGTGCCTGAAAGCCCTGACGGTCTGATAAAGCATGGGAGGATTTGAAAAAGGCTCACGATTTGTGCATTTACAACCAGTGCTTGAAAAGCTACTGTGTGTGCCAGCGATTTCAGCACCTATGGAAAGTATTTTTACACTTGGCGGAATTTTCATGAGGCTCCACAGAAAATTGGTCAGAAAATTCTGAGCGAATTGGTTTTTATAAAATACAGAAGGCATTTGGAATAACATTTTGCATGAAGCACTTTTGTAAATACGAATTCGGAATTTTCTGCAGTCTGCATTTAAAGTTAATTTGCCTGAATAGAATAAAAGACTCACGTTTTCATTAAAATAGCTAGTAGTCCGACTTGACAATGTTTTTTAAGGAATAGAAGTCTTGGGCTGAATGTAATTTTTTGGGTCTTGGTCTTGGTCTTGAGGTTCAAAGTCTTGGTCTTGGTCTTGGTCTCGAGGTTCAAAGTCTTGGTTTTGGTCATGGTCTCGAGGTTTAAGGTCTTGACAACAAGACTGATACTATTATAGTCTCGTGACCATGTTCTTTCCATAGTAGTGCAATCATTGTAACAAAATAATTTGTACAGTAGCTTAGTTTCAGACTATTGTAGCCATAAAACAGGCGACGTTTGCAATCACGATGCAGCCAATCAGTAGTCAAGACGTAGACTAGTTCAGCTGTTACGGTTCAGCACACTCTAATAAATGACAGCCAATTCGAACAATTAGCTATTATTATTTAAAGTGGCTATCAACAATACTTGCACGAACATCGTGTAGCAGTAAGCCTTATGTAAGGGGCGTTTGTAGTAGTATGTAACAGAAGAAGAGCAGTCCCTTAAGCTAGTCTGGAGGTAGCCATGGGTATGAAGTGTTTGCGACTTCATTTTCTTAGCCTCGGCATATGAGAGCAGATAGCCAGTCCTCTCCCTTGCCGTCTCATCTTTCCGCCGACAGTGTACGGTCAATGTACTCATTATAGCTGAGTTGACTAGAGGGTGCACATGGAGCAGAAATCTCGAACCAAATTTCTGTCCTGGCAGGGGTTTGACCCCCCACCTGTCGAACGACAATCCAGAGCACTTACCACTAGACTAGCACCCCACTATAGTAATATAACGTAGTAGTAGTAGCAGTAGTAGTAGTAGTAGTAGTAGTAGTAGTAGTAGTAGTAGTAGTAGTAGTAGTAGTAGTAGTAGTAGTAGTAGTAGTAGTAGTAGTAGTAGTAGTAGTAGTAGTAGTAGTAGCAGTAGTTAATATTAGTAGCAGGAGTTAGTATTAGTAGTGGTTGTGTTGGTGGTGGGGCGGGAGTCGTAAGATTGGCAGTAGTTTGTGGGAGGATTGTAGAGGGGTTGTCGAAGTAGTAGTTTAATCAGGGGTTAAAGTGGAGTGGGAACGGTGGGAACGGCGTTCCCACTGCTCTCGAACTTCTTTGCTTGCGTTCCCACTGCTCACGCATGCGTTCCAATGAAACTCTTCTTTGACGTTCCCACTGCTCACCCAAACCACTTTAACCACTGAGTTTAATTACCTATAGAGCGAGTACCGGTACTAGAAATAATATGGCGGAAGTATTTTGGAGAACAGCACTACTAACCGTGTAGGATATTTCATCTATATGCATTTTAGAACACTAGAACCGGGTTTAAGACTAGAATACACTGAACCAAAATTTAAAAAAGAGGGAAAAAGTATAATTATACAGTTCCACGCTGAACAGCTATCACACATAAGTTTGCTATCGGAATACCCTTAGAAATACTTCTTTTATCAACACGTTGTCTGCATTCAATATTGCCTTCTTCGCTTTTTAGTTCGAAGTTATTGAACGACGATGGAAGAATTCGTCTTAATTGTCTTGGGCCTCAAAGCCTCTATTTCTGACTAATATTGTGTCGCAACATCATCATCATCACCATCATCATTATTATCATCATCGCCATAATCATCATCCTATTCACCGCCATAGTCATCGTTATGGCTCATAATGATGATAGAATCTGGATTTACGTCTGGATTTAATCTCGTTCCGCACGCTGAAAACCCAGTTCCGGTTGAATAACTTCTGTTACGGATGGATGCGTTTCTTGACGGATCAGTCGTTCCGTCGTCCAGCTCAGAAGTATGTCGTTGAGTCGACGCCGTTCTCCACTCCCTTTCCGTCGTTGTAGAAGACAGACGTCGGCTCTTGAAGATCCGGTTCGAAGGCGTCGAGGTCGGAAAAGGGATTTCCAGCGAACGTCGGAATCCCACGGTTCCGGTGCAGGAACGAGTCCGTCTCAAACCCGGAACAGTCAGGAGGCTCCGCTCGACTAGTGATTGGAACATCATTTTCCGCTGTAGCCTTCTTACTGAAAGGGAAGAGAGGACAAGATGTGGAGTGATACAGACAAGTGTTGCATTAATTATAAATATAATTATTATTATAATCATCGTCATCATCGTTATAGACACTAAACAGGACCAACTACTAAGTTTTTCTCATTCAATTTAACTTAGATATTGGTGAAGTCTCAAGTGGAGTGTGACACTGTATGGAACTGAGCAACAAATTATTAGAAAAATTGGAGAAGTCAGAAGGCGTTAATAATTTGAATATGGAGGAAACTAAATAACATCAGTTGGGATCAGAAGGTACATGAGATGGAAGAAAGGACGCTGCTGAATGCAATAAGAAACAGACAAACGATCTGCGTGGATTGGTCACATACAGGGGCGTAACTTTGGTCTAAAAAGTGGGGGTACCAATTTCTTACATACACGAAGCAATTTCTTACATACACGACTGCGATCTCCGGGTAGGCACAATAATAAAATATTGATTGGCATTGTTCAAAAAGTGGGGGGTACGGTACCCCAGTCCAAAAAGTGGGGGTACGGGTACCCCTCGTACCCCCCACAAATTACGCCTATGGCACAGCAGTTGTATGACTGTCCATGTTGAACGACCTTTTTCAGTTGCTGAAACTGCATGTATATAGATTCTGGAACTCTCTCCTGTATTTGTTTGCTGTGCTCGTCCGCTTAATTTTAAATATGTTCTCATCTTAAGACTTACTTTTCAAATTGCGTATACTCTCTATCGGTTGTCTCGCTGTTTTATCTTATTAGTGGACTGACCTGTTGGATATTGATCTAATTACAACTTGATTTTGGTGCGCCATCGGCAGATGCCTTGTGCGTGAGACACCATCGCGATAGAGTTTACAAATTATTGATAAGAACAATAATAAAATTATTATTACTACTTCACTTAATTCTTCTATCACCACTACTACACTACTACTATTACTACCACTACTACTACCACCACTACCACCACTATTGATAACAATCATAATAATAATAATAGTAACAATAATAGGCCTAATAATTATTACAACAATAATAATAACAACAACAACACGAGTTGAATGAAGAATTGAAGGAAAGAGAGTATAGCCGGAAGGCAAGAAATATGTTCTTGGACAGGATGATGGATAAAGGACTCAGACGGAAATTAAACAAAGAAGTAAAGAACGGCGAAGAATGGTTTCGTTAGATTCCTGTGCAAAAGTTCTACCTGCGGCAGCAGCATCGGTAGAGCAGAAACCCGGTGATGACTCCGATGAGCGATCCACCAATGGCCGCTCCAAGAGCGACGGCCCAATCAGGCAGATGGACAGTCTCCCACCAGGTATGGTCACAAGACCCGTCTGAAACACGTTCAACACAATCGCCGATAGCATGAAGGTGTGGGTGAGTGGATGAATGGATAGGTGGATGGATGCATAGGTGGATGGATGGATGGATGGGTGGATGGATGGATAGATGGATGGATGGATGGATGGATGGATGGATGGATGGATGGATGGATGGATGGATGGATGGATGGATGGATGGATGGATGGATGGATGGATGGATGGATGGATGGATGGATGGATGGAAGAATGGATGGATGAATGGATGGATGGATGGATGGATGGATGGATGGATGGATGGATGGATGGATGGATGGATGGATGGATGGATGGATGGGTGGGTGGGTGGGTGGGTGAGTGGAACGATAGATGGATGGAAGGAACACGGATGAATGGATGGATTGATGGATGGATGGATGGATGGATGGATGGATGGATGGATGGATGGATGGATGGATGGGTGGGTAGGTGGGTGAGTGGAACGATAGATGGATGGAAGGAACACGGATGAATGGATTGATGGATGGATGGATGGATGGATGGATGGATGGATGGATGCAACGATGAGGATGGATGACTCGACGGTTGATCGACGGATCAATGGGATAGATGGAACGACGGATGGATGGATGGATGGATCGATCGATCGATGGAGATGGATCGATCAATGAATGGATCGATGGCATGGATGGATGAATGTAAGTGATTGTCAATTGATCTGACCTGGAGTCGTCGTCCATTGGTATTCGTCATCGTAGGCTTTGCAGATGAGACATTCGTCCACTGGACTTTTCTCTCCTTCGCCGTAACATCTGCCGTCAATGATGCAACTGTTCCGCTAACATACAGAGAACACAAACACCCACTGCAGCAGACAGACAGACACACACACATACACACACACAGACACAGACAAGCACGCAGACAGACACACACAGATTATGAACGCATGGTCAGTTGGACGGGGCTGATGAATGCAAATGAATCTGAAGCAATTGCCATGTCTGAGAGAAAATGAAATGAGGAAAATTATTAAGAAACCGTTTGAAATTTTAGTCTATTTTGCTGAAACCAGTGGGTCTACTGGATATAATAGATGCAGACAGGTTCAGTAGCTGGCCAAACACAGAGAAGCAGAAACATAGAGCCTCTATGTTTCTGCTTCTCTGATAGAGGCTATTTTAGACTCAACATTTTCGAAAATCATTGGGTATCATAAGATAAATTATACTCAAATCAGGGCCATTTTATCTACTATGCACATGCAGTAGGCACAGTAGGCCGTAGGGGCCTACGAAAGTCTGAAAATCTGAAAATGAGATATTGAATGATTGATCGGGAAAATGGATAAAGGAAAATTGCAAATAACAGCAATTTCAAATTTAATTACTTTTGTACTGAAACAGTTAAACTTAAGTTAATGTGAATGCGTTTAGCGTTAGTGCAGAGTTGGCAGTTGAGTCAACGATTACAAGAGTGCCTAGGGCCTACGACGACCTTAAAATTGCTATTACTCAACTTATAGGGCCTACTACTAGACTATATATAATACCAAACTAAAGTACCGGAAACAGCTTAGACCAATTATGTATAATCTAGTGCTGTAGATAGATTATAGTCTGCAATTATTTAGACTAAGCTAGAAAATACAACGGACTTCACTACCAGTGGCGGCGATCTTGTTTAACAGGTGGGGGGACACTTTTGAACTGATCTGGTCAAAAGAGTTTGAACTGGTCTGCTCTCAAAAGCGTTCGAAAGATTTTTCGCGCACTTGTATGGTGTGTTCCCCACTGTTAAAGGTGGGGGTCTTGTCCCCTTCGACCCCCGGGATCGCCGACCATGTTCACTGTGTACAAGACTACAGCACAGAAGACTCTTCTAGTACAGGAGATTCTTAGGGCCTATAGCACGAACTAGAAAACTATACCCTAAACCAGAATTAAAAAGACTTGTTTGGCCATACAAGACAACTAGTTCACGAGTATTCTACAGCATATCGTGATTCATGAACAATATTAGACTGTCTGTAGTCCTATGCTAAACTATACCAGACCACGGAAAGCTAAACTGGATGAAATGAGATTTTAAAAACTTATACGAAATGTATGTGAGAGAGCCCATATATAGAAGCCATATGAATGGTACAGTACTAGAGAATCGTAGGGCTAAGTAAGGCACAAACTGGCTAATAATAGGACTGTATAATTAATTATACAGTCAAATCGTATCGTATATGGATCTCTGGCCTATGGGCTCTGTTACATATCTAAGAGATAGGAACAGATATAAGTGATGCTAGATAATATCTAAAAGAGAGGAACAAACATGAGAGTGGAAGTTCTGTAGATATCTAGTACCAATCATGAATTTGATTGGATATATATGCCGGGTGATTGGTGATATGGTGATTCTCATGGAGAGAATGGGCGAAGGATGAGAAACGAACCCTTTTGAGACAGGTGGTATTGAAGACGTTGCAGGTGTTGCAGACGGAATCAAAAGGAATGAAGAGTAGCGGATCGCTCGTGTTCAGTCCGTTGTTGCTGATGCGAATC
This sequence comes from Allolobophora icterica, assembly GCA_963556255.1. Lineage (NCBI taxonomy): Eukaryota > Metazoa > Annelida > Clitellata > Crassiclitellata > Lumbricidae > Allolobophora > Allolobophora icterica. Next base: position 28,414,999 of record OY744615.1, on the reverse strand, counting down.
AGATAGATGTGGACGGTTGGAATGGGGCATTCGACAGCGTTGAAGTTGATGAACACTGCTTTCACTGTCACCGTTACATCGAGTGGCTCATAGTTACGGTCTGTCATCTGTCACAGCCAGAACCAACACGTGCGCAAGTGTAGGTATTGTGTATCTCACTATTTATATAGCGCATCTAGAGAACGTTACATAGGCGTAACGTCATTCTTCAACTCTGCTTAAATCAAAGGCTTAACTGTTTTAAGTGAGCTTTGTGACGATTGTAATTATCGTGATGATGACGGAGACGCTGTTGAGATAGGCGATAGTAGTTATGTTGATGAACTTGATGACAGTAAGAGAGGAAGAGTCAGAGACAGAGACAGAGAGGAGTTGGAAAGTGCGACAGATACAGAGACAGAGAAGGTCAATTTCTTAAGTTAATTTCGATATACATGTAGGAAATGATAACTGTGACGATGGTCATGACTCCGAATACACGAAATAGTAGCATAATAGCTTAATTATTGAGGCCTACATTTTATTATTATTCTTAGTACTCAGGCATTTAAGTCTTATTTCACCTCGCTAACGTGAGTAGCTGGAAAAGGACACGTCTTCTGTCGTTTGCGAAAGCCTCTATTGGAAATCAGAGGCATAGAAGAACGGCGGGTTTCAAATGACCACCTGTTAAAACCCTCCAACTGGTGTTTCTATGCGTTCATTTGCTCCTGAGGGATGACCGGCCTAGTTAGCACAAATGGCGTGGTATCCTTAACCAAATTATAACCGTATTGCGATTGTGGTTACCATCTGTGGAAAGGGCGGGAAAATACCTATGGACGAAACAAACTGTGTGGGAGAATCATCCTTCAATAGGAAATTCTTTAAAGCAATAGAGGAAATTCCCCTTTCCCTCCTAATAAATTGTACTCTTAATACCACTGGGTCATAATATGCGCAACTTCTAACCATCCAGACCCCCATCTGAAGGTGGAAATGACAAGGCCATGATCCTGAAGATGACAGAGAAGATGACAGAGAAGATGACAGAGAAGATGACAGATAAGATGACAGAGAAGATCACAGCGATGCACCGAGGAGGAGGAGGATCGGCTATTTGTCGGTCATACCTTGCACTTCTGCAGGTGACAGGTGAGATTGATGGAGTCGATGAAATTGCCGCCGTAGACGATGACACGACTGCAGTTCATGTATCGCACATCGCAGAGTCCATAGCGAGGCATTTCGTTGACGTACGGTGGTCTTCGGAGGTGGATCGAACAGTCGGAGGACCCATAGTCCTCGTCACACTGACACACTCCTATAGACAGATCGATTATTTCTATTACTTATCATCATTATCATCATCATCATCATCATCATCATCATCATCATCATCATCATCATCATCATCATCATCATCATCATCATCATCATCATCATCATCACCACCACCACCACCATCATCATCATCATCATCATCGTCATCGTCATCGTCATCACCTTTATCATCACTATCGTCCTCATCATCATCACCATCACCATCACCATTATCATTATCATCATCATCATCATCATCATCATCATCATCATCATCATCATCATCATCATCATCATCATCATCATCATCATCATCATCATCATCATCATCATTATACTCCTCCTTCTCCTCCTCATCATTATTTTCCTCTTCCTCCTCCTCCTCCTCCTCCTCCTCCTCCTACTCCTCTTCTTCTTCATTATCATCATCATTATCATAATCCTTCCCATCCTCCTCCTCCTCCTCCTCTTCCTCTTCTTCATCGTTATCATCATCATCTTCTTCGTCATTACTATAATTGTTAATAATTCTGTATTCATTAAGCGTGACTATAAGATAAAAAAGCATCAATCGATGGCGTTGAGCAACTGTGTGAAGAACTTGCACAAGGTTTCAGATGAGACTTCAACCCATGCACTCTTGCAGATATGGGCCTGCATGCGTACACGTAGGCCCCTACCGGTGGAAAGTGTCCTACCATTGTTACACTCTCCGTGTTGGCTGCAGTCATTGATGCACATTCCTTGGACGATCTGTTTGTAGACGTCCATAGGTAGACTTCCGTTCTTCTGAAGCTCTTCGAGGCACTGCTCCTTCATCGAATCCCTGGCGGAGTCTGCCCATGACGTATTTCCGGTGATCTGCGGCAGACAGAAATAGAAGCTTCATTGGGGGAAAGAAAGAAGGAAGGAATAAATGAGGGAAGTAATAAAAGCAGGAAAAAATAAAGAAAGGACGGCAGGAAGAAAGGAATAAAGAAATGGAGGCAGAAAGGAATAAAGGAAGAAACGAAGAAAGAAAAGAAGGGAGTATGAAAGGAAGGAAAAAGGAAGAAAGAAAGAAAGGAAGAAAGAAAGATAAGGAACAAAGTAAGAAAGAAAGCTAGGATGGAAGGAAAGAAGAAGGAAAGAAGGAAGGAAGGAAAACAATTGAAGCATGAATGAACACTAGAAGTCGTGACGATAAATGGTCAAAAGGAATTCGCTCGTTAATGATATAACTATTGAGCAAACAGGCAATATAACCAACATAACTCAATCAACCATTTGTCAAATCAATCAATCGATCAATCAATCAACAAACCAAAAAATATAAAACTTCAATCAATCAGTCTGTCGATTGGGGTCAGTCAGTCAGCTTGCAGTCTAAAGCCTTCTCTGTTGATGGGCTTTCAACCATATATCGACACACAGCATATATATAGGCTTATACTGAGATCCGAACATAATATATCTAGTAGAAAGTCAAGAAATTCGCCCAATTAACCTTGATGTCTTCCATGCAAGTTGTAATCTCCTGCTTGAAGTTGACAGGTGGAATCTGAGAGCAGAGCTGACCGATTCGGTACTCGTCCTTGATGTACTTGCGACAGTAATCCGTTGCCCCCACTTCGTTCCAGGAATTCTTCCACTTGTATTTGGACTGTAAAAAGTATGCAGATCAAGTGAGATAGGCACATAACGACAAAGACAGAGTCAGACAGACAGTAACTATGGAATCAACTCCCTCCATTGACACGTGCCTCTTTATTAGCTGGTGGCCCAAGTGCCTCATTCCGCTGTCTTAAAACCTTTTTCTATTCACTTGGTCTTTCGCACTTGGAGCGCCTCTGATTAGTGAACCTGTAAGAGGCGCTTTATAAATGTTCAGATACAATACAATACGCAGACCGATATAGATTAGGCTACTGAGATTAGGATAGAAACAACCGAGATTAGAAGATAGCGAAATAGAGAAGAACACACAGAGAAAACGACCTAACACAGCAAACGACAGAGAAAGACGAAGATAGAGAAAGATAAAGACAGTGACAGATAAGGACAGAGAAAGACAGAGACAGATCAACACAAACAAAGAGACGAACTAATGAAATGCAAGGCAATTCCATTCAATGCAGTGTAAGTAATATTCGAAACAGACACAAATATGATATATAAACTACCTACATTATATAGGCCTAGGCCTACATGCATTCAAACATACACATAAAAATTATGTGCTTACGAAGAGATAGACATACAGAAACAGTGATAAGACAAGCAGAAAGACAGAGAGACACTCAGACAGACAAAGCGACAGACAAGCAGGAAGAGAAGAGCAACAAACAGTTACCGGTGGAACGAAGTCTTTGCTGACGACGATCGGTTGTTCTTCGGAATCGAACCCCGTTAAGACGGAATTGTCGTTGACGTCACGTGACACTCTGCGTTTGCCTCGGCTGGGGTTGGGTCCGGGGGGCAGGGCGTGCTTCACCAACCACGTCGTTACGTCTTGACCTAGAACAGGACGTCACTGTTTCTTTTCACCCTAATGGCACTCCTCCCGACCTCATCACACCTTTTAATCCGCAGGTAAAGGAGATCAGTCTTTAAAACTCTGAGTTAGAAGTTCCATGGTGAATAGGATTGCAAATTTTCGATCCAGTTGGTTCCTCAATATGGCACAAATCTCCCCCTACTTCGTACTCGGGAGGCGGGGAATCTGCCAGGGATACCACAGCTCGGTCTTAAGGGCAACTATTTCCGCAGTGCTCTTATATTACTAAGAAACTTCGTCATCAGACTTATTATTATCATCGTCAAGAATGACACAATCATCATTCTTATCGTTTGATCATCGTCATCATCATCATCATCGTCGTCATCGTCATTGTCACCACCACCACCACCACCACCACCACCACCACCACCACCACCACCACCACCACCACCACCACCATCATCATCATCACCACCCACTGAAGTGATCTTTATAGAAGACTTGAATATTATTAGCATCGATGATGTCATTGCAATTATCGCTGTTCTAACAGACTATATAGAAGGTGATATCTTCCTCTGTTTCCTGCTCGTTTTCCTCTTTCACTTCCACCTCCTCCATAATCAGTTCGTGGAAACACATACCCTGGTATATGTCGCAGCGACTGATATCTGTCGCATAGCCACAAATCGGCGCCGTTCCTGTTTCATCTTCGCAGATGCAATACTTTCCAGGTTCGTATGGCTTTGACGCTCGAGGAACTCCACGGAATAGGCTCTCTCTTGTTCCGAGGTCAACACTACAACAACACAAAGAAAAAGACTAACGGAATCACAACAGTCGATCTTTTTCGATATGATAGTGTATCGTGTCAGAGCCTATTCAACCCTATCGTATGATGTCTTACGTTATCCCTTACACGTTACAAGTCATCGGATACAATCCTATCAGTCATGTCGCGTCATTCATATCAGTCACTCAAGTCGTGTCGAATTGCATGATATAATGACAATAATAATCATCGTCGTCATTAAGAAATTAATTTCATGTGTTTTCAAGTAAACAGTCACAACTAGAGCCAAATCTGCAAATCTTCGTGGTCTGAAGAAGATTCTTGCAGAGACCAAAGTTTGAAGCTAATTCGTTGTTAGTTCTGAAGTACATAACCCCCATGTGAACAATGCTTGCAGGGACCGACAGCAGAAGTTAATCCAACTGCTGTCCTTCCATGTTATACGGGTATCCGGGAGAGGGCAATGCTGCTGACCTCCAGTCTTTGATGAATTGGATTGGTTGGGGCCTTCCGTCAACCGTTGCATTTGTCTCTTCCAGGTCCTCCAGTACGCTTCCGTTACGAGGGCGAATGTCGTTGGCTCGATTCCAGTCGTAAATTCCACACAGGCCTAAGCACAAGACAGGAAGATACTCAATGAGTGGAGTCGAAATGAGGTGATTTGAGAAGAGATTAGGCCTCGGTAAAATAAGGTTAAGATGCGATATGCCGTGAATGATACAGCATGACATGACATGACATAAACATGACATAGAATTAGACATGACAAAACAAAACGTGAATGACTTTCAATCATTCATTTAGTAACCAAAACGAACTGATAGCAAGTGAAAGCAATTAGACAAAAGGGAATGAGAGCCAAAATAAATTGGTAATGTTCATGGCGAAACTTATTTATAAGAATAAACAATTGCACAGTGCACACGTTCCGGTTCAAACTACTGCTCAGCGCAATAACATCGTTCATCAACAAATATTCAGTGAACATTGCATATATTTGATTGCGTAATAATAATAACATTAATTACATGAATTATTTGATGAACTGTATACCTTCAGTCATGTAGAGATCGTTAGGCGAAGGTACTATCCAGAGGTTGACCAGCTGGCCATTGGTTATCACCTTGACATAAGCTCCGTGCGGCAGATAGATCTACCAAAGCAGAAAGAGAGATAGCAGGAACTAATCGCTAGCATAATCTCCATATATTTCTAAAGCGTTACTCTAAGATAAACGTAGGGTACCAGCTTATTCACGAGCGCTGCGTCTTGTGAAGGGACTTGTCCAGAAATGTCAAGATAAGATCCAAGTTCGGTTGCCAGAGAGACCAGAGGGGAGGGGATCAGAGGAGCCGCTAGAGCGGGGGATTCATTGACGGGACCGCTTGGAAGGCGGAAGATTGGACGGAGTAGGGTGTCTGTCGACTATCTGACCGTGTAGGCTACCGTGATTCCTATTCTAACACGTCGTTACAATACTCTAGTTACTAATATTAGGCCTATAAAATAAAGTTAATAATCACCAATGACTACATACACACAATAGTCTATTGGATATGCATGCGATTCCCACAATAGACTATTGTACCGTTATTTATACTGTTCTCTATATATGCTAGACTATTGTTTCAATCCAAAATGTTCATGACGTCAGTGATTGCAAATCTGAACGCATTTTATAAGCACATAACATAGAGTGAAGGTAACACTAACGAAATACTTCTTTCCATCGGCATCTTCGTGAATTTTTGTTCCAGGCGTCAGGTTCCCGTTGAGAAACAGCTGGACCTTCATAGTAGAGGTAGGATCGTCCGCAGACAGCCTGCTGCGAACGGCGGGAACCGTAAGGTGCCGACGAAAACACCTGTCAATGACGATGACATCATCGCCAGATTGAACAGCCACTCCACAGTTGCAGGATGCTGGCAGATTAGGATGACACTTCTGGTAAATGGCATGAACCTAAACCACAGAAATACTTTACATTCACCAAAATACTGACTGTGCGCATATAAACATGGGCGTGCAGGAATTTTTCTAGGGGGGAGGGGAGGCAAAAACATTTTCTGGGGAGCAAAATGATGTTTTTGCATAGAATTCATTCATAAACACAGAAAACGAGACCATTACTAAAATCCAGGGTCAAAATGTCCCCCTTTCCCCCCTCCGGACGCCCATGCATAGAAAATACGTCTTTCGGATTCTGATTTACACTAAGGTTTCTTTCTTGAACAGAGAAATAAATAAGAAGTATGACGGCCCAATAATGTGGCTGCATGACAAATGCCTTTGTCTGTAAACTTTCAAGCAGAAAGACATTTGTTTGTTTTATTTTGAAACGATTTTTTAAATAATGCTGTATGTGTAAGCCAGTGTTTGCCAATGCGGAAAGGATATCTGGCTGTTCGATTAGTGCCGTATTACATTTGACTTCAGCCGAAAATGCTTCCATTCCCGTACCAAAGCCAGTCAGGGCTATTGCTGAAAGCAGCGTTTAATAAAATTAGCAATTACTGTACACTGAATTTCTTTTATTACACTGTATATCATCATCGTCGTCATCGTCATCATCATTGTCGTCATCGTCGTCATCATCATCGCCATTGTTGTCGTCGTCATTGTCACCATTTAATCTGCATGTTGGACTCATAAATTTATACAGATAATTAGGCCTAATTATACAGAGCACTGCTTAAAATTTTCCCGTCTGTCGCCTTAGAGAAATTGAATAGCTTTGAAATAACTTTTGTTTTTGTGCTTAAACCAAGAAAATATTCACCCTGCTACTCTGAGGACATTACAGGGGTGTAAAATGTGTCAATCACTTTACAGTTCAATGAGTTCATTACAATAAGTGTATGCAGTCTACTCGTCACAAAAGTAAGTGTCGCGCTTGTCAATAAGCTAGTTTCCGCGACCTATAGGACTTTCTTTGGACTCTGAAAACCTCATTATTGCGTTTACTATTAGTAAGATGTAGCGCGGATTCTTTCCCCAGTCAAACTCATTCTTACACTGAATGGTAGAGTCCTGTGTCGGTAGAGTATAAATTCGCCCTCGAAGAAGTTGTTATATTCACTGAAACGAAATGTACAAGATACGTCATATACCCTCATTTAGAAACATTCAATTGCAAATGTATACATAGGCTTTCATTTCGTTTGCATTATAATCATACGAGGCTATTCACTCATACATTCTCAGAGGCCTGTATACATACGTATTATTATAAATATACCACGTATTAGGCCATCTCACAGCATAGCTTAACATAGGCTAGACCTACGACGATGTCTAAGCATAAATAACAATGTCTTAGCATAAATATTTACACAGGCATGCAGTCTGTAAAACGAACAGCGTACATACAGAAGGCTACTGTATATTGTAAATACAAGATATTTAAACTGGATCAGGAAAAGTACCAAAGAGGACTTGTGGACTTCCGCACACAGGCAACCGATTTTGGTTGGTTAAAGCGCTTGCCTTGTAGCGCGGTGAGTATACGGGTTCGAGCCTACTCTGAGACGGTTACTGCATGTGTAGGGACCTTGAGCAAGTCCTCCACTCACAATTGCTCAGCGCCATCGATTGATGCCTAGTCATCAGATAGAGGCGCTTAATAAATGCGTAATAATAACAACTGGTGACTGTTGTATACTTATATGATGAACCTTCTGTTCTCACAAACGCTTAGCATCGTTTAGTTTAACGTATACAAAGTGCCGCTGACTATAGTGTTCTTCAAAGCGGCGCTATATAAATTTATGTAATTACAACATAGTATTCGATATTGCCTGAAGACAGTGTGTTGTCTTACAGTCCATCGAAGGTCGTGATGTGAGGGTCGTTGATTGATTGACAGGTCGCCTTCTTGTCCCTGTCTTCAATCAAAACCTGACATAGAACAAAGACAACTCTGTTCAAAGTTAGACTTCAACGTCTTTTGTACGAGAATATAGGTGGAAGTAAGTTGAAGTAGCCTTTTTAAGAAAATCTTCAACCGCATTCTGAAACAGTCAAGGCCTAAGTGTGAAACTATACAACATTTAAACACTGTATGGCATTATTTAGAACTATTATTTAAACACAGTATGGCATTATTTAGAACTACTATTTTAACATCTGCATTAAAATACTGCTCAGCAGTAAGTCTTTTACTGAAGTTAACTCGGCCTATCTTTGTGAACAGTCCTTCTGACGCGACGCAGCGGTCATGAATAAACTGGTGCTCTGCGCATAGCTGTTAAGTATACATACATACATATATATACCACTTTAGAAATTTCGAAATTGCATTACTTTAGAATTGCACGTTTATCTGCGGCAGAGGCAAAACATGCACAATAGTGGATGGGATTGGCGCATAGTCCTTGTTTATATTCAAACTAACGAGTGGGTGATGGGCGATGCACGTGTAGGCCTATGTATGTGTCTTTATCAAAATAGGCCTACTTAGTATAGGCCTATCGTCTTTTAAATACCTCTCAAAAACGCTGTATGGACGAGAAAGTCACTAGAGGTGTGCGCCGCTTGTTTAACAATTCTAATGGAACATGTACAAAACTCGAGTTCGACCACCCGATGCAATGGACTCAGGTGCTAAAGCGATTCAATTGCCATGGGAACTTACGGGCATTTCGAAGAGCAGTTCCTTCATGTCAACGACGCTGTTGGCCTTGTGTCTTGCGAGCGACAGTCGTAGCCACCTCGTCTGCATCCCGTCGTACTTGTGGTCAACGATGGCCTTGAGGAGCACGTGCGCGCTCTCAATGACCGTCTGGTTCGGCGGGAAACGCAGACGACAGAAGTTGAGATCGTCTGCGGCTGAGGCCACTGATGAGGACATCTGAAGATGCCGACTGAGAGCGACCTGGGGAATGGCCTCACCTCTCCTGCGACATCTGAACGACAATGAGGCCACAAAGCAGCGATAATATCATCTGCCGAAATATCACTTGTCAGCAATACATTAGCGTAAGTCATGGACAAAGTATCAATACAACCACCAACAACCACAACAATTATCCATTGGTTGCTACAGAAAAACTATTAACATTTTACTATGGACTGTTGTTGTTTGTGTCGCAATTGTTGTTGTTGTCGATGATATATATATATTTAACACATATATGAACACATTATTACACATATATATGTGTGTATGTGACGTCGAAATTGTTGTTGCTAATGATATATCTATATGTATAATTAAACACATATAAACACATAATTAAACATACATAATATGTGTGTATATGTTTGTATGCGTGTGTGTGTGTGTGGGTATGTGTGACAATGATGACAATGAAGCTGACAACGACGGCGCTGATGACTGTGATAATTAGCTGATGATGATGATGATGATGATGATGATGATGATGATGATGATGATGATGATGATGATGATGATGATGATGATGATGATGATGATGATGATGATGATGATGATGATGATGATGATGATGATGATGATGATGATGATGATGATGCTGATGCTGATGATGATGATGATGCTGATGATGGTGATGGTGATGGTGATGGTGATGGTGATGGTGATGATGATGATGATGATGATGATGATGATGATGATGATGATGATGATGATGATGATGATGATGATGATGATGATGATGATGATGATGATGATAAGAAGGAGGAATAGAAGGAGAAGAAAGCGAAGGAGAAAGAGGCGGAAGAGCAGGAAAAGGTAAAGAAGGATGAGGGATAGAAGATGTAAAGTTGAAGGAAAAGGAGGAAAAGTGAAAGTAGGAAGAGGTGGACTAGGAGGAGAGGAATACTTACATGAGTTCTGGATGCTCCTCGTCGGCATCGATGGAGACGACCATGGAAACCTCACAGGTCGGTTCGTCATGGCAGATGGCGCTTTCGTTGTACCAGAGCCTGACCGGAAGTTCAAAGACCCTGTCTCCCTCTGTCAGATGAATGCGACTCAAGTTCTTTAATGCCTATAGATCATGCAGTTCACAATCAACAGTCAATTATTAATTCATTCGATTCATTGTAATTTATCCACATTAAAACAAGCAACAGTTAGGCCTACTATAAGTTCATGTTGTCTAGTATTAAAGCGCAATAGTCTACGCACTCTCCGCACTGCTGAAAATACGATGGCTGCATAACCATTTATGCATGCCTCCATGCACAGACTTTCGAATATATATATATATACATATATATATACATACATATGTATATATATATATATATATGTGTGTGTGTGTGTGAGTTTGTATATATATATATATATGTATGTGTGTGTAGGTGTGTGTGTGTGTGTGTGTGTGTAGGTGTGTGTGTGTGTGTGTGTGTGTGTGTTTGTGTGTTTATTTGAGAGCTAATAACCATATATCTATATACACACACACATATATTATATATAGTTATTAGCTCTGACATAAACACACACAAACGCACACAAACGCACACACACACACACACATATATATATACATATATATATATGTATATATATGTATATATATATAGTTATATGTAACGCTAGAAGCATAAATACATCGCAGGGGTAAAAGCACTGTATATTCTAAAATAATATATGATCTACTGATACGCCAGAGCATGATATCATATCATATCAGACAGATGGAGTGAAACAATAGGCCTCTTCCAGGATTAATGTCATTTTTTTCAACAGGACTCCAATATTATCCCGATCGCTATAGTACTAAACGCGACCCAGTTTGAAACTCTGCCGTCATAGGCACAAATGCATTATATACAGACCAGATTTCAAAGCAGTTGCTCAGCTGGGTTTTACATAATTGACGGTCATGTAGGCTAAACCCAAATAAACACCATTTTAAATTCATTCATTCATTCATTCATTCATTCATTCATTCATTCATTCATTCATTCATTCATTCATTTGAGGATTTATATATAGAGCCCCTTCAAGGGAACTATTCAGAGGCGCAAATGATGGCCCCTTATCACTGGACTCCACTAACGTTATCAAACTGTCAGTATTTTGATTCAGTCCTATTTATTCTCTACAAAGACCCATATGCATTTATTATGCTAATTGTAAAACCGATGTAATGAGCACAGATTAGGTTTTGACGCCTGCATTTCGGTTCGCCGATAACACTCCAGCTCGTTTTTCATTAAATACATGCAGATTGATGATTAAACCAATTAGTCAGATTACATTACTTATTTGCATATCTGCAGGGACCAGCGTACAACATAAAATAAAAAGAGATACCCCGGTACTTTGGAATTCACAGGATGTAACCAATTTTAATGATATATGCTTCCATTTCCTGTCACGTATTTTGTTACAAAACTTCTGCAAACTTTGTGAACGATCTATATGCATCCACGTGCGATATAGGCATAATGTTGAAGTTAATTGTATTAAACAACAGAGTTTTCAAGTTATAACAGTAATCATTGTTATAAAAGTGGCCTATTTGCATTTATACAAACGATGACGAGAAATTTAAGAGATAAAGAAGCCATTTCTCAAATCGTTTCAAATTATTATTTTTTTTCGCCCGAGGTACAAAAAATCCCTCAGACTCTTATAGAAACTATAAAACAGAAGTGCGTTTAAGCTTGGAGAACGCCGTCCTCGTCCCCGGGGTGAACTGTGAAGGTGCCAGTAGTAAATAGACTAATAGTTCTGGAACAATATCTACCGTTCGAGTAATAGTTCTGGAACAATAGCTACCGTTCGAGTAATAGTTCTGGAACAATATCTACCGTTCGAGTAATAGTTCTGGAACAATATCTACCGTTCGAGTAATAGTTCTGGAACAATATCTACCGTTCGAGTAATAGTTCTGGAACAATATCTACCGTATGAGTAATAGTTCTGAAACAATCTTTACCGTATGAGTATAGTTTCTGGAACAGGCCTTACCGTATGAGTATAGGTTCTGGAACAATCTCTACAGATGGTCTATATGTTCTGACGAAATCTCTACAGACAGAGGTTCTAGCGAAATTAATTCTTTTATATTTAATATAGTTTAATTATATTTTAATATAGTTTAAACCTAACTTGTACTCTTACACGATTTAATTATGTTATTGAAACATTTCACGTGTTGAATAAACTTATTTCATGCAGCAATTTTTTTTAAATATTTTAGTTATTTTAACATGCTCAATAGCTTAGTGGTTAGCGTGTTGGACTATCAACCCAGAGGTCGGCGGTTCAAACCCCACCAGGGCAGAAAATTTGAATCCAAACTTCTTTTCAAACCCCAGTCAACTGAGATATGACGAATATGATGAAGAGATAGACCAAACCTCATATGCCAAGGCTAAGAAAATGAAGTCGCTAACAGACTTTACATTAGGTTCTTAGACAACTTCTGAAATGTTTTGAACTATTCAAACCTAGTTCGGGTCGGTTGAGTGTGCGCAGCGTATAATTCTATACAACTGGTCAGTCAAAAGACCCTACAGGCGCTATACCCAATGACACTTCATTTACACACAAGCTTATACCTGTAAATCTCACATCACGATGACTCTATATTTTAACACAATACACAAGCATATTCATAGGACCTATTCATATGAAGGCTTGGCAATGACACGACACTTTAATACAAATGCATAATATATAAATTTATATATGGGCAAATGCATGTGCACATGTTTTGCTTACAATATAAATATTTAAAAGTGCTGGGGCAAATTTTGAACTATCCAATGAGAACCAATGAGCACAGCTTGGATCCGATCTTCATTGTGTATCGTCTTATAAAAGTTTCTGTACATGTGCACGTCCATATACTTCACTCGGAAATCGACGCAGGAGCCGAAAAGAGACGTTTACAGTTATATCTCAAGCAGAACTTGTCGTTAATATCACTGAGAACATGTTTTCAAGATCTACCTCGTCTACAATATCTGTGAGTATATGTGAATAATTTGTTTTTTCATTTCAACCCATGCATTACAATCAAACTACAGCATCGATATTAGACCATTTAGTATGAAGTTTTCACACACGCACGCATGCACCCACATGTGAAATGCTGATATTACTTGCACATAAACTATAGCAAAATTCTGTAAATGTATTTGTAGGTAGGATTGAAGCGTGGAAATGAAGAAGTGGACGATGCAAAGCAAGAGATGGTTAAAAAGACTCGAGCAAATCCAGATCTGTTTAATGAGTCCATTGGAAACAATCGTTATCTGACTGCGGGCATGTACAACGAGAATCTGATGATACACGTAAGAGAATACGAGACGGGACATGGCAAGCTATACCCTACAAGAAAGGGGGTCTGCTTCACCAAACCGCGATGGGCAACTTTCCTAAGACATCTCGATGATATTGACAGAAGCGTAGAGTTGCTAAAAGCGAATCAGCCTGTGGAATATTTCCAACATATAGGTGGTAGATATTATGTTACTATTTCCAAGGGTATAAAGTGTGTAAACATTCGGCGATACTTCCAACCCTTGAACACCAAAAAGGAGCGACCAACTCGCAGTGGAATCGCTTTGCGTTTGGACGAATGGGCAACGCTGATGACAAAGATTTTCAGACTACATGAGCAATTACCAGAGCTCAAAGTCGCCACACCGTGCTACGACAGCGAGGACCATGCGAACCAGATGGGTTTTTTGAACTGTCGAGAATGTAACCCATTTGGAGCAGATTCGGTTAACGAGTTAAGTGTTTAAGACGTTAGACTTTACATATGCTCTTACCTGGCATTTCATATAATTGGAAGAAATCAAGCAGAATGTGTTTTAATAAAGATTATTAAACGGAAATATGTCTTCGTTATTTGCATGTTTTACTTATGGCTAGCATATCAAGTTTAGGACTTACATGTTGAAAAGCAAAATGGAAAGAGAGTTTGAATAGGAGGCGTAATACTTTGCAAAGTCAGAATGAGTTGGATGTTCGAACGTTAAAACCACAACTTTCAGATTCCCAGTGTGCAGAGATGTTGATTTGTATAACTAAGTTACAACTCTTATGAGGAAACATCGAAGCGTTTTCTTTATCAAAATTCTGAATTTTCAATTCCTACGAGACTTGGAATACAAACTTGTACGCTACAATTACAAGTTTTTAATTATCAAGACTGTGCGCTGACGACTTTAGAGTTTCCAAATACGTATGGAATGAGAGTTTAAGTTTGCGAATTTTAGTTTGTAAGACTGTTGAGAGAGCGAGAGAGCGCGAGAGAGAAGAGGTTTTAGAAGAGGGATAGAAGAAGGTCGAGAGAGAGAGAGAGAGAGAGAGAGAGAGAGAGAGAGAGAGAGAGAGAGAGAGAGAGAGAGAGAGAGAGAGAGAGAGAGAGAGAGAGAGAGAGAGAGAGAGAGAGGAAGAGGTAGAATGGGAGAGAGAGGAAGAGGGTGAGAGAAGAGGTTTTAGGGAAAAGGCATAATTTCCATGATAGTTTGTTCACTAAAACGTCAAATTGTAAGTTCGACAGACACATGCGACGATAGTTTGAATGCTAAACTTACAATTTATACTAGGCAAAGACTGTGATTGCGATGGGTTTTACAGTGGGTTTTACCCCCAGTTGACAACTTTAAGGTTGTAAGGTGGGTGAAACGAAGGTTTTTTAGTTTGAGAAGTTCATTAACATGGTAAAAGTTTCTTTCGATAGATGAGTGAGACGAATGTTCTCATTATAAAGTTGTTGCACGGTCTGGTGAGGTAGTTAGAGTGGAGATCCATATTGCAAAATTTACACATTTTAGGTGCTGCTAAGATTAAGTCTTTCCACACTGTACAGCCAAATGTGCTAATTTCCACAACATATCAAACTTTTAGTCTGCGAAGACGCAGGGCTTGAGAGCATACAGGCTAAATGACAAGTTTTTGCTACAAAGATGTAGGTGTTGAAGGTTTGCTAACATCTTTCACGTTTGCATATTCAGCTGGATTGAGAGTTTACTTATAAAACTTAGAACTTGCAAGCTGCATGAAGGATTTCTACAGTAAAATGTCGACTTTTATCATGTGAAGTCGCAAGGTGTAGAGCTAAAATGAGACCGTTTATGTTACAAAGATGTGCAAGACATTGCAAAGTGACATCTCTTACGAGGTAAAGTCTGCTGAGAAGAGTGCAAACACACAATTTTGGAATGCAGAGACGCCTACGAGGTGAGAAACTTAGGTCTTTTAGGAGAGTTGCCCTGAAGGTTTGCAGAGTAAAATGTGAGCTTTTGAGTTCCACGAGCGCTGGCCAGGACGGTTTCTATACTAAAATTTACAACTTTGTTCGTTTCAACGAAAGATTTGCACGCTGATTTGCGTGTTTTAGACGATCAACTTGGTGAAATATTAGCATGGAAAGGTTTACGTATCGAGACATATGGTATGAACGGGTGCATTGTCCAACATTTTACATACACATGTCCAGTTAGCGAACTCTTTCACAAATTTTGAGCTAAAATAACAAAGTTATGAAAAAGAAAGTGCGACGGGATGACGTTTTAAAGGTTTGAACGCTTGAAAGTAAAGGTAATTGGCAAGCCGAGCTCGAATTCGCACGGTTTTGGCTATGTCGTGGAATAAGCGAATTTGTGGAAACTTTAAGTTTTTGGCTGAAATGTATTTGAAACTGTACATCTTTTGATGATGGAACTGAAGCAGATGAGAGTTCTAACGGATAAAGTATGAGACATGTGCGTGCAATTTGTGTGAACAGAGTGATTTCCATTGGGAAGCATGTTGCATTTTCAGAGGTTGTCACATTATTCCTAGAGATGATTTGTAGGAAGCAGCAGCAATCGAAGTACACTTGTAAAATTTTATCATGTCTTGGGCAGTTTGGATGATAGTTCTAGCAAAGCGTTGGAGATGCAATTTGATAGAAAACGAGAGGTTTCGTCTGAGAGGAGAGATCTTCTATAGACCTGCAACTTTGCGTATTTTCATTCTCAGGTGTTTTTCAATTGCATGTAAAATAACTAAATACTCAAAGACACGAGTTGTAGGTTAAAAGCTGATTTATTTCAATAATACAACTTCTCGCACAACATATGGAAATCTGTACTCGACACAATATCATTATAGTTCCACACACGCTCAGTTTGTTAAAGTCAGCGTTTTCACATAAACGGCATTATCAAAGATTTCAATGTTACAAGACCATTTTAAAATAATTAAACTTGACAACATTCGAAATTCGAGCGAAAGCGGCTACAACATTTGCAAAAAGTTGTAGAAATGTACACTCAAAGGTAAAAGCCAAAGTTTTCAGTCACCAGCAAAGTTGTGCTATAACTAATGAAAAACGAGCAATATTCTTAGCACTGCGAGACCATTTCTGGCTCTCTTCTTGTCTCTGAACATAGTTTTAAACATACGAGTACTACCGCCGCCACCGCTACCGCCGCCACCACCACCGCCGCCACCGCCACCGCCGGTGTCACCGATTATTTTGAAATTTCCAAAAGAAAATGTCAAGTTTCAAAAATTTTTAGTTTTACAAAGTTTTAGTTTTAAAAATTTTGGTTTCAAAGTTTTACAAAGTTTTAGTTTGAGAAATTTTTAGTTTCAAAGTTTTAAAAATTTTTAGTTTGAGAAATTTTAGTTTCAAAGTTTTAAAAATTTTTAGTTTCAAAGTTTTAGTTTGACAAATTTTAGTTTCAAAGTTTGAGAAATTTTAGTTTCAAAGTTTTACAACGTTTTAGTTTGAGAAATTTTTAGTTTCAAAGTTTTAAAAATTTTTAGTTTGAGAAATTTGTAGTTTCAAAGTTTTACAAATTTTTAGTTTCAAAAATTTTAGTTACCAAGTTTAAAAAAATTTTAGTTTGAGAAATTTTAGTTTCAACAATTTTAGTTTCAAAGTTTTACAAATTTTTAGTTTCAAACATTTGTAAAAGTTTTACAAAGTTTTAGTTTGAGAAATTTTTAGTTTCAAAGTTTTAGTTTGACAAATTTTAGTTTCAAAGTTTGAGAAATTTTAGTTTCAAAGTTTTACAAAGTTTTAGTTTGAGAAATTTTTAGTTTCAAAAAATTTTAGTTACAAAGTTTTAAAAAATTTTAGTTTGAGAAATTTTAGTTTCAACAATTTTAGTTTCAAAGTTTTACAAATTTTTAGTTTCAAACATTTGTAAAAGTTTTACAAAGTTTTAGTTTGAGAAATTTTTAGTTTCAAAGTTTGAGAAATTTTTAGTTTCAAAAATTTTAGTTACAAAGTTTTAAAAAATTTTAGGTTGAGAAATTTTAGTTTCAACAATTTTAGTTTCAAAGTTTTACAAATTTTTAGTTTCAAACATTTGTAAAAGTTTTACAAAGTTTTAGTTTGAGAAATTTTTAGTTTCAAAGTTTTAGTTTGAGAAATTTTTAGTTTCAAAAATTTTAGTTACAAAGTTTTAAAAAATTTTAGTTTGAGAAATTTTTAGTTTCAAAGTTTTACAAAGTTTTAGTTTGAGAAATTTTAGTTTCAAAGTTTTAAAAAATTTTAGTTTGAAAAATTTTAGTTTCACCAATTTTAGTTTCAAAGTTTCAAAAATTTTAGTTTCAAAATTTTTGTACATCAACAACAATAATAATCGGTAGATGTCAATAAGAAATTTCAATATTTTATCTGACCAATGGATGAACAGATAGCAAGAGTTTGAGTTCGTTAAAAGGTGTCAATCGCATTTCCAGTTCACAGACTTGTACAATTATTCGACATAGTTATACTCTCTAGTTTACTTAAAAGTATATCGAGAATGTGTTTTAAGGCTGAAAATCAAGACATTACTTGGACGCGAAACAGCAATCCAGATTATACCAGCTGTGAATCTGTGACGTCAGATTGTGAAGGACTTGATAGAAACGATGGACGTGAAGACCAAATTCTAAAGTCTGACACCTCTCATTCTTATCGCCTCATCCGACTTAAGACCGAGAATGAAAAGCTGAAAACTTCATTGATATGCAAACGTTGCAATACTACACAAGTACAGACGCTGAATCTACCTTGTTGTCATATAGTTTGCTGTGAATCCTGCGCAGATGCTATTGACTATTGTCCTCTGTGCTCAGACAGAATTCTCGGGACTGTGAGAATTTATATTATTTAAAATTCTACATTAACTGTCTCTCAGCGCATACATCTAAATTGCAACTATCGGAAAAATGTGTTTGATGTCGATGACGACTACGGCGCCGGCGGTGCCGGCGGTGGCGGTGGCGGCGGTAGTACTCGTATGTTTAAAACTATGTTCAGAGACAAGAAGAGAGCCAGAAATGGTCTCGCAGTGCTAAGAATATTGCTCGTTTTTCATTAGTTATAGCACAACTTTGCTGGTGACTGAAAACTTTGGCTTTTACCTTTGAGTGTACATTTCTACAACTTTTTGCAAATGTTGTAGCCGCTTTCGCTCGAATTTCGAATGTTGTCAAGTTTAATTATTTTAAAATGGTCTGGTAACATTGAAATCTTTGATAATGCCGTTTATGTGAAAACGCTGACTTTAACAAACTGAGCGTGTGTGGAACTATAATGATATTGTGTCGAGTACAGATTTCCATATGTTGTGCGAGAAGTTGTATTATTGAAATAAATCAGCTTTTAACCTACAACTCGTGTCTTTGAGTATTTAGTTATTTTACATGCAATTGAAAAACACCTGAGAATGAAAATACGCAAAGTTGCAGGTCTATAGAAGATCTCTCCTCTCAGACGAAACCTCTCGTTTTCTATCAAATTGCATCTCCAACGCTTTGCTAGAACTATCATCCAAACTGCCCAAGACATGATAAAATTTTACAAGTGTACTTCGATTGCTGCTGCTTCCTACAAATCATCTCTAGGAATAATGTGACAACCTCTGAAAATGCAACATGCTTCCCAATGGAAATCACTCTGTTCACACAAATTGCACGCACATGTCTCATACTTTATCCGTTAGAACTCTCATCTGCTTCAGTTCCATCATCAAAAGATGTACAGTTTCAAATACATTTCAGCCAAAAACTTAAAGTTTCCACAAATTCGCTTATTCCACGACATAGCCAAAACCGTGCGAATTCGAGCTCGGCTTGCCAATTACCTTTACTTTCAAGCGTTCAAACCTTTAAAACGTCATCCCGTCGCACTTTCTTTTTCATAACTTTGTTATTTTAGCTCAAAATTTGTGAAAGAGTTCGCTAACTGGACATGTGTATGTAAAATGTTGGACAATGCACCCGTTCATACCATATGTCTCGATACGTAAACCTTTCCATGCTAATATTTCACCAAGTTGATCGTCTAAAACACGCAAATCAGCGTGCAAATCTTTCGTTGAAACGAACAAAGTTGTAAATTTTAGTATAGAAACCGTCCTGGCCAGCGCTCGTGGAACTCAAAAGCTCACATTTTACTCTGCAAACCTTCAGGGCAACTCTCCTAAAAGACCTAAGTTTCTCACCTCGTAGGCGTCTCTGCATTCCAAAATTGTGTGTTTGCACTCTTCTCAGCAGACTTTACCTCGTAAGAGATGTCACTTTGCAATGTCTTGCACATCTTTGTAACATAAACGGTCTCATTTTAGCTCTACACCTTGCGACTTCACATGATAAAAGTCGACATTTTACTGTAGAAATCCTTCATGCAGCTTGCAAGTTCTAAGTTTTATAAGTAAACTCTCAATCCAGCTGAATATGCAAACGTGAAAGATGTTAGCAAACCTTCAACACCTACATCTTTGTAGCAAAAACTTGTCATTTAGCCTGTATGCTCTCAAGCCCTGCGTCTTCGCAGACTAAAAGTTTGATATGTTGTGGAAATTAGCACATTTGGCTGTACAGTGTGGAAAGACTTAATCTTAGCAGCACCTAAAATGTGTAAATTTTGCAATATGGATCTCCACTCTAACTACCTCACCAGACCGTGCAACAACTTTATAATGAGAACATTCGTCTCACTCATCTATCGAAAGAAAATTTTACCATGTTAATGAACTTCTCAAACTAAAAAACCTTCGTTTCACCCACCTTACAACCTTAAAGTTGTCAACTGGGGGTAAAACCCACTGTAAAACCCATCGCAATCACAGTCTTTGCCTAGTATAAATTGTAAGTTTAGCATTCAAACTATCGTCGCATGTGTCTGTCGAACTTACAATTTGACGTTTTAGTGAACAAACTATCATGGAAATTATGCCTTTTCCCTAAAACCTCTTCTCTCACCCTCTTCCTCTCTCTCCCATTCTACCTCTTCCTCTCTCTCTCTCTCTCTCTCTCTCTCTCTCGACCTTCTTCTATCCCTCTTCTAAAACCTCTTCTCTCTCGCGCTCTCTCGCTCTCTCAACAGTCTTACAAACTAAAATTCGCAAACTTAAACTCTCATTCCATACGTATTTGGAAACTCTAAAGTCGTCAGCGCACAGTCTTGATAATTAAAAACTTGTAATTGTAGCGTACAAGTTTGTATTCCAAGTCTCGTAGGAATTGAAAATTCAGAATTTTGATAAAGAAAACGCTTCGATGTTTCCTCATAAGAGTTGTAACTTAGTTATACAAATCAACATCTCTGCACACTGGGAATCTGAAAGTTGTGGTTTTAACGTTCGAACATCCAACTCATTCTGACTTTGCAAAGTATTACGCCTCCTATTCAAACTCTCTTTCCATTTTGCTTTTCAACATGTAAGTCCTAAACTTGATATGCTAGCCATAAGTAAAACATGCAAATAACGAAGACATATTTCCGTTTAATAATCTTTATTAAAACACATTCTGCTTGATTTCTTCCAATTATATGAAATGCCAGGTAAGAGCATATGTAAAGTCTAACGTCTTAAACACTTAACTCGTTAACCGAATCTGCTCCAAATGGGTTACATTCTCGACAGTTCAAAAAACCCATCTGGTTCGCATGGTCCTCGCTGTCGTAGCACGGTGTGGCGACTTTGAGCTCTGGTAATTGCTCATGTAGTCTGAAAATCTTTGTCATCAGCGTTGCCCATTCGTCCAAACGCAAAGCGATTCCACTGCGAGTTGGTCGCTCCTTTTTGGTGTTCAAGGGTTGGAAGTATCGCCGAATGTTTACACACTTTATACCCTTGGAAATAGTAACATAATATCTACCACCTATATGTTGGAAATATTCCACAGGCTGATTCGCTTTTAGCAACTCTACGCTTCTGTCAATATCATCGAGATGTCTTAG
>OY744615.1:28060796-28388296 GCA_963556255.1 Allolobophora icterica | reverse complement strand
TTAGCTCTGCCAGATCCTTCTTCACGAGTCTAGACATCAAAGTCCAAGTAGTTCTACGTCGACTATATACCTGGTCTTTTACAAATCCCTCGGGGTTCTTGTTCATGGCGGTTCAATGGGCTTTCATCTGGAGAGCGGGCAACATGTCCGAAGAGGCGCAGTTTGCGTCTTCGGAGAGTGCTATAGGGACCAGTGCCGCCTCTCTGTTCTTCTCCTGACCACGATTATTCTTTTATTCTTAATGGTAAGGTAATGGTGCATTCCTGTTGGTCATTGGCCCAAAAGGAATGCACCATCACCTTACCATTATATTTTGATGTCAATGAATTAGGTAACGTAAACACTACAGACAATTAAAAGAGTTTATGTTAATTTATTTCTTACCTCTATGCCCCAGTACTTTGGACCCGGTGCCTCCGCCTCTGTCGTTGTTTCCGGCGGTTGCGTTACCGGGGTAACTGTTGCTTGGAAACCATCAGAGACAGTCTTTCCCGCGTGATTAGAAGGAGTGAAATGCATGGATGATAATGAAGTTGTCGTTGTTCGCAGTTGTCTACTCGTCGTTGAGCGATCTACTGCGGCCTGAGTTGTTTGATGTCTTGTTCCATCTGCACAAAGAGCAATCAATGTGATGTAGTCATGTGTGATATAGCTTTCTCCTTAAAATCCGCGGCCTCACTGCCAGTTAGTGTCGATCGCACGACCCTACTAGTTTTTACCATCCGGGTCTTGTCCATCCTACGCATGCGATCATCATCATCATCGCCGTCGTCGTCGCTCATCAACAATACATTTAAATCTTTTTACTACTGTCACGTGTCCATATTTTGCTGAGCTTTGGCCGAACGTTTGGGTGAAATAAAGCATCTCTACAAATCGTGTTCGTGTCAGTTATCGTTTCAGTTATCGGTCGCAAGATTCGGGCGACAGAGCAACGCTACACATACAACACGATAAATACATACAATACAATACAATACAATACAATACAATACAATACAATACAATACATACGATACAATGCATGCAAACAATACGATAAATAAATAGTGCAACATAACTTTTTCTTGCTCCCAAATCAAACATCTGCATGTTACAACATCAATTTAGTAATTGGTCGGGATACAAAGGGAGGACAAGAAAGACCCGAGGTCCGCTAAGGTAGGGCCCCCTGTGCACCACGAAGCTCATGATGGATGCTAAATAACAGATGCGAATTGAAGTATGTTATGTAAGGAGACGTAGATAGAGTCAGTAATTATAAACAATGCGTGACTGACCTTTGTAGCACTCCCATCTCTCCGAGCTGTAAACGTAACTATCGTCGCAAACCCATTTCGTCTGCTTTAGCTGAAACATCGCTGGGTGCATAGTGACTGGGCTGCAATCACCATTGCGCTCCATCGACGAGATCATGTGCGATTCGTTGGAATTGTGTGGAAGGATCTGACGAAGACGTTGATCGAGATGACTCACATCCTGCAGGGTGATGTTCAGCACCTCGGAGCACCTGATGATCTTCATGCTGTCACCTTCCGGTTTCTGACCGGACGCGTTCAGGTTGACGGTCGTCTCGACCTTGACCTTTGAAACAGGTCAACCGAAAATTACTGATTGGCCGCAATTGAGCAATCTCCTAGTAATTATACAAATTCTTGAACTTCTTGGTTAATTTGTACAGTATATACCCAGTGCTTTTTTTCTAGAAAAAAAGGTTCCGGAACGGAACAATAGGTTCCGGAACGCAACAATTATGGGCGGGCTAAAATCAGGAGAAAATGGGATTGGGGGTTGGGAGGGAATCTCAATTAACACTGAAAACAGTTCAAAAACATTTAAATTTTAAAAAAATAACTAAATTTCTGTTTTTATTATTAAAATAAATAAATTATTTTTTAGTAGCTGAAAAAGGTGCCGGAACGCCGTTCCGGCGCTTAACGGCTGAAAAAAGCACTGTATATACCTATAGCCGCATAGCGCATCAATACCGAAACTCGTTTGTGGCGAATTTTTTGAGTGGTTTGAAGTGTTAACACAGATTAAATGTCTTATGAACCACTTAAAATGCATGTTACGCTAAGTTGTGGTACGTTATGTTATGTTATGTTAAACGATATTTTATCAGATAGGGCGAAGGGTGATGAGTTCGCTAAGGTCGATCCGGTTGTGTGTCAGGCATCGTTGGAATGTTCAACCCTCTCTCCGAAATCAAAAGTCAAGCTTACAGTCTTGATTGAGAAGTTGAGGCCAAGGGTGTTGGTTCTAATGCCTCGCGTTTGGTTCTGGACATTGTCACGCCACCTGGAGACCAAACGGCCCAGGCAACATTCAGTGGTCTCTGTTGCCTCATTGCATGCATATATTTTGCATGCATTTTTAAAGCAGTTTTGTCAAATTATAGGGCGTGCACGACAATCTAGTGGGTAGTGTGCTGACTGTCAACCGAGAGGTCGGGGATTCAAATCCCCGCCAGGGCAGCAATTTGTGTCGAGATTTCTGTTCCACCTCGCCCCCTAACCCACTCAGCTATAACGAGTACATTGACCGCACCCTGTCGATGGGAAGATGAGACGGCGAGAGATAGGACTGGCAACTCGCCCTCGTACGCTAAGGCTGAGAAAATGAAGCTGCTAACACTTCATACCCATGGCTACACCAGGAATAGCTTCATGGGCTACTCTTCTTCTTGTCAATTTAGTATGGCGCTTCTCACAGAACAAACCACTCAGGGTGCTCCCAGCATTTGCATGTAGACCTACGTATCTATGTATGTATATGTTTGCACGAATGTCTCGATACTTATGTACATAACAAACGTGTTGTCTACGCAAGCCAAGGTCAACAAATGGAGCGAAAGTATTGTTAGATCTAATGTCATCCGATTCTACTAAGTATATATAAGTATCCAGCCTCTAATGCGCACAGAAGGTCGGCAAAATGTATCCTATGTATAAAAATCCCTTTATTGTCCTCGTTATCTATACATAGGAGCCCTAAGAAACTGCTAAAAATTACCCTTAGTTAACTTTACCCCAGGTCATCGCCTTTCTTAATTGTTTTACATTCTCGTGTTATTCCCCATATAACACCAGTGTTCATCGTGTAACACCTTTAGTCGGACCAGACATGCACGCGTAAAAGGCTATTTTGATGTATACATGCAATTTCAGAGCATTTATACACAGATTTAAAAGTAGCGCTTTTCACGGCGAATAGTCGAGTCTTCTATATGCATTATCGAACTCAATCTCTGCTAAATCTATCTCATAGCAGTCCGTTTTCATATAACCAACCCTCCTATCAAATGCAATTTCAAATTCACACGTATCCCTAACTAACTTCAGTTCTATCCACGTGGATCCTATATTAATATGACGCACTCTTTTTAACCGGGCCTCGGTCGGGAGCGCCACTGAGTAGATTTCTAGAAGGAGCGCTATATAAGTTTATTGTAAATAGATATATAGATAGATAGATAGATAGATAGATAGATAGATAGATAGATAGATAGATAGATAGATAGATAGATAGATAGATAGATAGATAGATAGATAGATAGATAGATAGATAGATAGATAGATAGATAGATAGATAGATAGATAGATAGATAGATAGATAGATAGATAGATAGATAGATAGATAGATAGATAGATAGATAGATAGATAGATAGATAGATAGATAGATAGATAGATAGATAGATAGACAGATAGACAGAGAGACAGATAGGTAGGTAGGTAGATAGATAGATAGATAGATAGATAGACAGATAGACAGAGAGACAGATAGGTAGGTAGGTAGGTAGATAGGTAGATAGATAGATAGATAGGTAGATGGATGGATGGATGGATGGATGGATGGATGGATGGATGGATGGATGGATGGATGGATGGATGGATGGATGGATGGATGGATGGATGGATGGATGGATGGATGGATAGATAGATAGATAGATAGATAGATAGATAGATAGATAGATAGATAGATAGATAGATAGATAGATAGATAGATAGATAGATAGATAGATAGATAGATAGATAGATAGATAGATAGATAGATAGATAGATAGATAGCAACTGAATCCTTTTACCCCTGCTGTGTGAATGTAGACAACAGCCTTGTGGTCTATACGGACAGTCGTGGCGTTGCAGAAGGACTCGAGCCATGGATTGAGCTGAATGAAGTTCTGAAGGAGCGTAGTGGCATAGTGCTCCCCACATCGGTTCGATACTACTGGGCTGGGCAGTCGGTCGGTGATATTGTACGTCACCTCGAATTTCAGTTGGTAGCCGGGTCTGTGACGATGCTGCGGCTGTGACTGTGACAGGGCTGTATGCATAACAACCATCATATATCAGCAGTTATACACTTGATCATTATCATATGCAGTAATAATGCATATTTATTAGCATAAGGATTAATATGCATAATCGTGACCAATCAGATCACAGATACATGTGATGGAACATTTCCCTATATACAGATTCCTCAATCAACAGCTGATGGTTTTAGATGGCGTGCTAAAAATGCGTTACTTAAGCTTACACAGCAATTACTTTCTACTTACTACTACGACAGCTACTGCTAATGATGATGATGAGTTTGATGATGATTACGATAAGGATGATTGCAATAGAAATTATAATCGTAATGATTATGATGATGTCAACATAATAATAATAATAATAATAATAATAATAATAATAATAATAATAATAATAATAATAATAATAATAATAATAATAAAAATAATAATAATAATACTTCTGTTTTATAGTTTCTTAGAGCCTGAGGGATTTTCGTACCTCGGGCGTTAAAAAAATTATTATACTAATACTAATACTAATAATAGTAATAGTAATAGTAATAATTAGAACTCGACGAGTAGTGGCCGTTCCAGATGTTTCTCTCTCACTTTTAATTAGTATTTAAGCCCCCGAGGGATCATCTGTACCTTGGGCATAAACAATATAATAATCATAATAGTAATAATTATTATAATATTAAATCCGGGATTTCTTGAACAGCTTTGACCATCGCCTTGCCCAGATAAATGGAGACAACGGAGAAACTACATTTCTCTACCAGCGCTTATCTGTCACCATCCAACGCTTCAACACAACCGCTCTTCACAGCACTTTTGGCACCAAGCACGACATCAGTGAAGATTATAGCCATCCCAGAAAATACTCTCCAGAATTTTTGAAATCCTGAGAACTATCACAAATGCTACTAATCATAATCCATGATTAAAAATCATGATTAACAAAATCATCACAACAATACTATTCATATTAATGAATCACGCATATAATCATAATTATAAGCATTTATAAAATGATCAGAAAAAAGATAATTCACAAAGAGTAAATCATGACTGTGATTTCTTTATTCGGATGAGCTTGTATGGTATAAGCAGATTGAACATTCTGTAACATAATTATTCATGATCATACATTCATCATCAACATTAGTCACCAGTAAAGTTGTCATAATCTCGATCACATATTCAAGCCTATAATAGTCACATATGTTCATTATAATCACCAATCAAAAACATTAACCAGATGATAATGAATCAGGAAACTACTCATTCTAACATCCGCATAATCATAGATCAAGATGTGATCCTCTTCATTATACATACTGAAAGCCTGTTTCTATCTGTCATCATACCTGTTTCTGTCCATCGTGGTTTCCTGTTTGGCTCCTTTAGTCACGGTCACTTTCTCACCCCCACCCCCTCGCAGAAGAGACCCCCATACATCAAACTCGTAAACAAATCCCCCTCACTTTTTATTGTTCCTGGGCCTCCATTTTCTGTCCATTCGCCTGTCAGTCCGTTTTGCGAAAACCTTAGCTAAGCAACACTGCTGTAGAACAGCAGTGGACGCGAAATCTATAGAAACTTATAATCCAGACCCACTGTTTGACCGTAAGTGCATGCATGGTTTCAGGGCCATTACTATTAAGAAGGTATCCATATACGCAACAGGACTCTCACATAAACAGAATCAAGGACGTAAAATAGGATTATTCCTCGCCAATAAAGCAACACAGCACACACACACACACACACACACACACACACACACACACACACACACACACACACACACACACACACACACACACACACACACACACACACACACACACACACACACACACACACACACACACACACACACACACACACACACTAACACGCGCTGTTACATAAAAGCACAGGCACCCAAAAGCACATGCAAACATACACAGATTCAGCGGAATATGGCAGATCTTTCACCTTCTCTTTTTCATGGACACCAAACACTACCTAACACTTCACTGTACAAAAGTCACAGGACAGAAGCAAATAAGATCTCACGCAGAATTGATGATGATTGAGCGCAGTGAACTCGGAAAGTGCAGCTTTCTTCGCTCTATAGTGCGGCTCTCTTCGCGCTGTGCAATACGGAGCCGAAATAGAACCCACGGTGGCTATAAGTCAACTGCTGACAGAGTTGTCTTAACTTGAAACCGAAATGACAGTTGAGAATTTATTTACAACTCTCGCGTCTAATGCTACTATAGGTACTTAAAGTATTTTGCTAGATAAAGGGTGGAGAAGATCTAATTCTTGAAAAGAAAGAAGTAGTTTTATAGACTCTTTTAGATTCTTAGGTTTATTTTTTAAACAATTTAATGACGAGCATTTACTAAAAGTGACTGGGAAACAAACAGAACATAGGCTATAAGAGCAATAATCAGATCTCGAGTCTACCAAAACAAAACCATAATCTCAAATTAATTCGTTTATTGGAACAATTCCGCGTGACATTACCTACATATACAGCTGAAACTGTAGGTATTGCTACGACAAAGAGATTAAGTTATTCTAGCTCATCTAGTCATCCTCGCCATGTTCCTGTCATGAAGATAATATTATTATTTGGCTACTGTGATTAGAATAGGCTAAGTTTCAAATGAGAATTTAATAATTCTAAGCAGAGAGTGCCATGGGTTTGAGATCTTAACGCTCTTAATTATATAAAGTTCATCTATTCAGAGTTCTAATTATATAAGAGGTGTAATCCCAAAATTAAGGTTCCTGTAAGCTTATTTTACATGATATCAGCGTTGATCTGCTGCGCTCCAGTTAAGTTATGATAGGCCTAATCGTACAAGAATACTATGAGGCTTACTTGCGTTTCTAGATATCTTTTACTTTCAGTAAGGAATTGTCCATAAAGAGAAGAGTTGAATGCGTTATATGTGGACAAGACTTATAATTCGTGCAGCCTTTCTCCGACATTTAACAATCCGTAACATAGTCGTTCAATATCTTACATCCCAAACAATTGCACAGTATTGCAGATAGGGTAGGGTTAACCGTTCATATATGAGACTTTCATAGGTGTTTAGAAACTTAAAACTCTTATTTAATCCTAAAGGCCTACTTCTTGCTTCCTTGACTATAGGAACACTCACTCATTGACAACACTAAAATACGACGCGCAGTTTTAAGTATGGACCACGAGGCGCGATTTGGTATCATTAAAAGACTTCTTTCGTAGGCATGCAATGTATTTCCTTCCTCACGTATAGGGAACATGTGTTGACCCAAGGACGCCTGTATAATAGCGCTATTATACAGGCGTCCTTGGTTGACCAAAGTGGTAGAACAGTGCTAAGAGTGGAACAGTTTCTTTTGGTGAACTGCAGCCCAGATATACTAGAATACACATGCACTCCTATAGTCTGAGTCGAGAGCAGCATTGTACCGGTACCTAAACAGTCCTGTAGCTAGAAATTAAACCATTGGCCCAAGAACTGTACTTGCATAGCCTGTCTGTATAGTAGAGCCAGGGGCAGACAGACAGACAGACAGACAGACAGACAGACAGACAGACAGACAGACAGACAGACAGACAGACAGACAGACAGACAGACAGACAGACAGACAGACAGACAGACATGGTTCTGGACTGCACTGCAAGTGGATGATTTGTTTAAAAATAGCTTTGCAGTATAAATAGGACAATTATCTTGTATTTCCTCCATCATTTGTGCCTCACGCAATTATGCGCAGCTCTAGTCTCGCGTCTGACCTGCAGTGAACCCTAAAAACTCATCCTTACACTATAATGAGCTGCTAACTATGCATTTATTCGTTCTCAATCTGATATATTAATATCAGTTGCGTATTATGAAACTATTAGCCTACCATACATTTCTGGTCCTTTAGCTTTGCCAGTCCTTCATAGATTTCAAAAGCTTTCTGCATGGATGTAACTCACAGCCTCACAGGGTATGAGCCCTTTCGTTCGCTACGCTAACAGTCATGAGAACCAGGATGGGATTTGTAGATGGGAAAATATGTGGCTATCATACAGTAGCATAAATTAGTGGCTAATTAAAACTCCAAACAAGAAATGACAAAGAACTTCCTCATTGGCGCAGACTATCCATTCGTTTAGGTTTTCATAATTGATTTTGCTTCTCTCCATATAGATCTCTGTCCTTCACTGTATTAGACTACACATCGCACATACCACATTACTCCCACATCACTACTATCTGTAGTTTTCGCAAAATCTTTCTTATAGATACCAATTAGAAATGACCTACTGTGTAGTCGAGTAGACTCGAAACGAATTCGTACCATATCGCATTGCATCACGCGACACTATCAGACTACACCGCATCACATCACACTCTCTCACACTTACAACATCCCACTCTACCACGCAACACCACATTACATCATCACACTATACTACACAACATGAAATCAGACTCTATTACATGGGCCGATCGTAAAAGGGAAGAGACCAAGTTACCTATAGTCAGTAACTGTTCCTGGGGAAATAAAATGCCAGTGGAAACATTCCTCATGTAACGCCACTTGAGGTCACCAAACATAAAGTCCTAAATTAATGTACATAAGCCTATATGACGGCTTTAAGTCATATGTAAACCTACATAGTTAGTGAGATACATAGCAGAATCAACAACAACGCCCAGGTTAGTAGCAGCATCAGCCAAACTCAACAAGTGAGTCACCCAATTTAAACGACTTAAGCCCTTCAAGTATCTTAAGTTGCTGCGGAGTGTCCAATGGTAGAAATTCAGTTTTTTAAATGGGTTAATGAAACTTAATTGCGATACATGCAGCATGCAAACGTTCTGGTAACCTTGCCATCTTTGACTAACAGATATCACAGCTATGTGTTCTGTCTGCCAAGAAGCTCTATCTGCCCTACCTTATTATTCAAACTTCTCCAATCCTCGACATCTTTTGTTAACCCGCGAGCAATCTTCTTCACGGTGGTTCCTCTCATCCTCTCCTTTATCGCACCTCCATCCATTGCTGACTTCTTTGCATCCTCTTTCATGACAAAATCTCCTCCCTCCGGCTCTCAATACAGACTCTCTTATCAATCTCAACAACCTTCACGCAACTGACTCCTATATCCTCAGATGATCACGCTGACACATCTGCATCCTCTTACGCATCTTTTCACCTTCTTCGGTCTGCTTTTTAAGCATAAATCGCTCTCATTAAGTCATCTCAAAACAAACGTGACCTACTTTTAACCTCCTTACACAAAGAACAATCTTCTTGTCCCCGTCGACTTCAACTCTGTTATTAAACCGTTTCTCGAAAACCCAACATAGACAAGGAATCCTCTCAATTAGCGTCCGATTTCAAATCTCTCGTTCCTATCCAAACTTCTTAGAATGAGTTATCCTCTCTCGCCTCACTGGCTTTCTTCCCTCTAACAACCTCCTAAATCCAAACCTACGCCAAACATCACTCCATTGAAACTGACCTTACATCATTGTAAAACAAACTTGTCACAGCGACAGGTTGGCAACAAATATCTTCATGTGTGTCTTTTAGACATCTCTACCGCCTTCAATGTTATATCACGGCATCCTCATTAAACATCTCCTCTCTATTTGAATTCTCTGGTCCTGCCCCATCTAGGATCTCGTCATATGCTGCAGGCAATAGCGGCGCCAGCTATACAATTTCAGCAGGTCGCGTCAGGGTCATGGGAGTTATTCAGCAGGTCGAAGAAATTAATGTTTGAATTGACGCATCAAGTAACATAACCTCAACATAAGCAACATAACTTAGATTGCAGATATATAAGACGAAGAAAATTATTATTGAACGCTTATAGCCCAACTGTTGTAGCATATTCAAATTTGAAACAATTCAGCAAAGGATTTTACACAGCAGTAGTAGGCAGGAAAATGGCAGGTCAAGAGTAAAATAGGCAGGTCATAAGGCAGGTCAAGAGTAAAGTAGGCAGGTCAAATTACCTACAGCCACCCATGCATGGTAGCGCCGCCATGCACTGGCTGCAGGACACATAAATAATGCTCACAGTCTCACTTGCGGTGTTCCTCAAGGTTCTGTTCTCGGTCCGTGCTGTTCCTTTTTACAGCCCCTCCACTCATCAAACTCATTTTCTCCTCCTTTATTGGTCATCACTTCTATTCTGATGACACACAAATCTCCATCTCTTCTCTCTTCGATTCCTTTCATACGCATTAGATCACCTAGGTAACACCATCACCAAGATACCAACCTGAAATGACCTCCAACTTTGTAAACGCTACAACTCTTTAAACACGCGATCTTTCATAATTATTGGCCTCCGAGAACAATTTAACAAACTAACCTATCTTCCAGACCTGTCACACGCCTGCTACCTGTAGGCCTATATTCATGACCTTCGCCGACTTCACCCTATACTGGATTATAAGACTGTCTGCATAATAGCCATCTCAACTGTTCACTCCAAAATTGACTACTGAATTATCTTTTCTATCACATCGACTAATCTAAAATAAAAATGTCTATACAAAATCCAGAATATCCGTGCAGTCACCAAAACTTCCAAAAGACACCATATAGCCATGGTTCTCAATTCACTTAATTGATTTACAGTCCCTCAGAGCATCAACTTGAAGAATGTGTCTCTTATCTACAATGTTCTTCAAAACTCTGAATCCTCTTGCACTCGCCAGTCATTCACTGCCCAACCACTCCGACCCATTCATTCCTCATTATATGATCTTTCTCTATCTCGGCCTTCAGTCTCGTCCTATCTCAAACTCTGCAGCCGCTCTTTAATCTCTCTAGAACGAACTCCTGAAAGATCTCTCCAGTTTCAACACTCTCTCGTTTCCTCGGTCTTTGTCTGTCTGTCTGTACCTGTCTGTCTGTCTGTGTCCGTGTATGTGTCTCTCTGTCTCTGTCTGTCTGTCTCTCTCTCTCTATCTTTCTCTCTCTGCAGTTGTCCATTTAGGACTGAAAACAAATTCTGAGGCTACCCTATTCTGGTTTTGCTCCTCCACCATCCCATGACCACCATAACAAACGATTTACACCGTAGCACCATGCTGTCTCCTCTGCATGACCCCCGGATTTTGACCTGACGACGACACCGACCAAACAGCCTGACTGCTCTGGACTTGATTTAACATAGCGCTGGTTTCAAGCTGCTTTATCTGACGCGACTCTTGTGTGGCGCTGTGAAAATTCGAAGGTTAACATTTACATTAGGACAGAGGAGGGTCTATGCAGACTGAAATGGTAAGTTTGAAGACAGCTGAGTTTGATTCCGATTCCATGAACTTTAGGTATAAAATTCGAAGTTGAGATTAGTCTGTAATTAGATATTTCGCCAGGGTGGTCGAAAGACAGCGTATACCGGAAGCCAGGTCTCTTTAAGTTACTATAACACTGCGATATACCTAGCAATAAACAATTGCAACATAAAGCAGACGAGGTAGGCTATTGTAAATGTTTTATCTTCGGATAGCGATCTCAATTAAGTATTAAAATATGCACTGAATGATCTTCTAGCCTGCGCATGGCAGAGGTATTATCAGATAGTTCAAAACACAGTTTATTTTATGTTTTAATAAATGATACAATACAATGTGCAGTCAAATAAGTCATAAAATAAATTATGTCAACATTTGGCGATAGACTCATTCTCAGCACATAGCATTCGGAACGAATGCGTTATGGTTCTAGCCACATTAGTGTCTAGTTATATCAGCCTCTTTAGTATGCTACACTTAACTCATACTCGAGCTTGCTCATCCAACTTACTCCTCATGATGTGGTGGTATTAACTGCTCTGCATACATCATTAACTCATCCAAATGCTTCTCGTTAATCTACAATAGGTCTAGTCCTTGCATAAGCTTACACAGTGATCCCAAATGCATAAAGACAGACCCGTATCATTACTCATGTAGATCAACACGTACCCAACGAACAACATAGGCTTCAGCTGCTGCATGTTGAGTACATACTCATAAAGTAGTATAGTTTATCTGACCACAAAGGCAAACTCACGCTCTTATTTATTTACATATCAGCAGATATTTGTCTAATATAGTATGATCAATGATCCGTCAGTGTAGCCTACTTGAACGAATTATTCGTCTGTTATACTTACATCGCACGGCTAAATCCGGCAGCAGCAGCAAGCAGCATAAAGACGTAACGAAAGTCCGCAGTTCAAATGAAGTTGACATCATCCTTCAAACTTTCCTCTGCCTATCAGATTCTCCGACCATCTTCCAGCCTCTGAATCTCCCCCTTGATCCGCACTTACAAAGATCGTTCACTTAGCTCACGTCGTAGGCGTTTTAATTCCTTACATTACGAGATAACTCAAACGCTATCCAAAGCCTGATGGGGTCAAAACTTTAGGCTCGTCTGCGCTTCTGCTCCCAGCATAGGCTCGACCGCAGTATAGCCTACAATGCCCCAAGGCTCACGCGGGCCGAAGCGCTGCTGCTGCCTATTACAGGCTTAGATGTACTGCTAGCGCATAAGTAGGCCTACGCAGGGTGTCACAGAAAAGTCAGCATCCGCTGAGAATTGCACCGGACTGAGAGTCAGTCAGACAGCCAGTCAGTCAGTCAGTCAGTCAGTCAGTCAGTCAGTCAGTCAGTCAGTCAGTCAGTCAGTCAGTCAGTCAGTCAGTCAGTCAGTCAGTCAGTCAGTCAGTCAGTCAGTCAGTCAGTCAGCCAGCCAGCCAGCCAGCCAGCCAGCCAGCCAGCCTGTCAGTCAGTCAGTCAGTCAGTCAGTCAGTCAGTCAGTCAGTCAGTCAGTCAGTCAGTCAGTCAGTCAGTCAGTCAGTCAGTCAGTCAGTCAGTCAGTCAATGAGTTGATCATTTGATAATTTAGTAAGTAAATGAGTTAGTTAGTTAGTTAGTTAGTTAGTTAGATAGATAAATAGATAGATAGATAGATAGATAGATAGATAGATAGATAGATAGATAGATAGATAGATAGATAGATAGATAGATAGATAGATAGATAGATAGATAGATAGATAGATAGATAGATAGATAGATAGATAGATAGATAGATAGATAGATAGATAGATAGATAGATAGATAGATAGATAGATAGATAGATAGATAGATAGATAGATAGATAGATAGATAGATAGATAGATAGATAGATAGATAGATAGATAGATAGATAGATAGATAGATAGATAGATAGATAGATAGATAGATAGATAGATAGATAGATAGATAGATAGATAGATAGATAGATAGATAGCATCCATCTAAGTAAGTAAATAAGTAGCCTTTATTTGCAACTGACAAGCGCACATAGGGCCTACATTACATTGAACATAACGATTACATACGATTGTACGAAGAGGTGGCAAGATGAAGCTGTTGAAGGCAGTGGCCGAGGAACTGCGATACCTAGAAGAGCTTCCTATCTGCTAACTTCCTAGTTAGTTAGATAGTTAGAATGATATCTAGTTATTTAGTTAGAGAGTTGATTAGTTAGATAGTTAGTTAGACGGTTGCTTAGTTAGACTGCTAGTTTGTTATTTGTAGCTAGATAGTTAGATAGTGTGTTAGAAGGTTAGCTAGAAAGTTAGGTGGCTATATAGATAGATAGTTAGATATATAGTTTTCTTAGTTGATTGGTTAGTTAGTTGATTAGATAGTTAGACAGTAACTTATTTAGATAATCGTGATTGTAAACTCCAACTTTCCAAAGAGCGACTCTAAAGCTAAGCGCAGGGCATAAGCTTATTCACGAGCACTGCATTGTATCAGAGATCGATGTCCAGTGGAGATCCGAGTCCGGTTGCCAAAGAGAGTGAGGAGGCAGAGCAGCTGCTGAATCAGGTTTCGTTTAGTACGAGAAAACTTGGAATAAATAAGGATATAAATTCTTGAAGAGACGAGACTACAATTTAGAATGGAAAGCCCAAGGCCAAGGGGTGATAAGTAGAGGAGCCTGAGGTAGATAATACTGGGTGAGTGGCGGTATTGGTGAAGGAACTGAGAATACGCGGAATTCAGAGAATTTACATAGATAGATAGATAGATAGATAGATAGATAGATAGATAGATAGATAGATAGATAGATAGATAGACAGACAGACAGACAGACAGACAGACAGACAGACAGACAGACAGACAGACAGACAGACAGACAGACAGACAGACAGACAGACAGATAGATAGATAGTCAGTTAGTCAATTTGTTAAATAGTTAGATGCTGATATTCTACTTTCTGAATTCAGTGTCAGTTCAGTTCACCGAAAGCGCAATTGACTGTCATGCGAAAGAAGTATTTTTTTACATTTGTAATTCGCGCGCATTCAAATGTAAAAAAATACTTCTTTCGCATGACACGATCTTCGAAGAACGGCGTCGATTGTCTAACGACCTTTCAAACGCACCTGCAGATTCACCTTTGCAATATGGCTTAGGCTTCAAGGTACAGGTTATGAACACCTTCATTACGCCAAATACGGCAGGAGCAGCAACCAACTGATACAAAAAGGAAAAACGGAAAAGAGAAACACAGAGCAGTTATATAAGTAATAGGCTGGTCTCCCTGACGTGGCTTTTGTGTGGCGCTGATAAATTTCGGAGATTTACATTTACATTACATTTACATTTATATGTGCAAGCGTCTTCCTCTGGTCTTCATCATTCTGCCTCTCTTCCAGTTGTTCGTTAGTTAAATGACTTCGTCTTTCATATCGTGTTCTATCTTTCATGTGTAGAGTTCCGATCGAGACCTCTTCTTCACATTTGGGTTTCGAACGGAATTCTCCAGAGGAGTCTCAGTTTCGAATAGCCTACGAGTTCACTTCAAGGGATCATTGACTGTTATGATAACACGGCGTTGTAGAAGTCATTGGATTATAGATAGACTAGTTTCCTTGTATAGCCTGACTTAGTTCACCCATAGTCAGCCTCAGTGGGTCATCGTCTAAATCGCCTCTCCCATGATTCTCTGTGCTTGAACTTCTCTTAACTGGTTTCGATCATTGGTTCTATACTTTGTGTGAAGCACTGAAGAAAATCTCTCGCTCTTCATATTATTTCAATTCGAACTTTTCTACTGATGTGCTCACGTTTAATTCTTCTGTCTGCATCATCGGCTTTATTTATTTATGTATTTATTCCGAAGACTATGACCTATGTCAACACACTTTCTGCATATATCCGTGACCCATGATTTGCCCTATAGGCGTATACGCTTGAGCTTAAGACCGCCTGTATCATCATTAATTAAATCTAAATTAAATAATTGCAATTCACTTTTCATCAGCATCGATACAACCCATATTAAGAACGTTTACAGGACGTCGACAAATCTCTGACCCACTTCGCAAGACTATCAATCATTCTCTCTCCTGCCCGTTTATTCGTATGCCTACACTTTCAAACTTAAGACTACAGTCATCATAAAATCCATTCACGACTCTTTACTCTTCTTATTTCTTGCTGCTAGTACCAGAAACCACAGACTTTATAATCGTCTGCTTTCAGTTCACCCGCTTAATCTTTTGCATTTTTACCTGGAACCGAAACCCCTTCATCATCGAAGTCGTTGTCACTTGACATCTCTGAATAAAACAGATGTGCTCGTCTTAGCATTACTGGTCACTGAAGAAATGTAAAGGTTACAATTGTGATGACGATGTTAACATACATCGCATTGTCGCAGTTGCAAAATCTGGCTTTTCACTGACACATAATCGTCGCAGTTATGGGACAGTAGTTAAATTCGATACCCATTCCATTTTATGAGTCATCGTGAACGATTAGGCCTAACTCTTAAGTTTCCCAACCCCTTACCAATAATGCTCACAAGACCGGTACGTATTTAGCAACCTACAAAATTTTCTTCACACCAAAACTCTCAACCCGCCGCTGCCTCTTGACTTTATGCAAAAGTTTCACCTGATGCTGAAACTTCACCACAGCAGCAGTAGCAGCCCCGAGCGCAACAGGATCCTTAAATCTCACTAGGTGGGGTACGAATTTCCACCAATTAGAAGGCATTGACGTTAACAATACGGACCAGTAAAACGGCCTAGCGCTTACAATAGCTCTAGCAACTGAACATACTCAGTGCAATTGTCTCGTTTCCAGAGCAGTGATGCGGGTGGTTCAGTTGCCTGCATCATTCAACAGTCATGAGACTCAAGTAATATTTAATGCGTCATGCATATTTAATTTAATGACATAATTAGTGTAATCCATGGGGGGAGTGGGACGTCCATGCCCGTAAGACGGAGGCATCTCGCACCCAATGCTCAGGTTCGGGACACACAAATGGATGTAACCACTCCAACACGTTTTCTTTGTTTTTCTTAATTAGATGGCAGGAGACTCTCAGATAGGGGCCTACGACCTGAGATCAGTGAGACGTGACAGACGTCTGGCGATATCATGGGAAGAGGCAGGAAGACGCGAGATGGACAGAGGTGAATGGAGATTGACCCGATGTGAGACCTGTCCAGGAAGGACTAAGCACTAAGTAAGTAAGATACTAACCATGACTCATACTAAAAAGCAATAATATAAATTATTAGTAACTCCTCTTCTAATCCTATATTGTCGTGGATGGCTTCAATCCGTGTGAAGTAAGAGAAACTTTCTAATACGAAATTAAGATGAGGTTGACAACCTCGTTTACCTCTGCATTTTCCACACATCGAAGTCTGCTGGACATTAAGTTTCTCTAATTTACTCATCTATATGACTCATTCTCTACAGAACGTCAGTCTGACGAGTGTAGCCATAATGTCTCTCTACCCGCTTCCTCCTCTGGGCTGAAAACAACCCCATGTTCGCAGAGTTCTTAATCCGCAAATCTTGTATTTATAACAGTAAAGCGTCATAAGTACTGGCCTAAATAATATGTCTGATATCAGGATGCAAGGGCGCGACGGCCTAGTGGTTATCGTTGAGCTGTCAACCTAGAGGTAGGGGTTCAAATCCCGTTCGGGGCAGAAATTTGCTTCGAGATTTCGGCTCAACCTGCGCTTCGGGCGAACTCGTCTATACTGAGTAGGCCTACACTGATCGACACCTACGCCATTAGGTGGAAGATTTGAGGTTGAGGGAGAGGACTGGCCAGTGGCCACCCATTGTCATTTGCCGAAGCCCAGAAATATGAAGCCGCTACCGCTTTATAACCAGGGCTGTCTCTAAAGCTAGCTTTTGGGATTGCTCTTCGTCTTCCTGTGTCTGGATGCCTCGTTCGGTAGCGGAGATGGTGACAACGCTTCGAAAAAGTACGAGCTATAGGGGACTCCAGTGGTTACAAATAACTGTATCAAGTCGACAACTGACTTACTTTAAGTCAGTACCAAATGGAGCGACAGATTACAAAAGTTATAGGGTTGACGGGAACGTCAATTGTTAGAATTTGCTGAAAGTCTTAAATCCGGAGCAATGTCTCATATTTTTCGGGTTTACTGCCTACTAGGTGTAATAAAGTTGTTCGTTACATAATTATTAGGCCTGGTAATTACCACAAAGATAATTGCCTTGCTTTAATTTTCAGGATAAATGTGGTCTCGACTCATGACTCAACTGTATATAGCCTATGACAGTCATGTGATGACATGTATACAGTGAGCTGTTCTGTTTTGACTCTAGTTAACGCTGTGTTTTTTCTAATTTTTGTTTCGGTTTTGGTTGTTGCTTCTGCCTCTTTGGCGTAATAAATGTGTTCATATTTCGAAGCAGCATGCAGATTTCTACATTTGCATGCAAGAGAATAAACACTAGTCTTACTTACTTACTCAAATGTCACCCTTTGCTGGAGATTCTCTATGGCGAGCGTAGCCTAATGTGTGTTGTAAACGATATACTTGAGAATTGAATAACACAACTGTGAACTCGCACCACGAGTCCACGAATAAACCTCGTTTACAGTTGTAGCAACTCGTTTACAGATGCAGCCTGGTGTGAGGCAAAAGCTTCTGTTTCTGTTATACGTTTGCAGATCGGTCTGTTGCTATTGGGTTGATCAATTGTCCATATAAGCAATGGTATTTTCTATAGTAATCATATTTAGCTTAGTCACTGTTCGGTGTCAATCAGTGAAGTTAGTACTTGTATTGATATTCTCAGTATGGAATTAGTCAAAAACCAGTTACGATAAAGATTTGACAAAGTGTTTATCAGGACTTCAGGTCCGTGTTGCTTATAAGTTACTTTGTAATAATTATAAGAGGGCAGGACGACAGTCAAAGTCAAGAAACTCCGCCACTGTCCGTACTCTGGCAGTACCAGTCCCAAGCCTGGAGAAAGAAGGAGGGCGACGCGAATCACCTTCGTTATGGCAGTGTCGTTAAACAGCAACTAACGAATCAAAGACAAAATTGGAGAGTCAGAGGGCGCGTTAAAGTCTGTAAAGACACGACGATAGAAAGAAAATTGAACAAAATAACTTTTCAGTTGTTTTACTTTTTGACAAAGTCGACGATGAAAGGTTTGTTCCTCCTCCTCCTCATACTGCTAATTATTTGTAAGTGTAAAAATCTGCTTCAGACTCGTAACGAAGAACTTATGTATGCCATGTAGGATAAGGGTCTGTCCCATTGTGAGTTGAGTTGAGAATGTCCTCTTGCGACTGTGGTTTCACTGTCCAATCGTATACTGTTCGCCTCTGCGCTTTGACTCCCTGTCCAACTCCTCTTCCCTCTAATCCAGTCTTCCTTCATCCTCCTTCTTATCCCTCGGCTCAAAACACAAAACAACAGACAAAACACAGGCCCTATATGAGCTTACGGGGTTTTACGCCACGCCAGGGGCTCACCTGCCGAAACAAAGGGCTTACGGGGTTTCACGCCACGCCAGAGGCCCAGCAGGTATTACTAACAAACAACACAAACACAAAACAAGACAGAGCCATAGTGCAACCATAACACTCATCACGATCCATCCCACCTCGCCTCAAACAACAACGCACCGGTGCCTCCATAGTGCTATCGTAACACGCATCACGATCGATCCCATCTCGCCTCAGACAGCAATGCACCGTGCCTATAGGAACAGAGTACACCAATGTGGATTATTACTACAGCATATATGTAGTATCATTGTACAGTAGTAAGGCATAAAATACATGATAATCCTGCTGGGGCGGGCAGCCTCGATCGTCTGTTGGCTATTTGATCTATCCGGTAACGTGCTGGATATGTAAGTCAACTATTGCGTGTCAGCGCTTGCTTACATTTAGGAGTAAGTTAAAGAGGTAGGATAGGCATTAAAGTGGATTGTTATTGAAAAGGAAAAGAAATGGGATGGTTGAGGACTTGAGGGGTGCTGGTTGAGCGAAGAAATGTGGAATTAGACCCCCGAAAACAAGTTTATGCATATTATGCCGATTTGCAATATTTCTGTTCTCCAATCTCGATGTCTTCCTGGAAAACTTAAAGGCATAATTCAGAATTCCCTTTTAAATTATGTTTTGTCTTAAAATAACACGTTCGAAATGATGATCTATGACAACGATGCTTTGAGAAGATCAGTTTTCTTCTGGATCATATCACGATCCATGTAATGATCATGTTGTCCTGATAATGTTGTAACGATCGTGAAGATCAATATAATGAGATCAATGTAAAGGGTAAGTGTAAAAGAATCAGTGCATGTAAAAGAATCAGTGCAATGGGATCAGTGTAAAAGAATCAGTGTAATGGGATCAGTGTAAACAATCAGTGTAATGGGACCAGCGTAAAACAATCGGTGTATAATGGGACCAGTGTTCCTGGTATTCCACGTTGAGGACATTTCCCCTTGTCCTTTTTGAACCGACAACCCTGGGTACAAGGACCATTTGTGCTGCTTACTTGCTGTCTAACGACACTGTTTCATAACAAAGATGACTAGCGTCGCCCTCCTCCTTTATCCAGGCTTTGGACTGGCACTGGCACTGCCAGACTATAAGCAGTGGCGGAGTACCCATATGTGCAGGGTACAGAATGATGCTTATCTAATAACACAACCTAATCTAGAGAAGAACGATGCTTAGTTCCCGAGTTTTATCTTAACCGCAGGGCTCCGTGAACGTCCGTTCTCTGGTTCCTTGTACGCCAGAACTGGCAGTTGCTGATCAAACTTTAGATTGGGGTCTTCGGGTTAGGTCATTCTTTAGGTTGGGTTCTTCGGCTGGATTCACTTCTCTCGCGTTGATAACAAAGTCTGAAATTAAGTTTCATAGGTTGAGGGTATCAAAGCAAGGTAAAACAAACATCGTTACATAAGTTCACGCAAGGCAATGCAAGGTGAGGTAATGTATAATAGGAGAAAGTCAGATAAGGTAA
Source organism: Allolobophora icterica (assembly GCA_963556255.1). Taxonomy (NCBI): domain Eukaryota; kingdom Metazoa; phylum Annelida; class Clitellata; order Crassiclitellata; family Lumbricidae; genus Allolobophora; species Allolobophora icterica. Next base: position 28,367,658 of record OY744615.1, on the reverse strand, counting down.
AATCACACAGGGTAAGGTAAGGTAAGTAAATAAGTAAGTAAGGAAGTAAGGTAAGGCATGGTGATGCTGATTGAGGCAAGGTACAGTAAAGCAATGTAAGGTAAGTCAAGGAAATGTAGGCATGGTAATTGTTAAGCACTTCTCACCATTCGTCTGTCGCCCCAAGTCTTTTCGTTGCAGTAGATAACGCTTCGTTTCACAGACGATTCTGTTGGATTCATATTGAGCCGTTGACTGAGAAGAAGAACTGGTCGATGCATTTTGAGCAGTTGAGTGAGCAAGAGGTAGCCTATTGTTCGATTCACTCTCAGCAGTTGACTTAGCTGTAGAAATCGTTCGATTCACTTTCTGTGTCCCAGATGGCTCCTTCGGTTCCTTGACCTGTTCGTGAGTGAATTCGCTGCTTTCTGCATCTCTCCCATCGACTGGTTGTTAAGTCGGTCCACCTGGGACCTCTTGGGAATCGAAGCACAGCTGCATGGGTCCCTCTTCCTCGTCAGACAAAGATTATGACGTAATTTGCAAGAATGACAAAGATTTCGACGTCATTTGAAAAATAGAAGTATATATTGGAAATGACGTTACTTTGTTAATTATTTAAAAGTGCTGTGACCATAAACCGGTTTTGGCGCTGCAGTTACGACACCAACAAGCAGTCGAGCAATATCTGGCGTGGTTAGTCCTATGGATCGTCATTGTTGGACTGCACTTTTCGAACATGTTGCTTGCGTTCCAGAAGACGAGGGCCACAGAGGAGCCCTGTATACGCCGCCATGAACTATACACAGTCTCTGCATGAGGGATTGGAGAAAACCACGTGGTCGACCTATGATTACCTGGATTAGAGTAATGGAAAGGGATCTCGCAGAGCTAGATTTCGGCAGTCACAAAGAGCATATAACAAACTGCATGGTATGGTATTTATGGTATACAATGATGGTATATAATGATGTATCTCATTGTCATAACAGAACTGTGTGATTAAATGGTATAGTATCTTCTTTATGTTCGCTTGTTCACAGTTAACGCTTGAACACCACGCATACGGTAGATGTCACCGTGGAATACTAAGTAGCCACAATACTTACTGTACTCCAGCTTCAATCCAGTCACCTATTAACAGGACCGCTAAATCCTGGCGTTTATGCTAATAATCTGTTGTCAGCACAAAAAGTTAATGAATACTGTGTGCGTCATACAGTATATGTAAATATGCATAATAGACATATATTATAGACAACATGTAAATACATTTGCCACGTAATTATATATATATATATATCATATTATATTATTTCATTGCATAGAAACTTCCCTATGGTCCTGGAATGTGTTATATTCTGAATATCCAATCTAAGTTATACATACGCTCATATATATATATATATATATATATATATATATATATATATATATATATATATATATATATCCACTTTCATGCAGACATGCAGATATAATACGATACGATACAATACGATACTCGTTTATTTCCACCAAAATCCAAACAAATTTGTATACAAACAGAAACATAGCAAGCTGGTTAACAAGGGAAGGGCCCAAAAGGGAGCAAGCTCCCGCGAGCAGGGACACCCATTCACAGAACTCAAATACGATGGCGCAAAACAGAAACCAACCTGAATCTTAACTAACAGATCAATACAACAAATTAAACAGAGTTCCTAACTAAACTGCCAAAACCTTGGGCAGCGAAACCAAAAACAGAAACCAAATGTAAACAACATACAAACATAACTGAGAGAGAGAAAGAGAGAGAGAGAGAGAGAGAGAGAGAGAGAGAGAGAGAGAGAGAGAGAGAGAGAGAGAGAGAGAGAGAGAGAGAGAGAGAGAGAGAGAGAGAGAGAGAGAGAGAGAGAGAGAGAGAGAGAGAGAGAGAGAGAGAGAGAGAGGAAGACAGAGAGAGAGGAAGACAGAGAAAGAGAGAGAGAGAGAAAGAGAGTGAGAGAGAGAAGTAATAAGACAGTCGGGGGCACAGTCCAATAAGCTATGATCCTAGTTACTTGGGAGACGATAATAATAATACAAAAAGTAGAACCAGAACAGACACATCAGACATAACCAATTTAACTGGTGGAGATCTATTTTTACAAAGCTACTGGAATAGCAAATGGCAATTGACACAACAAGACCTTAATTCCGTCAAACCCAAACTACAAACTCAATAGAAAGTCACGTAGTGATTTTTTAAAGCTTAAGAGAGATCCCATTTGCTGAAGCATCGGGGGAAGGGTATTCCAGAGTTTAGGACCTGCAATTTTGATCGAGAACATTCTTGTCTTATATCCACTTATATCTGCATATATGTCTGCATATATTATATGCAGACATATTAGGGTGATTCAGAAAAATGGAAAATCTAATTTTTTTGTGCTCTTGCTTTTTTCTGTTCCTTTTGGTATTGAAGTAAGCCACAAAAAATTTCAATGAATTTGGATGATGTTTAGAATTTAGTACTGCCTCAACGACTTTGAAATTAGTTAACTTTAACTCATTCTGTCCAAAAAATCGAATTTCAGTAAACAACCAATTTGACTGAAAAGCTTAACAGTCAAGTCTAAAAAACAATATAACACTGCCTAAGAAGCCATATCCACAACCATAGGCCTAGCCACATTGATAAATTTCATATTTTAAAAATTTTCAGTGGGTTATACCTCTGCACCTCTACTACTCCTGGATGTCTCCCGGTGTTGCCTCCTCTTGAATTTAAGTCTGGCTACGTCCTTGTCTATAAATTTAAATGCCAATATGTTTCTAATGAATTAAAATGAAACTCGTTAGAGAGTATACAATTATAAGTCCATAATTTCTGTACTGTATTAACTAGAAAAATTAGTGACTATGACTACATTCAGGAAAAAGTGCTTTTTGTTTGAATTTGGAAATTGTTTCCGATGGTCTTCTACAATTTGGAACAAGAATTGTTTTTGATCTCGCTTTGTCGAGTTGAAGGTTAAGGCTAGTGCAATCCCTCTTTCTGCACTGTCATTGACAACTTAAACATTTGCAGAACATATGAATCGATGAATCATCTGGTTCTTCGAATGCTGCTGAACGAAAGTGATAAATTGGATAAAACGGATACATGTATTATCATTGCCATGAGTTCAGTTCTTTGCTGCCGCTGAGATGTAGGTTGCCTTTCTGTTGCTGACATTTGCTCGATCCAGTGCAGAAGCAAGATTTGGTGGAAAGATATTCGCAGAACTGAACTCATTTTGTCTGACTCTCATAGTCAGATGTCGATGGAATTGGAGTTTTCGCAGTGTTCCTCCACAAACTTTACAAACTTTTCATTAGTACGGTACTCATCTTCTGAATCACTGTCATCTGATTCACTTTCAAAACTTGATGTAGACAACTGTTTGTGACTTAGATATTCCGCTGCTTTTTCTTTTCTTTCTTCCTCTTTATACGCTTTAAGTTATCTTTTGGTGATTTTAATTTTTTATTTTCTTCTTTCTTGGCCAAATTTGCATGCAATGGTATATTTTCTTTCTGATCACTTATCCACAAGATTTCAATTCTTTCTGCGAAAGTTTATCTTTCTTGTGATGAATAAAATAAACTTTTCATACATCCAAGCTTGTAGGCAATACTCTATTTCAGAACATTTCCTGAGGTTCTCCAATAAGATGAATGAATGTCTTTGACCTGGTTTCAGCCATAATATTATTTCCTTTATTTATTAAATAATGCTAAAAAGTATTTCTCAAATAGTTTCCAATATTTTCTTTTTCAAAAATTATAGTTATGTTTTATGTTCTTTTTAGTTCTTTATTAAGAAATAAGTAAGTAAGTATTACTGAGTGATTTAAAATGCTTTACAATAAAAATATTAAATTGAATAAAATTTATATTCCAAATAAATATTTAAGCTCTTTGAGGCAGTTCTAAATCTAAACCAATTTCAGCCACATTTCACAGTTTTGTTCTATGGACTAAAAGGAACAAAAAAAGTAAAGAGCCTCTTTTAATTGTTTACTTTTATTTTTTCCTACAGAACTTGAATCACCCTAAGACATATAGATGTCTGCATATAAGTGGATATATATATATATATATATATATATAAACTCGATATATTTTATTTTTTCCTACAGAACTTGAATCACCCTAAGACATATAGATGTCTGCATATAAGTGGATATATATATATATATATATATATATATATATATATATATATATAAACTCGATATATTTTATTTTTTCCTACAGAACTTGAATCACCCTAAGACATATAGATGTCTGCATATAAGTGGATATATATATATATATATATATATATATATATATATATATATATATATATATATATATATATATATATATATATATATATATGCCTGAATCCCAGAGAAGCGGAACACAGCGGACGTAGGATGCGTAGCTCCGTCAGTTGCTGATGTGGTCAGTGATGCAGTTGAAACTGTGGCTTAGGTTCATTCATAACAAGAAACTTCTTGAATGGCTGTTCCGGCGTAGCGCCCCGCTGTCGAATATCGATAATATTTTACGTAAACGGTGTGCTGTAATGTTGCTTACTGAAATCAGTCGTATAAAAATTATGCATATGCATGATTATGTTCCTCTGAAGGCAGACCTGAACTGCTACCCAGCGCGTCCACAGGTGGCAGAGCTGAACTGCTACCTAGCGCGTTCACAGGTGGCGGATAGTGGAACGGCCTTCAGTAAGAAGGGTAGCTGCGAAATAAGCAGGGATTTATCTCCTGACGAATAAGCAGTCGCGGACCAACAGCGGCAGTAACATCAGGATGCAGTGGGAAGGCGTCGCCATCCCCAAGTAAAGCTGCATAACCCAATTGATGAAACTGTGACAAGGCGAATACAGGTCGCCTTAAAATAAACCTGGCCCCTGCTGCCCAGCAGGTACCTCGGGAGAGGGATAGGGCTGAGAGAGAGAACTCTAAGGACAAACTGCATCTTATCTCTGGAAGATCCAGAGCTAGTCCCTAAAGAGGAGGGTCGGACGAATGGGTGCAGATACTTCGCCGTAAAGAAAAAGACGATAGAAATCCACTATGCATACACACCGGGCACAAGCAGGGAGTCCTGCATGGAAGAATCAATGCGCAGTGGACACCTACAGGCTGTCATCCCATGGACTAGGAAGAAGAAGAAGGAAGAAGAAGCGCAACATATATACAGCCATCTATCAACATGACACCCTGTCAACCCCCAAAGGCTTGTTGGTATTCATTTACCGCTCAAGAAACGATTGACGGATGAGTTGGCCCATGCAGAGGCTCTAGTGATCCATAACGGTAACTTATTCGAGGTTACACTAGCCGGGTTTGACTAACATCAAATGCTTTCGAAAAAAATGAATACTACATAGGTATATTCCTGGATATGGCAAAAGCATTTGATACCGTAAATCACGAGAATCTCCTTTACAGATTAACCACCTACGGGATCAGAGGAATCCAATTAGATTGGTTTACTAGCTACTTCGAAAATCGACTTCAATATATTACTGGTAATGGTGCTGTATCAGACAGTTAATCGTTAAACACGGCGTACCACAGGGATCCAATTTAGGCTCCTTATTATTCTTCCTATTTATTAATGACGTATCTGACTCCTCTTATTTGCGGACGACACAAATATTTTTACTCTCACAGCTCCTTTGTCACACAGTAACGCAGATTGTTAACAGTGGCGGCGATCTTGTTTGACATGTGGGGATGGGGGGGACACGGGACACGTTTGAAGTGATCTGGTAAAAAAAAAGAAGTGAAAAAAATTTATTCACACGTGAATTGTGTTGACCTTTTTCGGGGGTTTCTTCAAAATTTGGGGGGTACTGTATACCGTGTCCCCCAGTCTTAAGGGTGGGGATCTTGTCCCCCTCGACCCCCCCCCCAGATCGCCGCCCATGATTGTTAACATCGAGCTTACATTAATAGTTGATTGGTTTAGCTCTAACAAATTATCACTAAATTGTGAAAATTCTTCCTTCATATTATTCAGCTCCCATAGGAAAATGACCTCACCCAATGAATCCCTAACACTCCTTAACGACCTCCCTATTTCACAGGTCGTCTCAACAAAGTTTCTGGGGTGTATATCAACCATCACATGACCTGGAACGTCCACACAGAATCTATAGCCACAAAAATAGCAGAGAATATAGGATTAATATCGCGTGTATCCCATCTTCTGCCAATAGATATCCGCAAGAAGTTATACTATTCGCTTATATACAATCAAATCAAATCCAATCAAATCCGTTTTTATTACAACACACAAACTGCAGATTAACAGTGACAGAAAACAACAGTTATCAGTTTAGTGTTATAAAAGGATGTCCCTAAGGGACAAGTCCCGCTAAAATGGGACACCCTGATAGTTCGCAGGCTGAGACCGACAGTATAGATACATATCTGGTTGAAAATTTATAAATCTTAACTAACAGTGAGCCAAAATTTAAACACAAAATAAAGCAAGCATTGAGAGTAGACATATTCATATCCAAGGTATAGCTATTTTACTATCTTAAAACCTTAAGTGATTAATCAGTTAATGAATGGTAGTAATAATTAACAAATTATAAAACAGATAACATCAATGAACCCTAGTATATTATATGTCGACAATAAATGAGGTGATGTTGCTTATAATATAGGACCTTAGCAGTGTTTTAAATCGGCTGATAGGTCGAATTGAGGTTAGTTCAGCAGGTATACCCTACCTCAATCACTGCACGATGGCATGGGTCTCTACATATAATATTCTATAGACTATAGGCAAGTTGGATGCTACAGAAACGGGCACTACGGGTCATTGCCAGAGCCCCTCCCTCTAGGTCATACAGTAGAGATTTGTTTGCCGAACTCAACATACTCCAACTGCACCAAATAAAAACACTGCAAATAGGTACCTTAATGTATCGCTTCACGAGCAATCTCTGCCCCCTTATTTTAATGGCAACTTCCAGCGTGGATTCAGATAATCATACCCACTACACTAGGAACTCGGACAAGTAGGCCTATCATTCGGCAATATTCAGCCACGCATATATATAGGCCCTCCGTATGGAACGAGATCCCCACTGAAATTCGTCAAACGATTCATCTGTATATGTTTAGAAAGATGCGTTGCGCTCACTTAATGAGTAATTTTTAATAAACAAATAACCACTGCACACTCACTGGTCTTATTAATTAAGCTTATTTAGTCAAGCTGTTAGTTAAGCTATCAACAAAACTAAAGTTAACCATCAGTTTAGGGCGAATAGCCCTAAGAACAAACTCCAACTATAGAAAGCAACTCCGACCAATTGTTATGACTTATGCGCCTTACCGCTTCTAGTTGCCGTTTGATACATTATAGGTGACCCTAACCTAGCGGGACTTTTATCCCTTCAGGGCCCCGTGTTACCCTAACGGTGAAAAACTGTTCAGTTGTAATCACTGTTTAAAATTGGTTAACAACAAAATAATGATGATTGATTGGTTGATGATGTGTAATCCGGCCGGGCGTGCAGCCATCGCGTCATCAAGCCGCAACTCTGCTTTGGGGTTCACTAAGTAGCCTTGCTATCTGAAGCCATACGCTATTAGTCGTAAACGCTTTCTTTTTCATAATACTTACTCTCTTACACAGTAGCTGGTTCAGTCATCGGCGCTTATTTTTCTCTTTTTTTTACTTAGCCAGTGTTTTTTGCTAGCTGATAAGATACTCGGTCTTTGATGCAGAATGTTTTGCTGTTTCCAGGCTTCTAAAACACTACTTAACTAAGGGAAGACAACATTGTCAAATTTCATTTGCGCTGTTCTATATAATGCCTTGGGCTATAGGCGTAGTGTACACTGTACAGTACATCAATGTACTATAATGTACCAGTCTGAACTCTGATGCACTTTACTGTAGTATACCGTGCAGTATTGCATTGCCTTGTATTGTATACTGTGTACTGTATTGTCATCACTGTATTATACCGTATTTTTTGTAGTAATCCACTGTAATTATTAATGGAAATTGATAAGCCAGACAGACGCACCGTGGGTCGGCCAATCACTTCCCCAATGACGAAGAAAGTGGAGCGCTCGAAAGGTCATGACGCCTACGCGTTTCCGAGTGGTATCAATGGTGATGCTCCTCTCGTTTCTTTCCCGTGATAAACTTTCACTTCATCTGTCTTCACTGTCCTGTATGTTGGACTCATAGGACTGAGATCCCTACTTTCAATAATAATGATGAATGCGTTTCAATCGTTCCTCCTCTTGATACAAAGTATTTTCAAAATTCTGATTGCTCAAAATGAATTGTTTGGTTGATTGTATACATGGTCCTTGTGTATTCCTATACAATTCGTTTTCAGATATATGAAAGCACTGACTGTAAGGACCTACCTACCCTTAGTAGGTGAAAGCACTGGCGATAGGGGCTTACCATTGGTGGGTGAAAGCACTGGCGATAGGAACCTACCCTTCGTCGTCGTCATCATAATCATAAAAATGAACAACAACGTTCCATATTAATAATCGCCGTCTTAATCGTCGTTGTCGTCGTCGTCGCTTTCATTCTCACTCATAATTATCTAACTTCTTGGTGGTGTTCGTAGTCCTCCTTATGTTTCTTCTCCTCTGCTCCTCCTCTTTCTCTTCCTCCCCTGCTCCTCCTCTTCCTCTTCATCCTCCTCTCTTTCTCTTCCTCTCCTGCTCTTCCTCTTCCTCTTCCTATTCCTTCCCTGCTCCTCCTCTTCCTCTTCATCCTCCTCTCTTTCTCTTCCTCCCCTGCTCCTCCTCTTCCTCTTCATCCTCCTCTCTTCCTCTCCTGCTCCTCCTCTTCCTGTTCCTCCCACCCCCTCCTCTTCCCTTCCTCCTGTTCTTTTCCTCTTGCTCCCTTGCTCCTCCTCTTCCTCCTGCTCATACTGCTTCTCTTCCTGTTTCTCCGTTCTTTTCTCCCTGCTCATCTTCTACAACCCAGATAGCTACATCAGTTAGAGCGTATGTCCAATGCCCGGCTCTCTGCGTTTGGCTCCCAATAATTCGCCTCTCGATGTTGGCTTATTTCAGGGATAGGCCCTATTAATCTCGTGCTATAGCACGGTCCGTACACGATGACCATACATGACGTAGCACCCATTCAAACGGACAGCGGTGTTTTGAAGGATCTCACCCGATCAGTTAATTGAAAAAAGTAAGTAAGTAAGTATATTCTTTATTGGACCACCTGCAAACGCACTGTGGTTTACAGTACAGGTTATACAAATAGATGCATATGAAACAGAATAGAATAATAGTAGCATACAGAAAAGGTTAAAATTAATTAAGAGACTTATTTTCGGTCAAGTGTTAAAAGTAAGTTGAAAAATAAGTAAGTAATAAGTAGGGTTGATGCACCCTGTCGCTGTATAAAAATGTGTACATTTACATGTCCCTCCTCTCACCCTTACCCTCTAGATCATCCACAACCACTGGCTGGATAAAATTTAACTGGATGAAGAATTTTTATCATCCTCGTGCCTTCTCACTCATTGATAAACGGGTGGGCGTACGGAAGTCCCGAAGGCCAGCGGCTATAGACGCTCGAACAGACATAAACCCACAGACAGACAGACAGATAGACAGACAGACGGACACACAAACAAACCCGCATACCTCGGCGCCGACGTTTCTACGTGGGCGTTCTACCTCAGCTGCAGCGCTGTTTCGAAGGCTCGTCGACCGACAGCAGCCCTGCAGAGCAGAACGCTGCACACGTGTATCTGGATATAACGAAACATCTCGTTCCGGTAAAAATAAGGCCCCCAATGCGTTTCATTGGCTGGCCGAGCATCTGACATCACAGAAAGTCTTACATTGTAACCGACGCGTCAAAACTCATACAGAACCCGATTGATTAACGGGATGAAGGTTTAGCCCGTGTACAGGAATACTCTAGCGAAATCCATAGTCTGCAGGATTCCTTATTTAAATCTCGGGCAAGCACGGTTTGTACAGGGGGACCTTAAATGGCATGACACCCATTCAAACGGGCAGTCGTGGTGAAAGATCTCACCCGATCAATTCATTGAAAAATAAACAGTGTCGAGGCCATACGGTATCTTAAAAAAACCGGGTAAATATACATTTATATCAGCTATAAACTCGGAGCGCTCGGTAAGGCGGACGATTTTTCCTCGGGACTTTATTTTCGACGTCACGACTTCCCTCATTCCATCCGTCGTTCCCTTGGGCACGGATCTCCCGGGTTCGCCCACGCGGTTGACCTTGGAATTAGGCCAGTCGGAGGAGTTAGGCAGACGGCGAGAGCGATTGATAGGATTCAACGTAGGCTTCTCTCTGCGAAATAGTTATTAGTTGCTGTGGAGGAACGATAATACTGTGGTCTGTAAGTCACTCTAATTCTGTCTCTGTACCTTAAAGCATCTGTGTTTGGGTTATCGATTCCATCTCGTACGTGTTTACACCTAGCCTACAAGCACGCTCACACACACACATACACCCATACACACCTACATACAAAAGATCTACATACACACATACAAACACACACATCTACACACACACACACACACACACACACACACCTAACGTCTGGCTTAGTCCTATCCAATCTTATTTGATTTGGTCTAATCATTTATTCTTATCTGTAATCGCAATTGATCTAATCTCACTTCATCTAAGCTTAGTAAATGTAATGTAACCATACGTCGTAATCATGTAAAGTTATCATCTAATGTATCTTCGTGTCTGTAACATGTAACGACCGATTCAACACCAAAATTCAAACGAACTCTAACTGGATCATCATCGTTCTGTAGTCATAGTCGTCATCACCACCATCGCTGTCTTCATTATCATCAATATCATCTTAATCCATAGTGTCTCTGTCTGTCTCTGTCTCTGTCTGTCTTTGTCTGTCTGTCTGTCTGTCTGTCTGTCTGTCTGTCTGTCTCTCTCTCACTCACTCACTCTCTCGCTCTCTCGCTCTCTTTCTCTCACTCTCTCTCTCTCTCTCTGTCTCTCTGTTTCTCTCTCTCTCTCAACACACGCGCACACAAACACGCACACACACACAGCCGATTCATGGGAGATAAAGTGTAAGCAGCAATGTTAAATTCTGAATGCATCGACAGTTTTGCTTCAGACACAGCCACCACGAAAGACAGTTTCTTCTTCTGATTGGAGATGTAGGCGGTCGAGAGATCTCGAGGAAAGTCTTCCGCTTAAATCTGATTCTGATTATGAAACCACGAAACGTTTAGTACTTTTCTTTACTGCATTGAGATAGCCCGAGGAACGAGTGCGTCATGCGTTCGGCGCCGTAGAAGTCATCGAGTTGAGTGACGATGGAGTATGCAGAATCACTGGAGCGAGCACATCGGAAGGATGGACGAGCGACGAATATCTACGTTGAACACCCTCACCGACCATGTCGACCTGCCGGAAGCACTCTGCAACCATCGCCAGACCCTGTCCCGAGCAGAAAGGTCAACTGTGGTTCACCAGCAGATGGCGGGCGCGTTTTTACGACCCCTCTCGGAATCCGGCAGCTTCCGGAAGACAACGCGTTGAAAGCGTTGGTTTTTTCTTCTTCGTCCCAACGCGCAACAGATTTCAGGTGTGCGCAGACGATATGCTATCCGAAGCCTTCTGAAACTCTCAGAAGTGGACTTTCACAGCCAACCGAACGCTTGCTGTCTACGACGGACTGCAGTCCATCGGTTCATGATACATGCTGTCCAGCACCTCACGACGACCTTCAACACAAACCGACCATCGCAACCAGATTCCTACAGCCATCATGCGAAAGTCTGCCATCTCGCACAAACGGTAAACCGGTCGGCTATCGAACGCCCTCTCAAGATCAACAAAGACGCGATGACTTAGACGCCTGCGGAACGATACACCAGAAATATGGCCGGCGAACCGTCATCAGCGAGGAGGTCTGTCCGCGATGCGGTAAGCCGAGGAAAGGCGAGTTGGATCAGCAGTGGATGGAGGAAGCGGCTGGGTACGGGACGAGCCGGGTGGTTGACGCCGTTAGCTGCCTGTGCTGCGTCAAGGCTGTCTTCTACCACTGTTGCAGCGATGAGGATGACGATAGTCACTGCTCGGACGCCCCGTGTTCGTGCACTGGACGACCCCTGTGCTGTCCACGATGGACGTGTCTCGTCCTGGCAGGCATCACCTGCCTCCCGTGTCTCATCCTCTACTGGCCAATCAGAATCCTGCTTCGACTTGTCGCCAGGTGTCGCGGCCTCTGCGCCGGAAGCAACTGCGCATGCGCGAAGGCTAAGGATGGCTACGACGCATGCGCATTCAGAAAGTTCTGAGGCGAGGAGCAAAACAAATCTTCAGAGAAGGAAGCCATGATAGAATCGGCGAGATTTGAAGTATTCAAATGATTCAAGATGTAATGTAAGATACGAAACAGTTACCAAACCGTTTTGTTTACTTCCTATTATGTTTAGCTTCTCTCATCTGTAGCCTGACGGTGCCAGTTGGTGCCCAGACTCCCTCTGGCCATGCATTTTACCACGCATAACGAAGTCAACATGAAAAAATTTCGTTCCGTATGACCCTATCTTGCGGCTCACTCACTGATCAACGCAATTATTCCAAACGAGACATGCGCTGTGATTCAATTGTTACGCGTCAGTAAACGCGAACTGACCTGCAGAAAGAAATTCTGGATAGAAACAAAACTAGGATTAGCAGATGCAAGTTGTCGGCTGCAGATCTTTCTGAGTTTAGAAATGGCTGTCAGAGAAGCAAGATCTAAAGCGATTCGATTAGGAAAAGTATCACAGAAATTGCACGATCCAAAAGAAATAGGCCAACATGATCCATGTCGACCATTGAGTAGGCTTATCCTGAACTATCAATGGTTTCAACTTCAAGTTTCTTGGCGTCATCGCACTAGGTGATTGATGGAGAATTTATCTGACAATCCCAAGTTATATTGTGTAGAGAGATGCGCATGAAACTGATTGATGCTGTTGTACCAGAGAATCGCTTCTGTTCTATAGCTTCTTCCGTTCTGGACGACAGTTTAAAGTTCTACAGTAAGAAAGATCTTTTTATAGGCTAAGTGTACATGCTGAAACGAGCTTACTGTGGAAGCGTCACACGTGTATACCGATTTAATACGACAGTGAGTATACGCTGTCAAACACTTTCTTAAGTTCAAAAGCAATTATTACAAGTTGTTCCATCGCATTTAGAAGCCTGTACATATGCTGATCAATCCGCAGTTTTCGATGTAAATTGCGTGCAAAACTAATCGAGCGTTGACTTGAATTTTTGTCGGCTAATAAAGCTAACGTTGGTCAAACGTTTGCTTAAAGCCACAAAATAGGAAAATAGGAAATTAAAAAAAATGCTGAGTCAGAGGTGCTTGTATTTAGAATATATCGATAGAAATGTCACAGCTACAGAAACGGATGTTTCAAGCGATTTCATAGGACAAGTAACGCATTTAAAGAAACGATGCACACTGAACCATAATTTATGCACAAACCGAACACTTTATTGTAGGCTAGATCGTGGGTTAGGCATACCTACCTGCGGATATTAAAAACCAATGCATGCATGACGATCATGGCAAAGCATGCAGAAAAGCAATAACATTCTGTACATAACGAGGTACCTGTAGCGTTAGCGATCCGTATAACAACGGCGAATGTCCTCCGTGTTGAAGGAAGAGTTACGTAGTTTGCAAGTCCTCTGTGCAGTGAATGTGTGGCTATTTTTTATACAGTGTGAAGTTGGATAAACAGAGGCGACAAAGCAATATGTAGTCATAACCGTCGTCGTAGTGTTATTCATCGTCATCGGTGACGCAGTGGTTTTATGTGATTATCAAAATATTTAACACGAATGCTGGCTTTTTAGATATCGTGTTAAGTATCTGCTTAATGTGAGATGGTAGTCAGAGCATGATTAATCAAGAAATAAAAGTATGTGTTAAAAGACTTATTATAGGCTATGAAATTAATATCAGTGCGTTTGAATGTTGGCCTGTAAGTGGTTTGTCTCTACAAAGGTCTGCAGCAGTGTTACCGAAATGAAAGTGTGTCGGTTTGTGTTGATTTAACGGTATAGAGCTGGAAGATCTGAAACTTTTTGAATGTTATTTTTTCATGTAGAATTTACTTGTTTTCATGACTCAAATTGTGAATTAATTGACTGTTTTTGAAAATTATTATCTGTAGTAAGATGTAGCAGTCAATGTTTTGTTTATGCAAACTCGAAAAGTACTTTTACGCAATTATGGACCTACTGCAGATGAGATTCATTGATAAAGTTTGGTTAAATGAATTCGTCCATTGCTTCAAAAGCCAAAGCTTCCGAATAGTGTTTACCGTGAGCTTGCTTTCTGTGGAGTAAGAAAGCTTTAGCCATAATTCACGTACATTTGTAACAGTTTAGCCACAGTTAAACAAGCGTTTTAATTTATATGTGATATGTGTTTTTCGGTTGCAATATTGAATGTTAGCCTGTTGCATAGTTAATAGAGTGCTGTAAAAAGCTAAAGAATTGCAGAGAGAACACTACGTTGTAACCATATTTGAGGAACGTTTATGTAAATATTAACGAACGAAATAACTAACTAGCTAACTAATTAACTAACAATAGCGACGTCGGCTTTTGATTGTGTTTGTTATGAAGCGCCTGAAAATGAACATTGCTTGTGTAGGCATTTCCGCTTTTTAGGATGTATAGCAGTTAGTAGTTTCATGTTGTATCATAGTAATCTTCACATATCCACAACATATCACTTGACTAAGGTTTACGGACGTCTTCTAACAATACAGTGCTACAAAATGACTCTAGGGTATTTTTTCAGAAATCTCTTGTACGCCATCTTCTGAACACTATGAATATGCATTATCTGTTAATTGAATATGTATGATCTTGAGAACACTTTTATGCAGCCACGCGGTCTGGCGTCTGGCGAGTGTGTTATGTTCACTTTACACCTAGTTATCGCCTAAGTTTGCGAGGAAGAAAGAGCCAGACTAAGTGTATGGCCTGTGAAGGTCGAGTACATTGTAGCGTGATATTTTATATATAACATATATTATCGTGATTAATAAGACTCGTGCTGTTGACTGGTTAGTAATCGGTATAGTCTGTACATAGCGTGTTGTCTGAGAACGTGAATTGTAAGAGTTGTGCAAAAAGCGAAGGGCATTAAATTTTTAAATAAAGTTATGAAAAAGCAAATCTGCAGTAACAGCCTGAGACTGTTATCTCGAGATGGAAATAAATGCCCCGTTGAGGGCGTCTGCCATTAAATCAACTGGTGTGTCTGGTCTCTATACTAATCTAATCTAATTTTTGAGACCATAGTTTATCTGAAAACTCTACGGCTTCTTTATTCTAAGGAATGAGATTTTAATCGCATTTCTCCTCTCCCCTCTTACTATGACCAATTTGGACGAGAGAAGTTTGAGTGTGGACTGTGTGGGGATCCGGGTGACATTAAACAACTTTCAGAGCAAATGAAGGCATGCGGCGAATCCTTAAGCATGCAGAGAAAGTCCACAATCCCATTATTGTCATTGGGCTGAATACAAAAGAAAATGCTCAAATGCTATGTGACCTGCATCGTTTGCAGCGAACGAAGATCATACAGGCGGTACATAAATGTCGCTATGTCCGCGCCCCACCCTGCGTCCTCCTCTGCTTCTTAATCTGTCTATGTACGCTTCTCTGTCTTCCAGGCAACTTCTTCATGTATACAGAATCTATGTCCTGTTGTTTTTCGGTGCTCCATGCTCTTCCTTTCTCTCTGTTAAGACCTCCATATATATATATATATATATATATATATATATATATATATATATATATATATATATATATATATATATATATATATATATATATATATATATACATATATATAGACATATATATATATATAAGCTCTGGCTACCTATTTCTATTATCGTCTGTTACTACTACATCCTGTAATCTTACTGCGTACTTGTCAGTTTGAATTAATAAACGAAGATTATTATTATTATTATTATTATTATTATTATTATTATTATTATTATTATTATTATTATTATTATTATTATTATTATTATTATTGTTGTTGTTGTTGTTATTGTTGTTATTATTATTTATGTCCATCTGCTCCATTTCATGTCCCTCTGGCTGTGATGTTTTTCTATCTACCCCTTTTTTGTGCCACTTTATACACAACCCATGCCCCTGTCAATGCTGGCAATGGTTGCACCATCCCTGGCCCTTTCACCTCTCCTGTCTTTGTCTACTGTTAACATTTTTGAAATGCTACGTTTCAAATCGGTAGATGAAGGACAGCTTCATCTGCCGATTTGAAACGTAGCATTTCAAAATTGTAACAGCGCCTCATAATTGCAAACAGTGTGCAATCCGGGGATGTTGTCAGAAGATGGGAGGGAGAGAGAGATGCTGTTCAGCTGGCAGGGCGTTGCATCCGAGGAAGAAGAGGAGCAGAAACGTGGAGTGAAGGAGTGAAGGAGGAGGAGGAGACTGGCTTGCATCCTCCGCCCACGCACCATTCCACTGCAGATCAATAGAACACTCGTCAAATTTATGAGACATAAATAGACGCACAGGAACAAGCGAGACTCAGACAGAGGGACACTGCAGACGATCATAAATAGCGAGACAGAGAGACGGGCTAATGGATTGCGACAGATACACTTAGAAAGATAAAGGAATGGATGCAGAGTGCCATAGTCAGACAGCTATTGACAGAAACACGAAGTGGGACGGACGCAGATAGATGGGCCGACACGAAGCGCACTGAGGCGGACAGATAGAGAGTCAAACAGATTGAAACAAAGAGATAGGTAGAGACAGAGAGGGGTGGAACTGGAAAGCGACAGAAGGAGATACAAAGAAAGGAAAGCAAAGATAAACAGAAGGGCTGAGGAACATACACGATGGCCTTGGCCTCGCGACTTCAACGCGGGATTAAATCGTTACCAGTCCAGTGGCCCATTAGTAGTCGATGCATTTATAAACATCAAACCTCTTTCAACCTCTGAAGAATCAGAGAACCATAACAAACCGGAAAACGAATGAAAATCGGACAAAAAGACAGCGACAGACAGACAGACAGACAGACGAAGGAACAGGCAGACTGGTAGGAGGACACAGAAAAGTTCAGACAGACAGGTGCAGATATGAATTGGGACACGGTGTGAAACAGAAAGGAAAGGCTGATAAAATTAACGGAGAACAAGGGAAAAGCAGAAGGAAACAATTGGAGAGCTTGCTGAGCCTGAGTAGAATGAGGAGTCCATGAGCAGGCAGGAAGAAAATCTCGACTGACTGGCTTGACCAAAATTCGGATTTCCAGGATGGCTACCACACAAGCATAGAGAGAGAGAGAGAGAGAGGGAGAGAGACAGACAGACAGACAGAGAGAGAGAGAGAGAAGTGAAGGAGAGAAAGAAAGTGAGAGAGAGAAAAAAAGAAAAAAGAGAGACCGACCAGAGACAAAGAGATCGACAAGAGACAGACTGACACATACAAACAGACGGGCATACACACAGACATATAGACATACAGACAGGGCGACACACAGACAGTAACTGAGAGACAACATTCATACAGACCGTTTGAATAGCAGACAGGCACAAGTCAGACTCTAGTAAAACACAAAGCAGGCAGACAGACAGACAGAGAAGCAAATAAACAAACAAACAGTTGCGTAGAGATGTGTATACATGCAGGTATACCCAGTAGGGCCTACTGAGTAGGCGGACAGAAAAAGAGAAGATTACAGGAACAACAAGAGTGAGAAAAATTGATGAACAGACGAATTAAAAGACGTTACAGACTGACTGTCCGTCCGTCAGAGGCAGAGATAGGTCGATCGTCGGTCGGAAATGAGGCTAAGACAGAAGTAACAAAGAGGAAAGAAGAAGGTGGTGCAAAGAGGAGAAGGGTCAATGGGCCAGGCGGGGAGGCAGCAGGGCAGGCAGGTAGGCAGACAGACAAACAAGATTTATCGTTTTCGAAGGCGGATAGTGATGTAAACGGAGGGAACACAAGAAGGCTCTCTGTTGGTTGTTGGGATGAGATTAAGAAGCACGTGCAGCGAATCAGAGACAGGCAACGACAGGGACAGAGAAGAGCAGGAAGAAATAAAGTACACAGGAAGTGAGATGAGGGAGGGAAGCATCAGGCAGAGAAAGGAGAATGACTGGCAGGTTGTACTTAGGTTGAACGAGACATACAGAAATAGACACACACATATACACACGCAGAATACACACGCAGACAAGAAATAATCGATGATAACGAAGTACAGAGAGAGAGAGAGAGAGAGAGAGAGAGAGAGAGAGAGAGAGAGAGAGAGAGAGAGAGAGAGAGAGAGACAGACAGACAGACAGACAGACAGACAGACAGACAGACAGACAGACAGACAGACAGACAGACAGACAGACAGAGACAGACAGACAGACAGAGACACAGAGAGAGACAGAGAGAGACAGAGAGACAGACAGACAGAGAGAGGAGGACAAACTGAGAGAAAGAGCGAGCGATAGACGAACGGGTGACAGACAAGAGCAGGCGAATAGTAAATAGGGCAGAGGAATGAAGGGAGCAATAATTGAACACGCAGGGAATCAGACGCCTGGCTCAGGCCACGATGGCGCCACTTAGGTAGCGAGAGTGGATCATCATCATCCCCCGTTGGACCACCCGCGACCAGGTCCCGCGCCTCTTAACCGCACAGCAACCGCAGAGCTCTGACGTGCACCTGCATTGTCTGGCTGCAGCGGCAGCTTTTGGATGCAGCGGGCGGGAGAGGTTTATAGAGGAGGATGCCAATTGATAAGCTAATGGTCAGTGTACTGGTCAGTTAAGCGGTCAGTCGGTCGGACCAGAAAGGATTCGAGGTACCTTTGTATGACGAGGTCACGTGCGAGTTAGAGGCAGACCGAATGACCAAAAAACATATTTAGGCCAATCACATACATTTAAACTGCATTTACCGTGTCCTAGCTTGCCGTGGAGAAAACGATTCTCTGGCAAGAAATAGAGATCCACACGTCCTTTTCAAAAAGTTCTCAAGTGACTGGGTCTGGAGCCGTAAGCCCCTCCCCGTCCCCCCCCCCCCATCGGTAGAGTAGGGCAGTTCAATATAACACACACAGTCTCTGAGTTTTTGATCACGGTAAAAATGAAATAAATAGTTCACTGATGCAAACTCAATTCGTGGACCTAAACGTCGAAACCCACCAATTACATTTCTATAGCTCAGCATTATCAATAATGCGCACGACTTACCGCTTCCATCTGACCCCTTGCCTCTTCAACACTATTTCAGCTCTAACTGGATCCGACCGGTCTTATGACGTTCCTATTACGTCAACCTAGGTTTTTTCAACCATCACCGGTTGCTACAAAAGTTTTCTTCCACGCTAGCGCGGGTCGTTCCACAAGTCGTCCATCGTCTTTATGCAGCGTTAGCCAGTTTACAAATCATCCTAAGTCATCTTAGGACCTAAGATGACTAGTAAACGATGCAGTGTTGTGCAAACACATACTAACGATAGAAACCAATTTTACGAACAAGACAGCCTCAACTAAGGAAGTGTAAGGAAGACTGTTGTAAAGTTCATTTTGCACTACAAGATCCAAATAAGCGTTTTAATCTTTGTGTTCAGATTAACCTAGAAAAGACTTAAAACTTGATCTTTCGTGATGTAACATTGTGGTCGATTTTGAAAAATATTTTATATGAACTCCGATTAAACCCAAAAGAAGTGCTAAATTCAACAGTTTAAATCTGCTTACAGGTATGCACTAGATTATCTGAATTCTTGTAAATACTGATCAAGATAAAGTTTTAACAGATACAAAGAATACGGCACTCTAAATACTCCTCTGTGTAAGAGAGCATGCGGATTGCGGTTCGGTTCGCTTCTCGACAATGTTTAAATCTCGGACTAACACGGCTTTACATGGCGTGGTCTTATTCCAATAGGCAGCGGTGGTGAAGATCTCATGCGATCGATTCATTGAAAAATTAGCAGGGTCGAGGCCATACGGTCGCTACATAAAATCGTATACGGTACATTTACATTTAAATGCAGAATGTTGAATAAGACGTTGAGAGTTGATGAATTATGGGATACCGTGGTGGACGATCGTGTCATAGAAGCATTAGTCTCTTCCCCAACTCAGCGAATTTCCAACACCGTCGAACATTTCTTCCATTGATTAGACAGCTGCACGTTATAACGTTGAACTTTGAGTCCTCTTTTGGTGAAATTACCTGTAGCACGTTTGCAGCTCATTACGACATATACCGTACTATTACTTTGTCCAGCCATGTTAAGACGCACCTTTTCAGATCCCTTAGACATAGAGTAGTGGTAACATCACTGGCGTGAAGTGCAGTAGGTAGCGGGATCGCCTCCCGTAACCCTCCCAAGGTCCACTCAGCCTATCATTCGCGAGATGGCGCGTTTGTGAAAATGAGATGTAGGACGTGATGGGTGCCTTGCAAGGCTGCCGTATACAGTTAAAATTCAGCTCCTGTAATAACTTGTGATCATCCGTTCATACTGGTTTGTAATCATACTGCGTAATTGTCAGTTTGAAGATATTAAACGAAGAGTTCATAGCGCTTTGAGGGATTTTTAAACCACGCTTTATAAAGGCCCAGATAGGCCCTACATACATGCATACACGTAGAATAAAAAGATTAGCAATATGACTAAGAAAAATAAAGTGTTCAAGACAAGGATCGAACAACCGGAAGTGTACATACTCCTGGGCCGACACTCTAGTATTTCACGCAGTCCCGGTGTCCCGCAACAGAGTATTCCCTTAAAAGTTTGCTCCCCGGAGAGTCTGTTTTGTAATAGATTCTCTCCCTGGCGGATCTGTTTCATCAAACAAACCATATCTTCCGATAATAAATTAGACAAGTTAAAGAAACATTAGGGGCCTAACTCTTGGCTATGGACATCGCTGTGTAACGGTAATTCAGCTGTCTACAGTTTTCTTCTGTTGTAAAATGGGTTTCGTTAAAAACCTGGCCATTCTCATCAAATATCCAGTCCTCCACGCCCTTGACCTTGCTGTAAAACTTCCTAAAAAATGCACATATGCGTGAATTTTGGCAAGCTGTGTAGTTCATGTTGCTATCTGTTTTGCAATGAGCAATGACCTAACTCCTTTTACCCCTGCAGCATGCACTCATTGCATTTGAATACCAGTAGCATCGTAGTTCATGCACACTAGGCTATTTTCCTTTCAACCATACTGAACATGAAATAGGACTAATCAATTCAGCTTAAAATTCTGCCAGATGTCATAGGGCGAAGTGACCTTATGTCTAGACCGACAGAACGTTACGAAGTATAGCGCATAAAACTTATGGACCAGGATCTCGATGCTGATATTAACCTTTCCACGGTTAGACCAGTATTTCTAAGGAACTATACTAAGTGGGGAACGTGTGAATGCAGGGGTGGCGGAGTTGAGATATGGTGATCATTTCTCTTTTGTTCACCATGCAGGAGTTGTAAAGGTTCTTCATAAACTGGCTGACATTCCAATGATGCTTTTCACAGACAAACGTAACTGTTTTGGATGTTACTGAGCTTGGCTGCACTGTAAATGATTCGAGTGTAAAAATAACGGTACTTGAACAGGCAGCTAAGAACACGGTGCAGAATGTAAAAAAAAACGGCCGACCGTTGATATAACAGGACCGTTTTTTTAAACGGTTCACGACTGTACTTTTTAGCACTGCATTTAACGGCGTCCGACTGTACTCTAGCATTACCTGCAGTATTCGACTGTAATATTTAACTGTTAAAGACTGTACAAAATATCTTATTTACATTAGTTTGTCGTTATTGTCACCGTCAAGGAGTGTATTTAGATTGTATTTTGCAGTAGTCTGCCGTTGATTTTAACTGTCAATTACTGTAAGCATAAACATTGTTACATTATGTTGCCGTTGATATGTACTGCAAACTACTGTATTTCTTACGGTTTTCTGTTGTAGTGCTATTAAAATTTACCGTCCTCATCAGTATTTTTTACACAATGCTGCCGTTGATATTTACACCAAATTTCCGTATTTTCTGCTTATTTCATTTCTTTGAAGTAGTTTTCAACTTTATCATAAGTTATAAGTAAATTACGCAAACACTGCATGAGGTACACAAATGCCTAATTCAGTAAATGAAATTATTTTAAACTTTGTTCTGTTCCTGAAATTATTTTAAACTTTGTTGTGTTCCTATAATTCTTGAAGTCTGATATTTTATCCAAACTTAACACCTAGTTCAACTTAAAACAATAACAAACAACATGATAGTATTTTAACTTTTGTATTATTTGATTTATAATGACAATTGACTTAAAATCATTCCGCTAGAAAACCTGGTAACAGCACCAAAAAAAGAAGAAATACTAAAAGAAGTCTGTAAACATTACATCTCTTGAGACACAATAATTGTTAGCACCAAAACTGTCCTGAATACAAATGCCATTTCAGTACTGGACAGCATTGTAAAACTAAGAACAGACTAGAAAATGTAAACCTATGGCTCTATAAAAATTATACCATTAAAACTGCTCGATTACGATTAATCAATTATTTTGATTTGTCTTAAACATAGTTTTACAGGAACATTAATGATCATGTATTGTGTAAGGAATTACTGTTTCTCTAACTGGTAAAGCAGCCAGAAGTTTAAATCATTCAACCAGAAAATCTTTTAACAGCAGCAAAATGAAGAAAATACTAAGTCTGTAGACATTACATCACTTGAGACGCAATAAGATTTAGCACCAAAATTGTCCTGGATACAAATGCACAATTTTACTGCAATTTTAGTACTGGACAGAATTGTAAACTAAAAACAGACTAGAAAAAGGTAAACCTTATATCGCAAAATGTATAGTTACATACAAATTATGCCAATAAAACCGCTAGAGAATCAATAATCAGTTATTTCGATTTGTCTTAAACATTTGTTTTTTACACAAACATTAATGATCATGAATTGTGAAAGGAATTACTGTGTGCTCTAACTGGTAAAGTAGCCATTTTCCAAGGTTTTCCAAGACCTAGTTGCAAAACCTATGCTATATCAGGCTTTTCCTGGCCTGGAAAACCGAAAATGAAATTCCAAAGTTTTCCAAAAATCAAGGCCGCTTAGGAAGCATTCAACTTATTCAACTCAAATATTCGCTGCAAAACTTCTTATCGACATAAACGTGATAGGATTGCACGGCTTTTAAAAAGAGTCAGCAATTATTATTAACTCGGACTTCGATTTGGCAACAGAGACTGTGACAGTTAATAAATGTTTCTATAAAGTTTGCGGGATATAAAGTTTTTATCATTCTTTCCAGGCAATGTAAAATTGTGAGCTCTCAACCGGAGATTGGGGGAAATGTTAGTCAGCAGGAAAGCTGAGTCGCAGAACATGGGTAGGGACAGCAACGGCTGCATTGACTAGGCGCTCATTAGCCTGTCTGGCCAGTTCTGAAGCGTTCTGGATTGATGAGGCACGTAGGTCATTTCTGCGCATTCTCCTCAGTAGCTGTTCGATCCTCTCCCTGTCTGACCTGGTCTCGAATGCTGTTCAGCAAACTCAGCATCTTGGGATTGGTGGCAGGATAGACGGTTTTCTTGTCCATCTTGTACACCTTCAACCACCTCCGCTATTCAGATTGATCCAAAATATGCATCTAAAACAAACAGACACAGAAACAGAATTCAACAATAAAATTTAGTCCAAAATATATGTATGCAGAAATGTCTTCTGAAACTGTTTTTCCCTAAAAAGTTTTTAAAAAGTCAGAGGGAGTAAAAATAGCAATGATTGACAAAGACTGATGGATGCTTCTAGGGTACATTATGCTTTACACATTTGTCATGCCAGAGTCAAAGTGGTTGCCACCCACCACCAGGCCTTCTCCCACAATGATAACCTCTGTTACTGTCACAGCTGCTCATTAAACAAGGTTTTCCTTGTTTAAATCACCACTTGGCAGCAGTTTTGGTGTGCTAGTTCAGCGGTTCCCAAACTTCTCTGGGTCGCGACCCACTTGTGAATATCTTGGCAGTCTCGGTACCCACTGTGTGACATTAATCATTGTGTACTAAACTTTGCATCGCAATCTGGCATCGAAATATGCGGATTTACGTACAGCGTTTACAAATTGGCATATTTAAAGCATCAAAAGGAAACTTAGGTAAAACAGTTTACAATTTATTGAAATCCAAAAGCAACTGTTGTACCTATGTAATGTAAAGACAGCTAGTTATAGCCCAATCCTAGCCAAAAGTTGTTGCTCCGAAAAAATAAATGTTTCTCAAAAAAACTTGGTGACCCACTTGCCAGAGCTTCACGACCTACTTTTGGGTCGCGACCCACAGTTTGGGAAACTCTGCGCTAGATTATATACCAAGAGGTAGTTACCAGAATACCGAAAACAGACCAATTTTTAATTGCCAACAAAAATCTACATTATTTATTTTCAACAATCAACACCCCCCCCCCCCAAACCAGAGAAAAAATTATTAATTTTATTTTTAGAACAAGTTATGCCTCTGTTTTTCATAGCAATCTAAACTGGTTTTGTTGCCAGTTTCAATATTTTGTTCTATTGGAAACCAAAAAATCAGTTTGCAATATGATCAAATGGAGCATTAAGTCAGAAATGTTATATTTCAGTTAATGCATCTTTGCACAAATTTCAACATGTAACATTAGGTGGGATTTGCCATTTCTGATTATAGAAAACTGGTGTCACTGGTAGCATATGAAAACAGCAACCGCCAAAGCCAGGCTAACAAATGTAACATATATTATGCCTGTCAGTGACAAAATATTTATTTTTATTTTTACCTCTGCACTAAATCCAGTGTATCAGAACCCGGCTGTGGATACTGGATGTTGAAGACAAAATAAAGGTGCAACATCAAGGTCAAGCGAGTACTGAAATTCATGATGTTTTCATTAACGATACATTTATCGATGGAAAGAAACTTTCCATCAATAAGCATGAATGTCCTAAATATAAATTAAATCAGAGATTATACTCACAACAAATTCAAAAGTGTCTTCCCACTTTAGGTCTGTGTGTTGTTTTAGGGTAGTCGGTGGTTTTGGAGACATCGGTGATTAGGAAGTTGATGCTTCCTTTGCTAAAATAAACAATTACGAACTGTCTAGTTACATCACCAAGCCCACAGGTCTTGTAGAAGGCGAGTAAGAAAGTTGGCATCAGGAAGTGCATTTGGCCATGAATATTTGTCTCAGCATTTCCTTCATAAGGTGGCTGGTCCTTAATACCTTCCTTGGTCATAGCAGAGTTATTTTGTATGCTTGAGAGCGTGTACGGAGGGCTGGTCATTGAACTGTGGGAAGAAAACAGTCCAACCCGTGCAAGCATGGAAAAGAGATGTAAAACAATGATGTGAAAACTGTGAAAACAATATGATACCAATAACAATTGCACATTAGATCTATTTTTGAAAAACCATACTCACCTACAAGTTTCCAAGACTGCAAAAGTTCCCTGGCTTTAACAGACGGAAGGACTTCCACCAAATCCTGCACATTAGATCTATTTTTGAAAAACCACAACAAACAACAAATTATTCAATGATAATACACCAATTTCTCCTAATTTGTACATGCGTCATTGTCGATGGTGGGTAGAATTTCTTTGACAATATTTTTGAAATTCATTTTGCATTCTACAATATTGCATGATGCAACGCAATAACTGATTCACAAAATGGCAAAGGAAAAATAATCAAAATATTTCGTCGTTACTGTCACCAAGGTTCAATTTTAAATTCCATACTCCACATTTAACATTCTGAAGCTGTAAAGAGTGCAGAACTCTTTGGCTAGAGCCATAACTAATACATCAAAATATGACAATAATAACACCTATGCTTCAATCTTTGCACTGGCTTCCTGTTCAGCAAAGAATTAGTTTTACATTGGGCTCATAGTTTATAAAACTTTGAACTCTGGCAAGCCACAATACTTAAAATCAGTTCTTATTCCTCAGAATCATAATGCAACGAGGTCATCTGATTATGGGCATGTGTAAAATGCTGATTTGCAACGGGTAAAATGCTGATTGCAAAAATGCTGATTGTCATCCTGATTGGTGGGCAAAATGCTGTTAAAAATGCTGATTGTAACAACAGAATGTAACAATCAGTTATTATTTTTATTATTATTATTAATTAATTATACTGTTTGGAGTGTACAATTACGTCAATAGAACCTTTATATCCCTGGTTACGTTGTCAGTAACAAAGATTGTAATTCTTGCTGCGACGATATTTAAGTGTATTGTCATCTTTGGCTGTTAGGTAAAAGCTCACCAATCAGTATTTTCCTGTCAGCATTTTAGCCATCACCAATCAGCATTTTACTCGTGCCCTCTGATTATCTTTGTCTGGTCATACCTAAATCAACAACTGTTCTTGGCAAACGAGCTTTTTCAGTGGCTGGACCTACTATTTGGAACTCTCTCCCTGTGTCTGTGCGCTCTACTCATTCGCTTGTGTCATTCGTTCTCAACTTAAAACTTACCACTTTCAAACCGCTTATGCACCATAGGCGGCAAACTTGCAGTACTAGGGTCCCTCATATACACGCTACATAAGTGAAATGTTTAACTTGTGATGCGTTTAATGCGTGATGCGTTGCATCGTGAGGGTCGGTTAGGGTCAGGGTAAGCGTCGTGAGGGTCGATTAGGGCTTAGGGTCAGTGTAGCCTGTTTTTGTGCGACTAAAAAACTATTGAACTTGTGATACTTGTGAAACTTGTGTGCTGTTTAACTTGTGATACGTTTAATATATTCTTCATGATACATAGGCTACACTGACCCTAAGCCCTAACCGACCCTCACGACGCTTACCCGGGGTCGACCCGAATCACCGAAACCCCGAAAACGCTGAAAATACAGAACTTCCCGATTTCCCGATGCAATGCAAAGACACCCTAACAAACACTCACGATTCAAAGACACCCACCCAGAAAATTAACTGTTTCATTAATGTGCCAACAATTAATTGGATAGGCCATTGCCAAAGTGTGACCTCTTGTGCCTTATTCATAGACCGGCATATGTAGCATGTATATGAGGGACCCTAGTACTGCAAGTTTGCCCCATAGGCTGCCTCTCTGCCTTACGAACTGATCTTCTGGATATTGGCCTGATTACGGCATGGTTTTGGTGTGCCATCGGTTGGTTCCTTGTGCATTTTATCTCGACGCAATACAAGTTTACTAATTACAACTACAATTCCAGGGCCAGATGATCTTCAGATTTTTTATGAATGATCTAAATTTTGTGACATCGAGAAACATGAGATGTAAATGGATATCTTTGCAAATGTTTACAGCAATTTTTAAAAGTCAATCAAATGCCTTTCCTGAAAGTATATGGGATTTCAAGTGTAGTATGCAAGGTGAACACTAAAATTGTTAGAAATAAATTAGCACGTGATAACTTGCAAGACTTGTGCCGTCATGCTGTACAACCTTGCGAAATTTTACCTCGTGGTTTCATAAAACATGAATTTGTAATGCATTGTGCGTTAATAAAACACTGTAGCAATGAGCAAAATAGCATCTAAAAGAAACATTAGGAAAATACGCCAGATTTTACTTTTATTTGTTTGCTTATAGAAAATGACCTTCACTCGCCGGAAGCTAGAAAGAAAAGGAAGAGGAACTTACTCTCGAGGGCTTTGAACCGGTTGTCAGAAAAACTTTTATAGCGCATAAATTCTTTATATAACACGCAACTAGATTTCATTTATTTATTTAATAATTCATTATCAATCTAGAGTCCAATCCGAAAAATCAGTTCAGACAAATTAAATGTGAACTACAATTTCATTATATTTACGTTATTCCATCTTTAAAAATTAGTTATGAAAGTTTAACTTATAGGCCAAATACCAATCATTAACACGCCCTGTAGTGAGTGTAGTCTATAAACATTCGCCGACATGGGCCAATATCTTCCACAACATGAACATCGTCTTCAAGTTCATCAACGATTTCTAAACTTCAGCAGACTTAATCACAATGTTTGATTTGGGAATGATAAGTAATTTTCTATAAATTTAAAGATTGCTCCATTTTGGTCCACCGTTGTATTTTTTGAACACGTGGAGTGTTGATAAAAACAACATAATAACAAACAACATAAATAAATTACAAATCCCATATTTATCGTATGTATTAATAGGTCTGTAGATTGTTTTAATTCTGGTTGTAAACTATGTAGTCGAACTTTGTGCCCGCGTACCGTGTCTACGTATAGGCCTACACTGATCTTCACGAAGCCATCAAAATAATTGTACTGTCATTAAGCCTATCTAGTAATTAGACCTACTCAATGCAATAATCATGATTCGAAAACTGCTTATTACAATGCATTCATGAATGGCCTATTAGGCCTCTTAGCCTACGTTACGCTGGCTACCTAGTGCAATAAATACATGTAGGCCTAGGTCCTATAATTTCAAATTTTTCAATTTATATTTATACTAATTACAATTTTCTTAATAGGCGATCTGAAAGGCCTAGCAGGTATACCAATTTAATAAATAAACTATTTTGAAACTTCTACCCATACAAAACAATCATGAAAGTCTGAGTAATTGGTGGTTAAATTTAAACTTACTAAGGTCTTTACCTTGCGAGGTCTAACTACTGTCAAATACCGTCACCGTGAAATTTACAGTGATCCCACCCAAATAAACACTGCAATACCGTTTTAATTTCCAACGGCGGTAAACCGTCAAGGAAAACGGCCTTTCACTGTTAGAATAACTGTACAAGTTTACAGTGTGGTTGGTAGTTTGACAGTGTCAGTGTCGATCCTTGGCTATAACCTTGCGCAACAATGTAGAGATTCTGGCACAGATGTGGATGGATCGAGTGAGTTTTCTCGTTTAAACACAATGTTTCCATCGAAGTCATTAATACTGAAAGGTCCACAGTTAACAAAATTAATTTTGAATGCATGTTAATAAGATTTACTTACCAGTTCATGGATATGCGGTCGGTACTCTATATCGTTTTGCGGGTAATCCTGTGAAAGTTCTATGCAGATATGGAACACGGTGCTATCCAAAGAATACTGCGAATCGCCTATATTTATTATGTCACCTGTTGAAAACCGTTTTGTTCCACCGCGCATGGTGCAGTTTCCTTAGAAGAGACGATACGTAACCCGGTAAGCCATTCGAATGACAATGTTAAAGAGTGATATGATGAAGAATATAATGCAATGCAGCGAATGATAGAAAATTTGAATGTATTTCGTCAGACACTTTCCTGTAGCACCGTTCCAATATTATCCTGCTTCTCCTGTAATATATATATATATATATATATATATATATATATATATATATATATATATATATATATATATATATATATATATATATATATATATATATATATATATATATATATATATATATATAGGCCTACAGTGCAAATACGATGGACTTTTAGCCTTCGCTTGGGAATCGAATTCCAGCAGATGAAGCAAAGGATATCTAAAAACGGCTACAAAAGCATAAATGTCGTGGGAAATCACTGAAGCCATTAATTAAAATTACAACAGTAAAGTCCGCTGGTACCGGTACTTCAACAGTTGTAAGGTCGATGTAAATCTCCAGCCATTACAACTTCATTCTTCGAGCGTGTATATACGAGAGACTGAAATCAGATTTGAAAGCCGATATTTTTTAATGCAACTTCCTGACGCAGGACCGGCCTTAGACTCCTGCGGCCCTGTTCCGCACTAATCTGGCAGCCCTGTACCTGCCTTATCTCTCTCCTTTCTTTCTTGCTTTTAAAGTTTGAGCAGGTAAACAAGCATTATTTCGAGTCCATTAATCGTCGTGCATCAGGGCAACTTACCTGCTCCGTCAGCGTTTACTTCCGCTTTTCTGTGGGCGCTGTGGGGGTGAATGGGCCCCGTTGGGGAGTAGATGTGAACTACAGTGGGCCGCAGTCGTCATTTTCAATTTAAAAAAGACTGCTCTCTCTCAAATCGGCGGTCCTATATTCGGCTGAGCACTTAATAACATGCCTCAGGCCGGCCTTGGCTAACAGTGAACTATAATAGAAGCTCGCTGTCAAACAATGTATACTATCGCGGAAGTAGTCCTATAATGTGTAATTTGTCAGTTCGATGTAAATATCGAACAAATGATTCCGATTTAAGATAAATTGACACAATATTTTCGATTCGCCACACATGAACTGAACCAACGTGCCTAAATTGTCAAATCCTGTACGTTGCATTCATGTGCCTTAAAGCTGCTTTTAGATGTAGATCTATGCCTGCTTCAGGTATAATGCTGACATAATGTTGACATAAACAGTTTTCGATTTCATAAGCGCATGTTTAACCAAAGTTCCCGTCTTTTGCACTAACTTTGCAAAGGCCACAGAATGGAATCCGCCAGGACTTGAGCCTTTGTCACATTAAATCTTTAAAAGTGATGTCACATTAAAAGTGATTTTGCGTATCACATTAAAGTGATGTAACATTAGAACGCTGTTATATTAAAAATGATGTCGCACTAAAAGTGATGTTGCGTATCACATTAAAGCGACGTAACAGAATGGTGTTACATGCATATTAAAAGTGTAGTCGCATTAAGTGTATTGCAAAGAAGCATTCACTGAGTTCAGTGAGTTTAAATTCGCACTCATGAACAGAGAATAACTTAAGATTCCTATACGTTTCTCAACCTGTCGACTCCGTGCAAACCCTAAACCAGTTGGAAAATTCAGTGCTCGATGGCCAATGTATCGTTTGGACAGGCAAGCATATATATCGTATGGACACGCAGGCTTACTTTTATGAGCATCTTTACAGTTGTCGAACGTGCATCCTTACATCGTGGGTTCCGTAGCCGTTGCGTGGAATCGCTAAATGACATAAATTGCGACAAGTCGACCATGACTTCAGCTTTCCGAATCAGTCGACTGTTTCAAATGCTGCTTACTGTTCACGATGTAGTCTGTGACGCGAAGCACACCGCGGGCCGTGCACTGCAGTTTTTTTCTCAAATCCCATTTCAGGTAGGGTAATTACAGCTCGACAGCTGAAAGACTGACCATACTGTAGCATGTTTCCAGTCAGTCATTTGTGTCCGAGGCCTTGTGGTGTCTAAGATGTCGTTTACCTTTTTTCGAGCACCTTCGCAGTAATATACCGCAGTTCTTCCGGGTAAACTGCTCGGCGTGACGACCCTTCAAAGTCGTCTGAACACTTTGTGAGTCTGCAGAGGGTGTTGACATTGCCGGCTGTATGGATGCCCCTAAGTTCTCAGAATCGTCTTCCGGATTCGCTCTGCTCCTAGAGGATCGCGGCGTGCCCGGACCCTGGTCTATCGACTGACGTGTCCCTGACTGTGGCGAGTCTTCCGCCCATCTCTGGATGAAGAGAATCGATCTCTTGAGCTTCGTTCCGGCTCGTGTCGGTATCTGGAACGTTCGAAGTTCGCCTTTCTTCGTCACGCCGAGGAACCAGTTCCGGCTGCAGTGCTTCGTCGACGCAGAACGCGACGGTCTGCCATGAGGTCGACGAGGTCGCGACCTTTGACACTGGGCGGACTGGTGAGGGTGACTGAAGCTGTAGTATGCATCATACTGATTCAGTAAATGGATGTGTCGGAAGGCACAGTCGTCAAAGGATTCAACAAAATCCTGCAATGTCAAATTAAGCATCACATAATTATTAATATTAAAAATATGACAATAATTATTAGTAACCTAATTTGTGTTGTTGTTGTTGTCGTAAAAGTACAATTTGAGTTCCCATGTTCCATGGCCACTTGGTTGTTCCTCGGATGCGCACTGCTACGGCCAAGTCTCGTAGCTTTGTGGTTGTGGGACCTTCCAGCTGGAACCGCTTGCCTCAGGCCCTTAGGCTTGATCTACTCTCTCTCTCTCACCTATCCAGTTCCGCATGCGCCTGAAAACATTTCTCTTTGTCAGTGAAGACACTGACCCGGGTCGGGAGCGCCTCTGATTATGAGTGGCGCTATATAAATTATCGATTACAATTACAATAACAAAGAGGAACATAAGGGAATCGGTCATTTCCTCCACTTCCGTTCTTGAGCCAGAAATGGACGAATCCCAATATCCTGGACAAGGGACCATGGCATTGCAGGACTTGCCGTTTACCTCCAAGCTTACGTCCGTACCAGTCAAATTGCTATAGTTAGCATATGTATACAATGCATAACCAATGATGTATAATATTATGTATGTACGGTAGACCTACTGCGCCCTAATATTTAGGTCCTATTCATTGACACCAGTTTGTTTTGATGTCTTTGCACCGGCAAATGCCTAAGACAAACAGCTTAAGATATTCTAAACCCGACTCAGTAAACCGTGCGTGGAATAGTTAGTCCGACGCGTAGGCCATTTGCGTGCCACCTGTATACATAGATAAATAGGAAGGCGTGTGTATGCCTATATTTTGGGTGTTTGATGCATCCTTATATGTATATAAACAGTAAACCACACATTCTTTGCTAGGCATTTAGTATTTTAGTCGTCAGTCAATTTCACAGAGGTCTGTAGAGGTCAAGGAGCTAACTCAGGGCTTGTTTTAACGTGCAAAATGTGTAGTGATGAAAGGCTGTTTGTGCAGGAAATTCATTGTAATTCATAATTATTTTCACTGTATATTGTTTCTATTATTAAACAAAATTTACATGAGCAGTGATAAATTTTCCTCAGAACACGCCCTGAGCTAACTGACTAACCATTTAGCCGATCGACTGCGTGACTGGCTAACTCATTGTCTTACTGGCTTGCAAGCTGCTTGTCAATCAATCAATATTCGTTTATTGCAAAAATTCCTGTCGACACAAACGCGACAGGATTACACAATACACAGTCTTTAAACAAGAGAGACATCAATTAAAGAGTTTAAACAGATGGGGTTTTAAATAAGGTATCGGGCCTACATATGAAAGAAAACAGCATATTACTAAAATAGTTAATTGTTAATGAGTATTTTTATACTGCATACGGGATATAAAGTTTTTGTCATTTTTATCAGGTAATGTGAAATTATGAGCCCGTTGCCGGAGATTACGAGGGATATTACGATCAGGCGGAAAATAGGGGCGCAGAACATGGTCTAGGTTTGTAATGGCTGCCTTAAAGAGGCATTCATCTGCCTGTTTTGCCAATTCAGAGGCGCTTTGAATGGATGGGGAAAGTAGACCAGAACGTCGAGGTGAGCGGGTAACATAGATGGGAGTATAAGCTAATGGCAACGCTTTTGAGCTGCGCTGTGGAAGATCGCGACGATCGTTGACAACAGTGCAAGGGGAACTTCCACCAAACTGATTTGGCCCATTCCTCACACAAGCACACAATTCCAAAGTCACCGCACATGCTCCTTTCGCTCATTAGGATGCTCGTACGGCGCAACGAGCATTATAGCCTACAGCTTCGTTAAACCACAAATTGCAAACAGTCACGTGGCACTTCTGTCTTTTGTTTGTTCTGTAAAGTTTCAGATGTTTTCTGGGTTTTTGTTGACTTTGTTCCTGTTCTTGCTCTGTTTTTCTGTCTTTTTCATGATGTTCTATTTGCAGTCTTGTTGTCAGGACCTTAGACCTCAAGACCAAGACCAAGACTTTGAACCTCAAGACCAAGACCAAGACCAAGACTTTGAATCTCGAGACCAAGACCAAGACTTTGAACCTCGAGACCAAGACCAAGACTTTGAATCTCGAGACCAAGACCAAGACTTTGAATCTCGAGACCAAGACCAAGACTTTGAACCTCGAGACCAAGACTTTTGGTCTCAAGGCCAAGACCAAGACCAACACTTTTAAAAACGAACTCGAGTGCACTCGAGACCAAGACCTTGGTCTCGAGGACAACAAGTCTGTCTATTTGTGGGTTTTTTGTTTGTTTTCTCATTCTATATTTTCTCTGCATTCTTTCTTTTCTATTGCCGCCTCCAATCCAAACGCAACCGCACACGCCCTAAATATGAGCACCTGAATACCTATGTATGTATATTTGGATCTAGTCATTCCAAATATGGTGTCTGTTGTTAAACCAGTAGGCCTACCGTATACGTGTGTGTGTGTGTGTGTGTGTGTGTGTGTGTGTGGGTGTGTGCGTGTGTGCGTGTGTGCGTGTGTGTGTGTGTGTGTGTGTGTGTGTGTGTGGGTGTGTGCGTGTGTGTGTGTGTGTGTGTGTGTGTGTGTGTGTGTGTGTGTGTGTGTGTGTGTGTGTGTGTGTGTGTGTGTGTGTGTGTGTGTGTGTGTGTGTGTAGGTGTGTGTGTGTGTGTGTGTGTGTGTCTGTGTGTGCATGTGCTTAGATTGTCTTCTTGAATTACTTTTGTGTCGTCGTTGTAAATATTTGTATGACCTGACTGACTGCATATATATATATATATATATATATATCGTCTGACTGATCCACTTCTTCATGCAGTGAAGAAGTAGTTCATGATCCTAAACCTTAGACTGTCCAAGTCAAACCAGTGGCCGTTCCTCAGGACCTCATTCATATTACGTAACGCTGCAAGCACTCCCTACCCATTGAAGTCAGACCAGTTCTATATACAACATCTGAATATATACTTTATAATGTGGCCATAACGTGAAGTGTCGTGCATGATAAAGTTTAATAACTGGATTACCTATATATGTGGTAGGTTATTATTACTACAACTACTGCGATATCACTACGACAGTGATTATCCCCTACTACCAAATATGCCTGTGTGAACCATATTATTATTCCTAATCGAAATGATTACAGCTGCGACCGGGTAAATTTAGTTATTAGCATAATGATATTGTCAGTTTATTTATTAATTACCGTGAGGTAGAGAGTTGCCGTCGTGTTCATACACAAATACTGATTCGTCGCTTTGAATCGCATCATAATCAAATGATTGGCTTGATCGTTGTCATGACGACGCCGTTTATCGCGGTTGTCGGGCACCGGCCTGTCGTCATGGCAACCGTCGGCAAAGATGGACTGAGCGAGTTGGCAGACGAAAAGGATTTCAATAATGTCTGAAAAATTATATGAAAATTATAAGTGATAATGTCAAAGATGATAATGGTGATGACAAGTTGTCGTCGACAACGACGAGGACTAGTAAGTATAGAGGAAATTAATTATATCAACAACGACGAACACATGCGAATATTCAGTCAGTTGAGTGTGTGCAGTGTAGAGGAAATGAAGGTGACTGCGTGATGTGGTTTTATGTCTCTACGATGACAAATTCAAGGAACCTAATGAATTTCTGCACCGCGGTTTCTTCCCTTGCGATCCTCGGCACGTAGCCTTACGGTTGTTCCACGTAAGCACTGTTCCACGGCCCAAATCCAGGAGCTTTGCCTATGTGGGTCCTTCAGTGTGGAACAGTCTTCCCCAGTCCCTCCGACAAGAGCTTGTCCTCTCTCCTCATTAGTTTCGTGGACGCTTGAAGACTTTTCTTTTGGCCGGTTCTGGCAATGATGCGGGTCGAAGCGCCGCTGATTTGATTTTGAGTGGCGCTATATAAATGTTCGATTACAATTACAATTACAATTACAACTCGAATACCAGTTACGAATTTTGAGAATGTGACGTTGTAGAAGACTTTAAAAATTTGAAAGGTAGCCTAAAGATCATTTAGACCCAAATACGTTCTAATGACTTAACCATGGACAGAGCAGAGGTTGTCAGATTAAGCCTCATAAGGAACGATTGAGACTGAACGAGAGAAAGTGTGGTTTTCCACTAGACATTTGGAGTGATCTTGGTGCAGCTATACAATGGGCTGCTCTTTTACGGCGTCCTGTTAAACAAGAGTCTAGCAATCTGATGACAGTGATGTATCTATCATCCAGCTCTCGCGCCACTGAGTCATTGTTTTCATTGTCATGGGATAATTCGCTACAGTATTCTGTCAATCACTTTTCGTTTCTTCTTTTGCCCTTCGGGATGTTGTCATTCCTGTCCTTAATTGCAGACTGCCTCCGTTTCAAGTTTTGGTCGACGTGTTTGATAAGTGTGTACGGTTGTCTGCATTTATTTTTTCTTACATACTTCTCAATAGACTGTTCCTTTACCTGTTCCTTTAACTGTTCCTTTAGCCACGTCCTTTTGTCTACTAGTTGATCGTTTGGCCGCGTTCCACTGCCTTCTGTACACTAAAAGCCTTCTCTAGATTACTATATAGGCATGTTTTCATGTCTAACCTACTTGCATTTGTACATGTAGTAACTTTTACAGATGACATTTTGTAGGCGACTATACGCAGCCTAATGATAAAACCTTGATTAATTTACATTATCCTTCATACTTCATCAATAACATTGCCATAGATCAATCACAATTTCGATTTATGTGATTTTGTAGACGGAAGTATTCACGGCGTTTAAGAGACGCTTCTTAGTGGGGGGGGGGTATACATAGAGGCCAGGTGCATCTATGCGTCACATGACGACAAATCACATACCATACCATTTGTTCACAAAAGCCAACGTTGAGTCATACGAATTGTTATCAAATTAAACAGCAACGCATGCCATTACCTCAAATAACACAATGAGTGTAATAAACAACAACTCATGGCCAATCCACACACGCACGCAAACACACACACAGGCAGACACACATACACATATACAGACACAGACAGCTACACACACACACCTACACACACAAACATACACACACACAACTACACACACACACACACACACAACTACACACACACACACACACACACCTACACACACACACACACACACACACACACACACACACACACACATACACACACATACACACACAGAGGCACATGCAAATAAAGACTGCGCTGGGAAGTACTTCGAAGGCGCTATACAAATGCTCTGTTACATCAGGTACGTGAAGTGAACTTAGTTGCCTTGTGAGTGAACTTACTTCTGGCCGAATTGGCCGAACGCGTTGTTGAAGGACTACCAGACTGGTCAGCCACGAGAAACGTATGACCGACGACGCTGTAGATCT
The DNA here is from genome assembly GCA_963556255.1 of Allolobophora icterica. Lineage (NCBI taxonomy): Eukaryota > Metazoa > Annelida > Clitellata > Crassiclitellata > Lumbricidae > Allolobophora > Allolobophora icterica. The sequence goes on along the minus strand of OY744615.1, from coordinate 28,330,551 downwards.
TCGAGTACCTCAGCTGTTGCCCGTTCTGCTTCGACACTCCGTAGACGTTGAGGCGTCGTCTGACCCGTCTGGAGGTCATTGCCCGGGTCAACGAGGTCAAAGCGTCCATGCTAGCGTTGGAGAAACGGTCACCCGATAACATGCTATAGTTGGCTGCGGCGGAGTGGGATCGAGGATCGGGCGGATCGGGCGATGAGAGGGTTGCCCTGAGGGCGCCTGCGACGCTGAAGGCGACTGTTAAGCTGCAGAGAAGGAGACTGAAACGATTAACTGCGGACAGCAACGGAAGTGTTGGAGGCATAACTGAAATATGCAAAATAGTCACGTGACTTGAAGCCATTAACTCTTCTTTATTCGTTCGCTCATTTGTTCGTTCACTCGATCATTCACCGCTTCATTCCTCCATTCATCAACTGATTCAATCATTCATTCAGTCGTTCATTCGTTAATTAATTAATTAATTAATTAATTTGTTAATCCATTTCTGCTTTTGTTTTCGATTGTTCAGGCATTGACTTAGTCAATCATAATATAGGTAAGTATTTATTCGCTATAGATAGTGAATTATTCCTAGTTGCTACTGCACTAAATGGCCAAATTCAGTCGAAGCTCTAGACTGTAAAGACACGGCCGCTATGCAGTCGACCGACTACAATCATATTCATAGACATCGAGTCAGACACACGGACAAACAGACAGACAGACAGAAACAGAAGAAAGTGAGCTGGCAACGATTCAGACACATACATAGAGACAGGTAGACAGACAGGTAGACGTACATTTATAAAATTAATACAAGACAGACAGAAAACAGACAGATAAGCAGAGATAAACACAGGGACGAACAAACAGGAACAAACAAACAAAAAGAAACATAAAAACACGAGCTTACAACGATACAAAAACACAGCCAGCTAACCAGCTTGCCAGAAGACTGATAGACAGACATACAGAGATACAGACAGACAGACAGACAGACAGACAGACAGAAGCGGTCGCCATAGCTGTCTGCGTCTGACAATTACATCGGCCGACATTGTTTCGATTGCGACCCAATTAGAATCCTTGGCGTAGTTTAGGAACTCTTTCGCTCGAGCGCGCATTGATATTCGTCATGCGGTCGCAGACGGCAATCGATTGAAATTCAGATTCTTCTAATACCAGGTTAGACCCCCATAGGCTGTTTACCGCTCGTCTCGCTTCATTGCAACAGCAGCCATAGGTCGACCTAGTCGACCGATCAGCACACATAACGCTGACATGCTAACTATAACATATTTAGCACAGGCTAATTTATTCTTGCTTCTGTGGAGCCATTGCTGACTGAAGCACGAGAGACAACGAAATCATTAGACAAACTCACATAGGCTACGTGCGTGAATACATAGCTACATAGTACTTCCCATACGCATCTGGAATATGATGCATGTAACTATGTATGTATGTATGTATGTATGTATGTATGTATGCATGTATGTATGTATGTATGTATGTATGTATGTATGTATGTATGTATGTATGTATGTATGTATGTATGTATGTATGTATGTATGTATGTATGTATGTATGTATGTATGTATGTATGTATGTATGTATGTATGTATGTATGTATGTATGTATGCATGCATGCATGCATGCATGTATGTATACATGTATGTATACATGTATGTATTCATGTATGTATGCATGTATGCGTGTCTGTGTGTGTATGTATGTATGTATGTATGTATGTATGTATGTATGTATGTATGTATGTATGTATGTATGTACGTACGTACGTATGTATGTATGTATGTATGTATGTATGTATGTATGTATGTATGTATGTATGAGAAGAGCGGGCTTAGAGTGGTTTATAAATCAGATCACAGAGATATTAGACGCTAGACCCTGCTAGGACTTGGTTTACTAAGGGCAAGACCCTAAATCTGATCCGAGACGTCACAGGAAGCCAGTGAAGTCCATTGATCATGTATGTTGAGATATGCCAGTGCGTGGGAGACGTGTGATAATACTGGCTGCAGCATATAAGACCGATTGCATTGAGGACAGACGCGTCTTTGGAAGCCCGATTAGCACCGAGTTACAGTAGTCGATGCGCGTACAGACAAAGGCATGCACCATGGTCGTAAAGACAGCGACAGATATTGATCAGTAACAGGAGCGGATCAGCAGCTTTAGGTGCTCAGTAAAATAGCATTGCATGTATCAGAAGGACCTATATGATTGTCTGTACGTATCTGGACGTATGCATATGTATAAATGTGAAAACACGCAATACAACAGTGTCTAAAAACTCAGAACTATCAACTACACACTTTTTCTCAAATTATCGAAATGTGTTTGAACTGGTAAGTTTAAGTTTTGGTATTAGAATTAAATCGTGGGAAACTGACTAGTTAATCTATCAAAAATTTACACTACACTCTGCACACTCGATAATGTCAACTACACAATGTGTCGGAAACACATTATTTTAGGCCTTGATATAAAACATGAATATACACGTCTATAGACTGGTTTATGCGATACATAAAATATACGGATCTCCACAGAATTTTGTTGTGAGTATATTCCTGATCGGAACGATGAAAAAGCTACCATCCGGTTTCCGGACGCCGCAGAGGGACATTTAAGAAGTGGCGAGTGGAGACAAGGCCCGATTCGTCTGAAATACGATAAGAGTAGCCTATCTGGAGTCTCTGAAAACAGAATCCATTTCGAAAAGGTGATAATGATCGCAGCCTGAATGATAATCAGAAATCGTCTCGCCAATTGATGCAGAGGACCTTCCTCAATTTACGACCGTTCATATACATGCATGGATATCTGTATACTATATGTAGGCTATATTATTTGTATGGGCTCAGTGGTCCGTGTACATGCATATACATCTGTATATATATATATATATATATATATATATATATATATATATATATATATATATATATATATATATATATATATATATATATATATATATATATACATAATGTGTGTATATAAATATACTACACAGGACATGTGCAGAGATAGCTGATACCAGTACATAGGCCAACATATGTGGACTTGCAATGCATGCAAATAGGCGATGTAAACTTTACTCCAGTTTCCAAGTGTATGATACGATGAATAGAAATTTGGTCGCATTTCAAGGTTGATTTGGATCATTTTAAACCAATTAACTTCGTCTATAAATTAGCAGCTAACAAAAGAGAAGATGACCATAACTGGCCGCGAGGTCATTCACATTTTTGCAATTGCTCATGCATGCTAGCGAATGTTGAACATTTGTAGTTTGTGCAAATCCCTTTTAACAAAACAGTGAAAAGCGAGTTGCAGTAGTCGTGACGGTAAGAAACCAAAGCAACTGCGAATGAGACGAAAACTCGCTCATTCAAACATCCTCAGTTGACCTTCACCTACGGTACCGTATAAGCTGACGAGACTCAATTGTTCATACCGTTCTCTCCAACAGCATATCCAACTCAACAGATCACCTTCTTCATGTGGTTATCCAAATCTCCTCCAGGATGACATCAAATCTCCTTTGCCTGTAGCCGTCTAAAACTGAATTCATACTTATAGGTCTTCATGACCGTCTATTTCCCTCAACCTAGACTCTGCATCCATCCACACATTCTCCTGTCACAACTTATGTGTAATTTTCGACCAAAACATTAGCTTCTCCGAGCACATAACTCATCTTGTTTCGAGAACATCCACTATCTACGCAGAACCCGCCCTATGCTCCACTTCTCTATTTTAATGCAAGCTGATTTGAAGCGAAGCTTCCTGGGAGCAGACATGGTCTCTGAATTGTAGCACGGCTGAGAAAGACATGCAGTAACCGCTTGAACGAAGTGGGAATATTCATGTCTATGATTTTTTAGACCAAGTTAATTTTGTTGGACAACAAGCTTTATGATTGTGCTGGACATGACCACACGCAGTGGGGAGACAGGAATGTCGACTCTGAAGCAATTTCCAAGGTCCATGACTAATGAAAGCATCTCATAGTCATCATCGCCGCTGTTGTACTCATCGTCGTAATAACCATCCAGAAAATTTGGCCGCCAGATCTGTTCGACAGCCAGTCAAGCGGAACGCCGATCAAAGCGAACCATTAGCAAGACGAGAAGGGCATCGACCGAGGTCCAGGTATATCTGCCGCTGGGTCCTCTCGTCCGCTGTTCAGTGCGATCGATGCCCGCAGCAAAACTACATTTCTGTTGCGGAATTTCATTTGGCCCGCGCGAACTGCTGCTTAAAGCCTCATGTTGTCGCTAGGAATTCTATGCTGACCGCCACTGCGTCGCGTTCACGCTTCGCTGAATCTTAACACGAATTTCTAATTATGTGTTTTGCCTCCGAAATTAGTATTGTTTCTGTGATGCGAAAGTCGTTCTATACGCATAACGAACATTACAAAGTATTTGTTACCGTGAAATCAATGGTAGTAGATGTCTATCTTCAGGTGTACTGCAGCCGGCGTGACGTCGTATGAATTTCAGACAGAATTAAATTCATGTGCCGCAGCATGCACGAATGTTATACATCGTTATACACATGTGTGCAAAGACCATGCATACACCTAAAAACGTCAAATCAGATTATTTATAATGCTATGCACATGTATACATGTACCACGCTGTTGCAGGTGCTTCGTATGGTCAAATATGTACGCCCTATCACTGAGTCTGTCTGCGTACGCACACACACGCACACGCACGCGCACACACACACACACACACACACACACACACACACACACACACACACACACACACACACACACACACACACAAACACACACACACCTACACACACACACACACACACACACACACACACACATAATCTACACACACATCACACGCATACACACAGGTATGCGTGTCTTTTTCACTGATATTGCTTTATATATGTCTAAAACGGTCTAATGTTGTATTCGACTTACGTGTATTCCGTGCTAATCGGACTCCGATATTTCGTCGGCGCTCAAACCATAATTCTTCGTGAGAACCAAGCGTTAAAACAATTCAATTCAATTCAATTCAACTTTATTGATCCGAATTCAATACAAAAGTACAGTAGGCACCAATCGGAATGTAAAAACATTCGGGATACAATAGGGAAAGCCCACAAAAAAACCGACTCACTTGTATGCAAGACAACGTAGATCAGCTGAGGAGTGGATCAGCTGTGGAGTGGATCAGATGGGGAGTGGATCAGATGGGGAGTGGATCAGATGGGGAGTGGCTCTGTCGCGAGTCAATCGAAGAAGAGTCGGAGAATGACTTAGAAGTCTTAGAACATCTGAGAAAAGAAGAAGTTTGTCTGGCCCTTTCGTTTTAGTTTGAAGTGACAGGAAAGAAAGTGCAAGAGTCATATGCATGATAGAGCGATCGCTGAGCTGATATATTATAGTATCTACACGTTTAGGATTAGATAACATTTGCTCAAGAGACAAATAAATATAGGCTATAGAGCACACTATACCAACATATAAATATGCATGTACGCATATATTTATGAAATACACGCACATGCATGTATTACATATGCAGTTGTAATCATTAAATACCTTCATTCGTTTGACATGCTATGAGTAGGCCATGGTCGTAACTTTACGTATGGCATGGGTATATATGTTGACATATATGTTGGCATATATGTTGACATATATGTTGGCATATATGTTGGCATATATGTTGACATATATGTTGGCATATATGTTGGCATATTATAGCATAGAGGTGCATAAGAGTGATGCAACGTCGTCTCTATAGTAAGATCTCGGCTGATAGCGCTAAGGCAACAATTAATTCATTAATTCATTTAGAGCACTTATATAGCGCCCCTCATTGATACCTAATCTGAGGAACTCCCAACCAAATTCCGACGATAAAGAAGTTTTAAAGTGCTTGTAGAAGGTGGATATGCAGAGTCCCTATAGTTAAAAGGACCAGTGATGGGCAATAGTTAACTAAAAAGTTGCTAACTTTTAGTTTAACTACAATTTTTAAGTTAAGGATGAAGTTTAACTAAAAAAATAGTTTAGTTAAAACCATAGTTTAACTAAAAAATTTAGTTGCTAACTAAAAAGTTTAACTAAGAAAATCAGCAATATGCCACTATTTTCAACAATGAACATTGAACACTGTCAACAAAAAAACATTTTAACACTGCATGGTTTTAGCATTAACAGCCTGTGTTTTCAAATTCACACACTACTCACTGTAACTGCAGTAGGCCCTATGCCAGAACAGTACACATTGCATAGTTTGAAGGTGAAATTGTCATTGATGCTCTGCATTATAACAGTTCACTTAACCTCTGTTATTGTGAAAATGTTTGTCGTGAAAAGTTGAAAAAAGTTGGAAAAGTTTAACTACTATTTTTAGTTTAGTTAACTCATTTCCAAAATTAGTTGCCAACTTTAAACTAACTTTTTAGTTGTAAAATAGTTTTAGTTTAACTAAAAAATAGTTTAGTGCCCATCACTGAAAAAACACGCAGATCTGAAGGCAAAAGTAGGCCTACGTCTACTAGATGAGAGCGCGTTGGTAGCGAAGGCTTCTGTCTCTCTTTTTGGCAAGAGGAACCTTGGACTTCCGCTGGGACCGTTTCCGTCCGTTGCAATCCACCTACCGCCCTTCACAGCCAGAAGGACGTCCGATCTAAATAGTTAGCGATTTAATTGTTTCCATTTATGATGTTGCCTAAACGTAGACCTATACGTAGTTGGAGTTTATTGGCTTTGTTCCAGCTCACTTCCTCTCCTCAAGAAAGAACGGAAAGACAAGGAGAGAGACACAGGTCATGTAAATTGGAATGCATATATATATATATATAAATATATATATTATATATATATATATATATATAGAGAGAGAGAGAGAGACAGACAGACAGACAGACAGACAGACAGACAGACATACAGACAGACAGACAGACAGACAGACAGACACAGCGACAGACAGAGCGAGATAGAGACAGAGACAGAGAAAGAAAGAGAGAGAGACCGACCGACAGACACAGACAGACAGAGAGAGAGGGAGACAGACAGACAGACAGACAGACAGACAGACAGACAGACAGAGACAGACAGACAGATAGACAGAGAGAGAAAGATAGAGAGAGAGACAGACAGACAGACAGAGACAGACAGACAGAGACAGAGACAGAGACAGAGAGCAGTAAGTCACATATAGTTACAGTCGGTCAGTAAGATTCTTCGATCTTATGCAAGAATGTGTGTGAGTATGTATGCACGTATCTAGATTTTTCTGTACGGAAACTTGGCAGAATCTCTCAACGGCACTGAAGCACGGATAGGCTTCTGTCTTAGAGAGTTATGCGTCTGATATTGTTTCTCAAGCTTTCTCTTCTACGTATTAAGTCCGGACGTTACACCGCTGATAATAAAGTACAATAACTGTGTGCATACAAAGTAAACGAGCTGTCATTTACCTCTTACCTAAACAGAAATGGCCCAAAATTTCTTCTGTTGCAGATCCTTAAACGCTCGACGTAGGCCTTCACTTGTTAATTGCTCGGCATCCATTTTGGTTTGTACCCATGCTTATATATTCCCCAGCTGATCACCTGTTAGATTCAACTGACCTTCTGTGGCTTGGGTCTGGCATTCCATTGATTGAAACCGGTGAGCTAATATTGAATCCCGCAGGGTCACAGAGCCCCAGCCAGTTTAGCTTAAACTAAGCAGCTGAGAATTACAAAAAAGCAATTTCTTTAAAAATAACTAAATTTTTATAATAAAAAGCTGTAGAACAAATTGGCAGAAACTATAGTAGGGGTCATGCGATAGACGATATCGCCGGTTGATTCTTGTACTTAAAAATTCTGCACCCGCAGAGAAGCTTCAGCGGAGTCTCCGAACCTGATCTCCATCTAGTGGAGTTTGCGTAATGCAAGAAAAGGTCCATATACTTCAACGATGGCGGTGAACAATAACAGTAAATGTTGATACTGCAGTAAAGTTCGTGAACATCTTGATATATATTACGGATCATTTTCGAAAAATGCACGAAGAAGAAGAAGAAGAAGAAGAAGAAGAAGAAGAAGAAGAAGAAGAAGAAGAAGAAGAAGAAGAAAATAAGATGGAGAAGAAGAAGAAGAAGAAGAAGAAGAAGAAGAAGAAGAAGAAGAAGAAAATGGAGGAGAAGAAGAAGAAGAAAATGGAGAAGAAGAAGAAGAAGAAGAAGAAGAAGAAGAAGAAGAAGAAGAAGAAGAAGAAGAAGAAGAAAAGAAGAAGAAGAAGAAGATGGAGAAGAAAAAGAAGAAGTAGTAGTTTTTAACGACACTGTGATAATAAAGATCATTAGCGTCGCCCTCCTCCTTTATCCAGGCTTGGGACTGGCAATGCCAGAGTACGAGCAGTGGCGGAGTTGAAACTTCGTGTCTTAAATTGGAGACCTTAATTGCTTGATTTTTATGCATTTCATGCGTCCGCACGGACAATCTAGTCACATCTCAGTATAGCTACATGTATGTTTGGGTAAAACATACGCATGCATGCATGGGCATGTATTTACGGATGTACGCACGAAGATGTTTAATAAAGCGCGAGTTAAGTGCCCCACAAAGGCACTGAATATTGAACCTATACTGCGCCGGGTACAGATGTAATCTCCGCAGCTACATTTGAGGTGAATCCTCGGCCACCGGCGATCGAGTTTCACGAGTTTTAGAAGCCAGAAGCATTTACTTACTTTTTCCTACGTAATAATGTCCAGTTGTTGATTGGTAGGGCCTACGTATACACACAGTCTTAAGCACGAACTTGTAGACCTTTCTTAGTTCCCACTTTATATTTAGTAACCCAATACTATTAAGCAAGCAGACAGCAGGACGTGTGGTCCCATGGTTGCACATGCGGGTGCCGTGAGATCCTGCGTCCTTCTGCACCAACGCCCTTGTATATTTTGTGCCTACTCAAGCTTATAGTCAAGGTTACGACATTTCGCAGCAATAATGAAATTCCTTGGCTAAGCAAATTGGAGCATTTTCAATTAAATTATTTTCTTTTAATTCAACAGCAATAAACAGAAACAATAATTTGATTTTAATATATTTTATTAACGTATAGAAGCATTTCGAACCTGTGATATTCAAAACAACTCAAATAGCTTATACTGTTTAGCCTACCAGTGTGATATAAATGAAATGACATTGCACGCAGTTAAAGCGAGTTTGAAATGCAGCTAGTTGGGATAGTATTGCTCGACAATGTTGAAATCTACTGGTCATTAGTAGTGAAATCAGCGACATAATTAAACATATTTGCATAATTTAGTACACAGAAAATTGATTAAGAAATACTACCGGGAAGGCTTAAGTAAGTAGATAAGCAAGCAAATGGCCTTTTAATTTAAATGCTAAATTACTATAGACGATGTTAATTTTGGCTAATATCACTGCAAAGATTGGAGTATTTGTTAGAAAACGTATAATGGAGTCTATTTCTGCATGTGGAGTGAGGTCTGAGCCAAAACTTGAAGACTGTTGGCATCTTTTGATTAACCCGTTACTAGAGCCGCCAGACATGGTTGCTCAAAGGTCATGCTTGTCATAGTTACTCAAAGGTCATGCTTGTTTCCTCACATGCCACGTTTAGACCTATACCACTAAAACGGTACGTCAAATTACAATGAATAGCACAAGGGTGTATCCAATGCACCCTCCCTCCACTGAACACACAATACAACAGGTGGAAATACTTGAAAGTATAATGTAATGTAGATATGTGTGTATGCGTCATGTGTGTATTTATGTGTATATGTTTGCGGGTGTATTTGCATGTATGAGTGTAAGTAGGTAGGTATGTATGTATGAGTGTATGCATGTACGTATGTATGTATGTATGAGTATATGTATGTATGTATGTATGTATGTATGTATGTATGTATGTATGTATGTATGTATGTAGGTATGTAGGTATGTAGGTATGTATGTGTGTATGTATGTATGCATGCATGTATGTATGTATGTGTGTGCATGTATGTTTGTGTGACCAGCTGCATGTTGCAGACAACTTAGTCAACAGGCAATTTGTTAAAGCACGCTGGACCTACAACACTGAAGCTTCATGGCTGCACGAGGTGCTAAACGATGAACCATTAATTAAGTTCCCTACAATCGTTGCGCTACTTAAAGATTAATTGTAGCCTTGAGGGAGGACAGCTGGGTACTCAGTTCTTTGGGATTGGACTCTTTTTAAAGCCGCTGCATTTTCTAATACAAGCTTATAGGCTTGGCCGTCACTCTAAACCGCGACTATACCTCCATGCACGTAGACTTACATAATAACTATTCTACGCGAATAGCCGAGGAAAAGAAAACTGCGAGTGTTACTTACCTTGTAAGCATGTCCATCAGTTGAGAAAACTTATCGGAAACATTTGACACTGGTTTTCATGCACGTGCAGATGAGACAATCTGAGGTTCGCTCGCCATCACAGCGCTAGACGATATGTCCAACAGGCTCGCACTGCTATAGCCTTTAGGTTCTTCTAGCCTATCGCAAGACTGTAACAGAAGTGCGCATAATTAATAACGAACTCTCTTTATGGGCAAACGTAATCACAGTCTACTGCCCAGACACATTCGGTCTGAAACCTAAAATTCCAGTTATGCGTGCTTTAGGGCCTAATAATACAGATTGTTGGCTACTCGATAGCACTGCCAATGACGCTTTGATATTAGATGCACCCAGAGAGAAGCGACCATGCAGTCAGCGGGGTGTTATCTGGACTGCTGAAGAAACGCAAGATCGGTGGTCCATAGCTGATAGATCGAGTTCCCAGAACACAGATAGCGCAGCCGCGTACAGGGAATCGCGGTGGGCGTTACAGATCCCGCTGGGGTCACTGATGGGTCCGCAGAGAGTCCAATCCACAAGACGTCAGCACATGTTCTGTGGACTACGCGTTGGTCATACGCCTCAGTTACGAGTGATTCGTCGAGCGGCCGAACCAAATCCGCGCAGAAGGGTGGCCGCCGCGTTCAAGCAGCGACTCCGAAATCAAGGAAATGTCAACAACGGTCGACGCTAAGCTACACATGTAGGCTGACGTTGAACAGACATACTTAACACGGCGCATGGATTTCAACGTTGTCAAACGCTTTTAAACAACCGGCAATTTACATAGTGTATGGGCTACGCACGGTCGCCTATGTCATCCAAATACGTGTACGCAGGTATAAACTGCAGCTCGCTAAACGGACGGTCAAACGCATAAATTTGAAGGCTGCGCATAGACGCTTCAATCCCACAGTTCACTATTGAAGGCATGAAACGCGGCTCCCTCATTCATAATCAACGAAAGCAACGGTGGTCGAATTATACATAAGGCCTAATAGACATGCAATTTCAAGGCTTTGGCTGACAGGCACCGTCATATGCTGAGATTAAATGGAGTACTCAGTAATCCCTGCGTAGTGGGCCTACTAATAGTAGCTCAGAGCATAGACCCAGAGAAGTTCGCAAAGGCCTATTGCAGCTGAGTCTACAAGCTATCGTAAAGTTACAAAACGCTGATCCACAATAAACGCAGAAGCGACGGAGTGCGTTAACAAACTAAAGATTAGGCCTACTCGATACTACAGTCAATGCCATCAAAGCGTAGGCTACATAATCAAGAAGGTATAATATGCTCTGAAATTGCGCATTTGCGGAAACTTCGAGGTAATTCCTCTCAAAGTCCTTTGCAGAACTCAATAATAAAGAATAGGACGTCACGAATTATTTTATTCCCGATTACCACGAAATATAAAATCTGTCAAAGGCGGTCAGCAATGTCTAAGTCTTAATAAACTCCTGTAGGCCTAGTAAGTGCAAAGTTATACAGGACAAACAGCAAACAGGCATGTGCAACGGCGTAACTTTGCCCCATAAAGTGGTGGTGGCCAATTCCCTCATCCCTCCACTCCCCTTCCCTTCCCTCTCCCTTTTCACCTGCCTTTATATACGAATTTAGCATGCTTCGCAAATCGCAAGCCACTTTGAGGTCACTCGCAGATAACAAAGTACATGTTACATTCTGTTTCACAGCTGTTAATATCAGAATTGCGATAGTTAGCCTAAGTATGCAAGAATACACCGCCGTTAATTCTCGTTGCAAGAACTTGCTTCGTACCAAAATACGCTGTCAGGTCGCAAAAAAATTCAGCATAGGGCCAGAAACTAGTGACATCACCGTCCCAATACAAGTTACGACGATAACCCGTGTAAAGATAATAAAATTGAATAACTCTTGAAATAATTATGTAGGCAATAATAGTAGATTGGAAATGAATAAATACAGACTAAGAAACTTCGGCCAAAGAGGTCAGAGTCTTTATTACGATCAATAAACATAGTTTAGTCCTAGAGTCAGGTCTAAGTGATATAGTCGGCCCTACGAACCTGTACACGCTGCCAAATTTTAAAAATAAGCAAATTGGACGCTGTCAAAGCCACGTGCACAGCGGGTTGAATAGATAATGCCAAGCGAGAGGGCCTTATAATAGCAGTAAATTATGTTAAACGCTGTTGGGTACTTTTAAATGAGAATCATAGGACCTTGCTGGGACACAAGTCCATGAATTTAGATCAGTTACAACCACAACCATTTGAGTTGCATGAAAACCGCCCAGGGGTTCGTCAAATTATAATCACCCCGTCCGCACCGACTCCGTGGGGTGAGAAAGAGACAACCATTCTGTCACTGCCGTTGCGATAATTACACGGGTTAACAAGACCTATGGGGCGTTTAGCGATCGGCGTGTTCCGATTAATTAGAGGCCGGATAGACAATGCAGGGTGTCGGGATACGTTTTATGAGAACAGATTGCCCCGCGAAACCATTGGACTGTTACCGTAACAGGGTCTCCAGCGGTGATGTGCCCTGACACCTGGGAACTGGCAGGTGTCGCTAGGCTGTAGCTGTTTCATCTGGTGTATAATTTGTTCGATCTCACGCTTAAGCGTGACGGCCTCAGTGCGAACTCCGTGATTGTATCATCCGCTGTGCTTTACTTAGCGGCCATCGAGAATCGCAGTTTTTAAAGGTAGCCTGTGTATTGAGAAATCGACCCACATATGGTCGGTGCTTAGGCCTACAGTAGGCCTAAACGGTAACAACGCACGCACAGCTACTTATAGTCTGACCTGACAAACTCTGCGACAGGTTACTATAAAACTATAGGCTAGGCCTACTCAAGGGAAGGAATGGTACAGGAGGGATAAATGGGGGGGATTGGATAAAGGATGGAGAAGGGGATGGTGGGGGAATGGAGAAGGGGAGTAGGGAGTTTACAGTAGGGGGATTGCTTCCAGCTTACAGGGGGGATAGTAGGCCCTGCTGACGCTAACCCTACCCAACAGGATATATATATGTTCTGGAATTGGAAACTGTTCTATAGCGAATAGAAAATGTTGTCACATCTCGACTTACTCAACGCCACTAACAAAGTCATCGGCTTAAACTATAAATCTGATAGGCACAATTCTGCAGACCACTAATACTTCCAAGTGAAGAAAGGCGCATTAAGAACGCCTGCAAAATAGTCTACTTTAAACCCCTCTATCCTCTGCCCGCCGTTGAGAATATCCTCCCCTTCGGCTTCATAGACGTCCGCACGCCAAAGTTAACTGTGATACTGGGTGGGGTAGTTTGAATCCTCTGGCAACCAGACTCTGATCTCATTTGGACTACCATTTTGACAACCCCTCTGACTCGACATAGCGCTCGTGAATAAGCTGGTGCCCTGCGCTTATAAGCTTTCGAGTGGCGCTGTAGAAATTTCGAGTTTACGTTTGCGATTGAAACTGCCGACACGAGCAAAGGAACTCTACCTGATCATAATAATATTCTTCCTGTGAACGATAAGAAGTCTCAACTTCCTGCCTGCTGGCTTTGACTCTTTCGATGTTCTCTGTGATAGAGCCGATTCCGCTCTTTTTTCTGCCGTACTCTGTACTCCCAGTCATACCCTCCACGGGTTACTCCCTCCCATTAAATCTTGTATCTGTTCACTCCGACCCCGATCGCATAACCGTGAAATCCCTAGAGCCGATGCGCTGACCAGGAAGAACTTTATTTTGCGAATGCTCTACTTGTGAACATGCCCTTCTGGGTCTGGCTGATGTTTACGTAGACGTTAGTTACTATTCTTTTATGTTTCATGCACATGCTTATTGTATAACATGTTTGTTAGCCGCTGTGCGTTTGCAGGCGGATCATTAAAGTACATACTTACTTACTTACTTACCCTCCAACATGCATCCGACTGTTGAAGCTCAGTGGCCATGCAATGACGCATATACAGCAAAACTTCGGTATATCGAACTTCGGTATTTCGAACTACCGGTTATATCGAATAGCAGTAAATAGCCTGGCCACAAACAACGCAAATACATGCAAATATAGCTGTGTTTTTTTTATCGAACCTGCTTATATCGAAGTCTCGCTTAAATTTATCGAATGCCATGTTTGGTCCTTATCGAACAATGATCCTGCAGATAATATAATATCGAAGTTACAGGGCCGCTCTGCAACTCTCAATGTTATTGGCCTAGTTATAGCTGACTGATGAATAATTAACGAATGCTTTATTTCCCGACTGCCTCCAGATAAGCGACAAGACTGATTGACATTTATGCGTGGGCGTCCAATTGGCATTTGCCCCCTGGAATTGCAAATATTGTACAAAAATAAAATCTTTTGATTATTATGATTATTACAACAGTCCCAACACGATTTTCAATGCTAATAAGCACTTGATTAATTTGCTATTCTATGCAAATTCGTCATTTCTCCCCCTTACAAAAATGTTGTCCCCTCAGAGAAATTTTTTCCCTCGGAAAAAATTCTGCGGGCGCCCCTGCATGTATGTCTGATCAGTGGGAGGAGATAGTCTATGTTTACATTAATTTCACTATCTCACTGGATGACGGCGCCCTTATAATTTTATAGGACTGCGGTCAGCATAACGAGGCTACGGAACGTAGCCTCGTTATGCTGACCGCAGTCCTATTGTTCAGTGGCGGATTTACCTACAGGAGCGCGGTACGGCTTCCCCACGCCATTTTAGGCTATATATATATTCCGGCGCCTCTATGTCCAGTCCTGTGCGTTGAGAGCCGTAGAACATGGCGCCTCTCTAGGATTCCCCTTGTCCCTACGCAAGCAACTCTGGATCTCGAGCTGCTAGGCTATTGCCTCTGCATGGGCGTTCCATGGCCCATATTACAAGGACTGATCTGGCTAAACCTACTTGTGTTAGTCAACATTACAACCTTTACTACAAAAGTGTGCTTCTCATTCTGAAGTGCTTGCGGTCCTGCAGTGATAATAGCCGAAAGTGAGAATAAAATATTTGAAGAAAAACAGGAACTAGGTAAAAGAATAGCTGCAATATTGAACAACTGTGGCAGTCATATATCTCGAACTAGGTAGCCACAACACATGTCACTCATCATTGAGTGAAGAGAGATAACATGCAACAATAAGATTCTTCTTCTTTGACTCTCTTCCTTCAGATATGTACCGCCGATGAGGTTTGAACAAGACCTGTCCACTTCTGTCTTCGACCATGTTGACTTTAGTCCACCCGGCTCCACCATGTTCACTCCTCGCGTCACGAGATCCGCTCACATTGTTTAAGTCTTCGTCTGTCATAAGCTTACAATTAGCTTACTATCTGACCGATCGAATCATGATTTCAGGTTTATGTATATATTTATCGAATTTCAATTGGTGTCTTCTCACACAGAATTGCCCTTGACTACGACCTCACTTGGAGCGACCATAAACTGGCGAATTGTGTATATCTTGATATCGGCGTTATAGATGAACCACAGATGAGATGAGTATGTGTTGAATATAGGTATGTGTTGTTTCAATTTCTTACTCACCAGATGTTACACTTTTAATATTGCCGAAAATGACCTGCAAAGTTGAGAAGTTCAGCTACTGATACTGAAAATAAGTTCTAGAGGATTGTTTTCTTTCTCATAATAAATTTATTAAAAATTATTTTCATGAAATCCAGCACAAAAATATGCATTAGTCTCTTGTTATTTTATTAGTAATTCCATTGTCTTTTTGTGATCTGTAAAATGCAATTAAGTCCCTTTGATTTCTGAATTATATGCGACCAAGTCTTATAACTACATACTGAAATGCAGTCATTCAAAATAAGAACTGTCTTTAGGCTACTTTGTAAAGAACAGGGTATTTTTGGAGACAGGCAATTATTCAGTGCAGTACTTGAAAAGCAATCACTAGTTAAATAAATGTAGATCTTTTGCACAAAGAATTCTGAAGAAACTTTAGACTATCTGGTTAGTTATCCCTCTTTATGCATGTGTTTATCTGTCTTTGTCTGTCTTACTCGAGTTGTTGTCTTGTACCACATCATTTTCTGTACTCCCACCCAGTTATAAAAGCAAGCAGCTTAACGCTTTAAACAACGCTGACGATTTCCTTTTCGTTGATGCTTTCCTTCGGATGAATTTCTAGAATTGGAAACTGAAACTGGATCGTGTTTCTTTGTTTTTGGCTGCAAAGAAATCACCCAGTGACCCAGCCAAGAGCATCAGAGTGATGCTTATTTTCGAAGCCCAGTCTCCTCGAAGGCGAACAGTCTACGTGACTTTGATCTCTGCTCAATTTGTAGTTGATATCGTTCTTGCACTTTTCTCTTTCGACTTGTTGGCCTTCGGACGGGCAAGGCAGCGTAATCCGGTTAGGTTTACAGAATTTTCTACAGAGTGTGATTGACGCGTTGACTGGAGTCCTGACTCGTTCACTGAAGTTGTGAAGTCGTTAAACAGAGGAGCTAGAATCTGTAGTTAGAATCCAGTCTTTGTTCCAAGTCATTAACGAGTAGACACTAGACAGAGTCACTCTCAGCCGGAATTGTATAGTTTAAAGAGTCAAATGTGGAATTTCCACTCTCCACAATGGACGAAACGTGAGAAAAGGCGAAGGATTCTGAATGAAACATCGCATTAATTCATCCTCAATTAGTCCATCCTGGATCCAGCTCAGATACTCTGGTGGCGGACAACTCTCCCGAATGCGTAGGAGAATTGGAATCGGCTGTTGCTGCAGGCGGGGTCTTCAGTGAGTCCATGATCTCTTCTAAGTAGCCTACAAAATGACAACGACGTGAACGATAATAAAATAATGTCTAATACTGGTGAGCAGATGGAGCATGAAAAAACAGTAGGTCTACAGACCGCGTAGTCAGTGTAAACCCGAATCAAGAGAATAATTATAACAAAATTATAGCAATATGGTTTGTGAAACGCTTTAAGGTAATTTTGCGTGTAACCTACATTAGACTATGTTATTTTTCCACTGCTGGCCAAACAATTATGTTAAGAATGTCACCTCCAAATACGATTTCTCGAAATTTTGGCCAAAAGGTGACATGCGATCAGTTTCTCTCCCCCCCCCCACCCCACTGTAGTTTGAAACAGTGAAGCAATGGCCTCTTAAACGTTAATGGGTTTGGACCTCGCAGTCTAAATGCGACATTGCACACAATTCATATTATTTTATACACCAAATATTTATAATGCCTTCGTATAGGCCTACTGTTGTGGATAGAGAAAATGCTCACTACTGGAATAGCGCACGGTTAGCATGAAGAGTTTTATCATTAGCATAATAAGTTAGGCTGACACAATATTTTCATAAATAGGGCTATATACATTAGCAGAATTTATAAGATGCATAGCTACGTGTCGTAGCCTAATAGTATTAGGCTAATACTATATGTAATCGCGTACAGTTCTGCAAAACAAGCAATTATACTCACCATAAAAAGGAAGTTCAGAACAACTTCTCTGCTTACATGTACTGTCGGAGGACTTTCTTTAAGTAGGCAGAGTGACTGCGGAAGTTGCGATATAACCGCTCTGATTATCGAACTTTGAGCGGAGGTTGCAATGACAGACCTTTTTTATGAGACCACTGCTGTCCAAATGGAGGATCTTAACAGCGTCGAGCAATGGTTGATCTAGTAACTTAAAACCCGATGTTAGAACATTTTATATTCACTCCATTCCACTGTGTTACTGTTTGACGTGGCTCTGCTATAATAAAATCTCACCTCGATTAGCAGCACCTTAACTAAGAAAGTGAAATCAGAACCAGTTTAGTAATGAGATAGTAAAGTACACTATACTGAAGACAGAAAAAGAATAATGACCTGCAGCTGCCAATCTTCGCCATGCAGTCACCCAGCTGGTAAAACTGCATGCCCAAAGACCACCACGAGGAGGTGCTGGCAAAGGTCTTCGTAGTCCGTTCATTTCAGCGCCCAGCGCCCATGCAGTCGAATTTCATCGCCAGTTTGGTATCACCCACAGAAACCCAAATTTTAGAAATATTTTCAATTTGAGTAATTTGCTTTTACTTGAATGGGAATGCAAGACAAACATTCGCACTGATGCAAGTGAGAAACAATGCAACTACTAGACATAAGAATACGTAGAAAGATCGGTAGAAATCTCGGATGTGTCATAATGCACAAGTAAATAAATCAGAGACTGAGCGAATATTTGAACGACACAAGACTAGGCCTGTGTGTCGGAGTAAAATGAAAGAAAGTAAATGAAGAGCGAGAGAGCGGACAAGAGAGAGCGATATGTTGAAAGAGTGAGACGGACAGAGAATTGAAGATCGAGAACAAAATACGGGGACTTAGTAGTAAGAGGAAAATATAGGGACAGAGACAAAGAAAGACAGCGACATATAAAGAAAGTAAAACGGCAGAGCAAGAATATGCAGAGAGAGACAGAGAGAGACAGAGACAGAGAGACAGAGACAGAGACAGAGAGACAGAGAGAAAGAAAGAGAGACAGAGACATAGATAGTTAGATTATAGATCGATAGACTGCGAGATAGAGAGATAGATATATAGATAGATAGACAGACAAACAGACAACAGACAGACAGACAGACAGATAGATAGATAGATAGATAGATAGATAGATAGATAGATAGATAGATAAATAGACAGATAGACAGGCATACAGACAGATAGATAGCTAGATAGATAGATATACATACAGACAGAAAGACAGATAGACAAACAGACAGACAATTAGATGGCAGAAAGACAGACATATAGAAAGATTGATAAATAGCGCGAGAATGACGAAAAACGAAGTTAGGTTGAGAAAAAGTTAAATGAGCATAAGACTAGAAAGTAAAACTGTCTGAAAACGCAAGATTATGGAAGTAACAAAGAGACAGCATGTGTGCATGCGAGATACGTATAGAGTGAGATAGAAATTGGAAGCGCATGAAGCAGAAACTGAGTCTGCTTATTCGCGTAATAACGTTTAAGCAAAGACGACTAGACCAGCTTAAAAATACAACGTCAAAATGGTAAGTGAAACTGCCTGAGACGCTTGCAATGAAATGACTACCCAAATGTAGTTTACCCAAATGTACTTCTTGCAAGACGTACATTTGGGTAAACTAAGGCCTTACTGAGAAAATGTGATGCATTTGGCCCATCACATTTCCCACATAGACATCAACGAGCAACAGTTATCACCTTGATAGCATTCATTGCTTAATTCAAGAATAGGCTACGAATAAAGTTTAGACTAAGTTTCATTACTTGTTAGTCAATAACTGCCTGCAACTCAATAACTGCTTGCCTGAATTCAACACCTATCTATCTTCCAACTCCTTAATCTCCACATTTCAATCTGAATCTAATAGATTCATTCAACAGAATCCGCAGACCTGGCTGCTCATATTGACACCATGCATGTGTTCCATGGAAAAGGGATGGGTGCAGGACTTGTCCTTCTAGACTTGGCAGCATATTTTAATACGGCGGGTCAATCTCTTCCACGGAACATTTACATGGTAATAATTCGTCTATGGAATCATTGGCACCTACAGACAATTAACGTTATTCAAGACCGATCCAAAACGAAACTCGGGAACATACAGAAAAAAGAGATTGGGAAACTCATAGACGTGTAAAGTCAGAAATGATAACAGGAAGGCAGCAGACAGAGAGGCACAGGTAAATACAAAGATATAATCTTACAGTAGTAGCAAGAGTCAAGCAGGAAGACCTCACGCAAGACACAAAAAGTGACAAAATGTGAAATGCAACCACAGGTAAATGATAAAACACACAGAATTGGAAAAAGACATGCGGACAGACAAAAAGCAAGACAGAACGGGAAGTAGCAAAGAGACATTGATAGATACAGAAAGGCAGACAGACCTTTGGCCAGACAATGACAGAGACAATGAAAGAAAGACAGGCAATATGTCTGTGTGACTATATCTATCTGTCACTGTCTCTATCTGACTACAGTTCTGTCTGGCTGTGGCTTTCTCTCACTGTCTCTGTCTGACTTTAAAATCTGTCTACTTACCTGTTCTCTCACTGACTCTGCCTGACTTTACGACTGCCTGCCTATGTCTTTCTATCATTGTGCAAGCTGCATACAGGTCTGTCTGCCCATGTCTTTCTCTCACTCTCTCTGTCTGATTATAATAGGCATTTTCTCACGGTCTCTTGTCTGACAATAGGTCTGTCTGCTATGTCTTTTTCTCACTGTCTCTGTCTGACTTTACTTCTGTCTGCTAATGTCTTTCTCAAATTGTCTCTGTCTGACTATATGTCTGTCTGCCTATATCTTTCTCTCACAGTCTCTGTCTGAGTTTAGGTCTGCCCCAATGTCCTTCTATCATTGTTTCTGCCTGCATATATGTCTGTGTGCTTATGTCTTTATCTCACTGTCTCTTTCTGACCATAGGTCCCTCTGTCTATGTCTTTCTCTCACTGTCTCTGTCTGTCTTTAGATCTGTCTGCCTCTGTCTTTCTCTCACAGTCTCAGTCTGACTTTAGGTCTGTCTACTTTATCTGTTCCCTCACTGACTCTGTCTGACTTTACGACTGTCCACCTATGTCCTTCTCTTATCGTCTCTGTCTGACTATAGGTCTATCTACCTATGTTTTTTTCTCACTTTCTATGTCTGATTTTAGGACTGTCTAATGTCTTTCTCTAACAGTCTCTGTCTGACTTTAAGTCGTTCTGCCATTGTCTTTCCTCACCGTCTCTGACTTTAGGTCTGTCTGCATATGTCTTTCTCTCACACTCTCTGTCTCACTTTAGGTCTGCCTGACTATGTTTCTCTCACTGACCCTGTCTGACTATAGTTCTGTGTGCCTACTTCTTTCTCTCACTGTCTCTGTTTGACCGTAGTTCTGTCTGCCTATGTCATTCTTTCACTGTCTCTGTCTCATTTTAGGTGTGTCTGCGTATGTCTTCTCTCATTGCCTCTGACTTCGTAAAGTTCTGTACGCCTATGTCTTTGTCTCATTGTCTCTCTCTGCATATAGGTCTGTCTGCCTGTGTCTTTCTCTTCCTGTATCTGTATGCTTTAACTCTGTCTGCTTATGTCTTTCTCTCGTTGTCTCTGTGTGACTATAGTTCTATCTGGTTATACCTTTCTCTCACCGTTTCTGTCTGACTTTAGGTCTGTCTGCCTATGTTTGTTCTCACTGTCTCTGTCTGACTATAGTTCTGTCTCCCTATGTCTTTCTCTCACACTCTCTGTCAGACTATTGGTCTGCCTGCCTATGTCTTTCTCTCACACTCTCTCTCTGACTATAGGTCTGCCTGCCTATGTCTTTCTCTCACTGTACCTGTCTGACTATAGTTTTGTCTGTTTATCTCTATCTCTCAATGTCTCTGTCTGTCTATGAATCTGTCTAACTATGTCTTTCTCTCACTGTCCCTGTCTGACTGTTGTTCTGTGTGCCTACTTCACTCTCTCTGTCCCTGTCTCACTATAGTTCTCATTGCCTATGTCTTTCAATGTCTCTGTCTGATTACGTCTCTCTGCCTATGTCTTTTTATCACTGTCTCTGTCTGACAATATTTCTGTCTGCCTATGTCTTTCTCTCACTGTCTCTGACTTTAAGTCTGTCTGTCTATGTCTTTCTCTCACTATGTCTGTCTGACTTTAGATCTGTCTGCCTTTGTCTTTCTCTCACTGTGTCTGTCTGACAATAGGCTTGTCTCCCATGTCTTTTCTCACTGTCCTTCTCTGACTTTAGGTCTGCCTGCCTATGTCTTTCTGTCACTGTCTCAATCTCACTCTAGGTCTGTCTGCCTATGTATTTATTTCTATGTCCCTATCTGACTTTACGTCTGCCTGCCTATGACTTTCTCTCCCTATATCCGTCCGACTATAGTTCTGTGTGCCTGTGTCTCTTTCTCATTGTCCCTGTCTCACTATAGTTCTTTATGCCTATGTCTTTCTCGCAATGTCTCTGTCTGACTATGTCTGTCTGCCTAAGTCTTTTTATCTCTGTCTCTGTCTGAATATAATTCTGTCTTCCTATGTCCTTCTCTTACTGTCTATGTCTGACTCTAAGTCTGTCTGCCTATGTCTTTCTTCCACTGCCTCTGTCTGACTATAGTTCCATCTGCCGATGTCTTTCTCTCACTGTCTCTGTGTGAATCTAGGCCTGTCTGCCTATGACTTTTCTTACTGTCTCTGACTTTCTTTAGGTCTGTCTGCCTTTTTCTTTCTCTCATTGTCTCAGCCTGATTCTAGGTCTCTCTTCCTGCGTCTTTCTTTCACTGTCTCTGTCTGATCATAGTTCTGTCTGATTATGTCTTTCTCTCACTGTCTCTATCTGACTCTAGGTCTGTCTGCCTATGTCTTTTTCTCACTATCTCTGTTTTACTTTAGGTTTGTCTGCCTATGTCTTCCTCTCGATGTCCCTGTCTCATTCTAGTTCCGTCTGCCTGTGTCTTTCTCTCACTGTCTGCATCTGGCTATAGGTCTGCCTGTCTATGTCTTTCTTTCACCGTATCTGTCTGACTTTAGTTCTGTGTCTCTAAGTGTTTCTCTCGTTGTCTCTATCTGACTGTAGTTCTGTCTCCCTATCTCTTCCACTAGCTGTTTCTGTCTGCATATAGTTCTGTCTGCTTAATAGGCAGACCTAATAGGCAGACAGAACTACATGCTGACAGAAACAGTGAGAGGAAGACATAGGGAGACAGAACTACAGTCAGACAGAGACAATGAGAGAAACACTTAGGGTCACAGAACTAAAGTCAGACAGATACGGTGAAAGAAAGACATAGACAGGCAGACCTAATAGCCAGATGCAGACAGTGAGAGAAGGACACAGGCAGACGGAACTAGAATGAGACAGGGACATCGAGAGGAAGACACAGGCAGACAAACCTAAAGTCAAACAGAGATAGTGAGAAAAAGACATAGGCAGACAGACCTAGAGTCAGATAGAGACAGTGAGAGAAAGACATAATCAGACAGAACTATGATCAGACAGAGACAGTGAAAGAAAGACGCAGGCAGAGAGACCTAGAATCAGGCTGAGACAATGAGAGAAAGAAAAAGGCAGACAGACCTAAAGAAAGTCAGAGACAGTAAGAAAAGTCATAGGCAGACAGGCCTAGATTCACACAGAGACAGTGAGAGAAAGACATTGGCAGATGGAACTATAGTCAGACAGAGGCAGTGGAAGAAAGACATAGGCAGACAGACTTAGAGTCAGACATAGACAGTGAGAGAAAGACATAGGAAGACAGAATTATATTCAGACAGAGACAGAGATAGAACGACTTAGGCAGACAGACATAGTCAGACAGAGACATTGCGAGAAAGACATAGGCATAAAGAACTACAGTGAGACAGGGACAATGAGAAAGAGACACAGGCACACAGAACTATAGTCGGACGGATATAGGGAGAGAAAGTCATAGGCAGGCAGACGTAAAGTCAGATAGGGACATAGAAATAAATACATAGGCAGACAGACCTAGAGTGAGATTGAGACAGTGAGAGAAAGACATAGGCAGACAGAAGTATTGTCAGACAGAGACAGTGATAAAAAGACATAGGCAGAGAGACGTAATCAGACAGAGACATTGAAAGACATAGGCAGTGAGAACTATAGTGAGACAGGGACAGTGAGAGAGTGAAGTAGGCACACAGAACAACAGTCAGACAGGGACAGTGAGAGAAAGACGTAGTCAGACAGATTCATAGACAGACAGAGACATTGAGAGATAGAGATAAACAGACAAAACTATAGTCAGACAGGTACAGTGAGAGAAAGACATAGGCAGGCAGACCTATAGTCAGAGAGAGAGTGTGAGAGAAAGACATAGGCAGGCAGACCAATAGTCAGACAGAGAGTGTGAGAGAAAGACATAGGCAGACAGAACTATAGTCAGACAGAGACAGTGAGAACAAACAGAGGCAGACAGACCTAAAGTCAGACAGAAACGGTGAGAGAACGGTATAACCTGATAGAACTATAGTCACACAGAGACAATGAGAGAAAGACATAAGCAGACAGACTTAAAGCATACAGATACAGGAAGAGAAAGACACAGGCAGACAGACCTATATGCAGAGAGAGACAATGAGACAAAGACATAGGCGTACAGAACTTTACGAAGTCAGAGACAATGAGAGAAGACATACGCAGACACACCTAAAATGAGATAGAGACAGTGATAGAATGACATAGGCAGACAGAACTACGGTCAAACAGAGACAGTGAGAGAAGGAAATAGGCACACAGAACTATAGTCAGACAGGGTCAGTGAGAGAAATACATAGTCAGGCAGACCTAAAGTGAGACAGAGAGTGTGAGAGAAAGACATATGCAGACAGACCTAAAGTCAGAGACGGTGAGGAAAGACAATGGCAGAACGACTTAAAGTCAGACAGAGACTGTTAGAGAAAGACATTAGACAGTCCTAAAATCAGACATAGAAAGTGAGAAAAAAACATAGGTAGATAGACCTATAGTCAGACAGAGACGATAAGAGAAGGACATAGGTGGACAGTCGTAAAGTCAGACAGAGTCAGTGAGGGAACAGATAAAGTAGACAGACCTAAAGTCAGACTGAGACTGTGAGAGAAAGACAGAGGCAGACAGATCTAAAGACAGACAGAGACAGTGAGAGAAAGACATAGACAGAGGGACCTATGGTCAGAAAGAGACAGTGAGATAAAGACATAAGCACACAGACATATATGCAGGCAGAAACAATGATAGAAGGACATTGGGGCAGACCTAAACTCAGACAGAGACTGTGAGAGAAAGATATAGGCAGACAGACATATAGTCAGACAGAGACAATTTGAGAAAGACATTAGCAGACAGAAGTAAAGTCAGACAGAGACAGTGAGAAAAAGACATAGCAGACAGACCTATTGTCAGACAAGAGACCGTGAGAAAATGCCTATTATAATCAGACAGAGAGAGTGAGAGAAAGACATGGGCAGACAGACCTGTATGCAGCAGACACAATGATAGAAAGACATAGGCCGGCAGTCGTAAAGTCGTAAACAGAGTCAGTGAGAGAACAGGTAAGTAGACAGATTTAAAGTCAGATAGAGACAGTGAGAGAAAGCCACAGCCAGACAGAACTGTAGTCAGAGAGAGAGACAGTGACAGAAAGACATAATCATACAGTCATATCTGCAGACAGAGACAATGAAAGAGAGACAGAGGCAGACAGAACTAAAACCAGACAGATACAATGAGAGAAAACACAGGCAGGCAGACCTAAAGTAAGACGGAGACAGTGAGAGGAAGACATAGGCAGACAGAACTATATATGCAGACAGAGGCAATGAGAGAAGACATAGGCAGAGAGAGACCTAAAGTGAGACTGAGGCTGTGTCAGAAAGAGATAAGCAGACAGGCCTACGGTCAGACAGAGACAGTTGGAGAAAGACATAGGCAGGCAGACTGTCGAAAATTTTCATCTCTTTTGTGTGTTTCTTTCTATTCAATCTGAGGTCACCGTTATCCTATATTGCAACCTCCTTAGGGCTTTCTCTGTGCAACTTAGGTCATCCTTTGATTCCTTTCCTACATTTCAACTCCTTGGGTCTCTCTCCGTGCAACTTAGGCCATTCTTTCCTATATTTCAACTCATTGGGTTTTTTCCCATCCAATTTATGGTCTCCTTGTCGTATTCAACTCACCTCAATCTTTTTCTTCTATAGGGTAGGCCGATCTCTCGTCAATTATTCCTTTATTCACCAAGATCTTTCCAGTAAACGTACTATCGTGCATTCTATTTGTCTACCATAAGGCCGAAATCTCAGAACAACGGCACTGAGTTCCCAGGCCTTCACGGTTGCTGATCCGAGGCTCTGGAATTCGCTGCGATCGTTCTCCACTCTGCAAGTTTTCTAATAACCTTCAGGTTTGTGATGAAATCTGAGTTTTCTCGGACTGGGTATCCTTCGTAGTCCGTCTTCCAGTTTCTGGAGAATCATCACCACGAGTGATTCTGCTCTAACGATCATTATTTTAGAATGCAATTTTCCTAATGCGCGACTGTCTAGAAATGCCTTGCGCATATATCTATAATGGCGCAATAGAAGTTGATAGATTAGATTACTGATACACCTTAAGCAGACCTCCTCCTATCCCCTACCTATCTCAGCTCCTCCTCCCGTAACATTTCACCTTTCCTGTTCGTCTTGGAAAGGCTATGGTGAAATGTTAAGTGGAGAATATACTGCCCGATCGTCGAGCCACCTCTTCCTCTTCCTCTACAGGAACAGAACGAGGGGATTACTCTTTACATCTAGAACTGGGGTGGCGAACCATTTTAAGAATGCGTGCCAAGAGTGCCGCTAAATCATCTTTAAAAGTACCTCGCGTGCCTTCGGAGTTTTGCACAGTAGGCTATATTATTATTTTTCCTATACAGGCTTTAATCAATAAAGCGCAAAAATGAAATAAAAGACATTATTTCAAAGATGATTTTATAAAACTGTTAAAATAAATAAAATCCTTCAGAAAAATTTGTGTATTTCGAAGTTTGAAATTGTGGGCACGCTCTGATTTCCGAACTTAGGTCTCTCGTGCCATGGGTTCGCCACCCCTGATCTAGAAAGTCGTTATGCGTATTTCCATAACAACTTTCTAGATATTCTTACGCTTCTGTTTCAATTGCACAGATGTGTTGCTGTCGCCAGGTGTCGTTCGTTGTTCCCGCCACGAGAACCGCCATCTGTCGATTGATGTCGAGTTCCCGGACGGTTCCTTGCGGCTCCCGACCACGATAGTGAATGGAAATGTTTCAGCGATCATTCCACCTACAACGAAAAGCAACAGACGAAGGGGTAACGCTCGAAAAGTCACCAAGTCTGACTAGACTGTGAAGCATTTAGTTCGAGTCTATTACTAAACTAGTGTATTTGCCCGTCATAATTATGACGGCAGTGTATATCGATGGTTAAAATGACGTCACAAACGGTATCTGTTTCACAATAGAACAGAAACCGTTTCTGACGTGGCGTTTATCGTCGGACGGACACTATATATATGGATATTATATAAGAGATGAGCACCGTCAGTTCAACGGATTACGTACGATTTGTCTACGATTGATACATTTTTATGACTGCGCTATAGAAATCATTAGAATAAACTAAATTTGGACGTCAATAATACTGATCAGTGTTTTTTAGATACCAAAAAGGCGCTATACAATTGTTCTGATACGTTCATAATACACTATTATAATGTATTTGATGTATCTGAGTGGACTGCCAAATATTTCAGGGTCTTTAATTAGACTTAAATGAATATAATCAGCTGATGCCGGAAACAATTTGATTAAGCCTCTACTGCGAGCACAGGGTGGGGGGGGGACACTTTCGAACTGACATGGTCAAAAAAGAGGTTTGAACTGATCTGCTGAAAAAGGTCACACAATTTTATCGCGCTCACGCGCGACAAAAGTTCTTGACCTTTTGGGGTTTCTTCAAAATTGTATTGTGTGTCCCTCACTCTTAAAGGTGGGAGTCTTGTCCTCCTAGACCCCGGGGTTCCCGCCCCTGCTGCAAAGGCTTAGATATCCGACCACTGCCCAGTATCATCTGGCTTCCTTACGACAGCGTCTACGAGTTCACCCAAAAGGGCGGCGCACGACGCTCTTGCCGATCGAGGAATTCTTTTGACGAGCGCGCCTCTTACGACCGGGTGCAAAAGGTTCGATACTAAAGGTACGAGAATGCGTTGTCCGTTCAAATCCAGGGACGTATCTAGCGTTGGGCTTGGGGGGGCTTAAGCCCCCCAAACGAAGTTGAAGCCCCCCAAACAAGTCAAGCCGTTGTATGCTTACGGCTAAAATTCGTATGAACACTGAATAAATGTTGCCATGTTCAAGGCTTAAGCCCCCCCCAAACGAAAAAGCCTAGTTACGTGCCTGTTCAAATCTGGCTGCGTTATGATGTATTATGTGATTTTCAGGGTCTGCTGTAGAGGAAGGTGACAAAATCGTGCTGGGGTCTAGTACCAAAAAGGCTCTATACAATTTTACAGATACGTTCATATTTGAATGTATTTTATGTATATGAGTGGACTGCCAATTATTTCAGGGTCTTTAATCATATTAGACCTAAACGACGATGAATGGTGCCATCAGATGAATGTGTTTCCTTTAGTAGGCGTCCTATCCATGTTATGTTTCAAGCGATAAGGGGCCATCCATATATTACGTACGGAAAAATCCGGGAAAATTGGACCCCCTCCCCCCTGTTCGCAAGCGTACTTTCTTCCACACCCCCCTGCGTACATACACTTGACGCACCCCCCCCCCCGGGAGACCAGCAGCAGAAAGTGTCTCCAGGCAGCCCGACTGTCTGCACTTTAGGCCAGATTGAAGGATGAGTGAGGGCCAATATAGACAAATTATAGGTGTCTCGTTCACAGCACAGAATAACTCCACATGGCTTTTATATAAATTATATAATGTAATAAAATGCCATCGGACGACTACAGGATAATACAGAGTTACACATAGGCTAATGTGGACGTCATAATTAGAAATTTATTTTGCGTACGTACACTTTTGTCCCCCCCTCCCCCCCCCGTTCGCACCCGTACGCAAAATCGCCAAAATCCTCCCCCTCATTGCGTACGTAATATGTGGACGGCCCCTAAGAATTTTATTCAAACGGAACTCAGGTAAGCAAAGCAGACGACGCACTGATGAGCGCTATACTATGCAACGAGTTGCATGTACTGACTACTGAGTACTCCATGGGCTCTGCCCTCCTCAAAAAGTTAACATAAATTTATGCCCCCGGATGCATAATCATAACGCGCATGAAAACTTCCAGAAAAAACTATATACCCGCATGCTATATTAAAACATACGTCTATATCTATTAATTACTCAGACCCGGAACTATTGATTACCTGTATACGACCCATGCTTCCAATTACTCTTGTAGGCCTAGTCATAATAACGACATAATAACTACGACTTAAGGACAAGAACTCACAATTTTACTCTTCCAGCTAAAGATAAATGTAATTTTATTCCTCGTGTTTTGTTCAAAGATGCTTATTAATTAACACATCCCTTTATTCTCCATTCTATTATTATCATGCTTCTGTAATCTGTTGCGTTATTGTCGAATTAAATGAATATTGATTGATGTAACAAGCAGCGTTTTGCCTGTTAGATTGTCTAAATAAACGTACAGTATATAATCAGTTACGCTCGGCCTGCAAGAGACAATGCGTTGCTATAGCAATGATGACGTCATAGGTCATTTAAACAAGCTTTGGCGAAATTTTGAAGGGCGCCATGATCGCTGATGGTAAGAACAAATTTTTCAAACCAAACTATCCTGAATCCTGGGCGATTCGGCTTTGACTGACAAAGTCTTCGAAATCACGAGATGTTGACTTGATAGTAAATATAGAAATCCAACTGTATCGCCTAAATATGCTGGAGAATTTATATAATTTGCGCCAAGTATGAAAATTTCGACTTACAGCGCCCACTGATGACGTCACGATAATAATAGGCCTAAATGATATAATAATAAGCTGTCATTTGTATTGCGCCTAAACAAAATGAAATCTTGCACGAAAGCGCGTAAATACGCACCCCGCAATGCATTAAGCCCTGCACGATCAGCAGAGTAGGCTAGTAGCCTAATCTAGGCCTGCCATAGTAGGCCTACTCTTTTGGTGTGGATGCCACAAATGGGGTGTTGACGCCGGCGGTAATGCCAGACGCGGACAAGGGAGGAGGGTCCTGTTAGCTACACTGGCTACTAGGCTGCGTCCAATGCATACTCTGTGTAAGAGAGCATGCGGATCGCCTCCTGAATGTGGCTTATGTAAGAGATTTAAATCTCGGGTTACCACGGTCCGTAGACTCCGTACACGGAGACCTTAGAATGGCGTGGCACCTATTCAAATGGGCAGCGGTCATAGGCGTACACTTTGGGGGGCAGCCGAGGCACGTGCCTCCAATAATTGAGACGGACTGGATTTGCAATGCAACAAGTGTAGAAAAAATAACCAAATACCCCCCTCCCCCAATATTTTGGACAAGTTTAAGCCAGTGGCAGCTGTTGTGAAGGATCTCATCCGATCAATTCATTGAAAAATGAGCAGGGTCGAGACCATAGGCCTACCGTCGCTATAAGCAGGGCTGTAGTCGAGGGTATACGCGGGTATACAGCGTGTCTCACCTCTAGAGACCGTATACTCGCCTCAAAAATATTTATTTATATTAAAATACTGTAGTGAATACTCACAAAATACTCTAGCGTATACTCACCTCTAATTTGTTTCGGAAAACTAACCAGTAGCGTGTACTCACCTCTAATTTTAACTCTACAGCCCTGGCTATAAGAACGTGTAGGTATACATTTACACTCGAACTCTGTAGCTGGTCTCTCTAACGCGGCTTTTGTGTGGCGCTCGGAAATTTCTGAGATTTTGCATTATGTTACATGTGTCCGTCAAGTCGGATAGAGCCTGACGTCATATCTCGCTTATTTCGAACCTAGGATATATCGAACCCTTTTGACCAGATGGTCCTTTGTGGATTGATATAACAAAGTTATGCTGCATATTGAATTGTTAGTTTGCATGCTGTCAGTGAAGTCCAGTTATGCTAATTAATTCAACGCAACACAGGTTGAAGGTTAAGGTGCAGACTGCATTGAAATAACTGCAGTATACATGTACGAACCAAACTTTTATGTGGACGCCTTCAGTAGGCATAACCCTCCCTAGCTTGTGACGCTTGTCCACTTCTTCTTCCCACTTCACAGCGTCTTTATAGGATGACTCCCTTTCCCAACCATGTACCTGCTCCAAATTCATTTTCTATCCGAATTGCAGAGGTTGATACGAGATCAAGGATTAAATTAAGTCACGGAAATTAAAAGAAATAGTTTCTTTGGAATGGCCACAAAGCAGTTGGCACTTGACCATCTTCTATGACACGCATATGGATTAATTATTGATCTAACATTATTTGAATGAATGGCTCATTGGGCAAAAAGCTGCAGCCATACAGCTGTAAAAACCAAGCGGCAGTATTTTTAAACAAAATCTTAACACATGGTGTCAGCACTTTTGTGAATAAAGCTATTCTTAACTAATAAAGTGCATGTATTACAACACATACACTATTATCACGTGCCTATAGCACAGTTGTATAGTTGTCCTACGACATTTCCTGACCCGTTTCTGTACTCAAGAGGCATTTTCAGGCCAGCTCACGATGAACAGAACACTCTTCCAATACAGTCAGTGGTGGATAGGCATTCCAACTGGGAACCAGACAGCTTTACATCATGAACACTTATTTCCAGGCTAATGTTTTGAAACAGGCAGCATTCAAAGTTGGAAATATTTGAAATAATATTTATGCACCATTAAAGTACAATGAAAGATAAACAGAAACGTTGCAGGACAAATCAAATTTAAGTTATCATAATAATGTCGCAAACTCTGAACAGTGCTAAACGCTTTACACGTATATTGTTTTGACACAATACCTGTAAAATTTTCATCCAATATTCTATCATTTACAGACAATTTTGAATTTGAGTTTTTGTCCAGGTAAGACAGGTGACCAAAGAGAATCATAGGTTTTCTGAAGAAAATCTGACAAAAGAGCTTTTATATATTCCAAAATAGCTAAATCCACAAGTCATCAAGGTATTTTAGTCACTTTTAGCATCGACTTGTCTCACGTCAAACTGCTTCTTTGAGTACCGAGTCAAGTTCTCCACTCTCGTTCAGTTCCTAAAAGATGCACAAACTGATTTATTCTCAGTTCAATGCTCATACAAAATTTTATCACATACTAAAAATATTAAAGTTGATAGTAAAATATTGAGAAATACCCTTTAATAAACAAATATTCTTGAAACAATAGCAAATAAGTAACAGCCATAACTATATAAACCTATTAGAATAAAAATCCTAATACCTCAACATATGTTTCAACATTAGCAAATCTGCTTCAATTGAAAACTTATAACAGAAAATAAATTAAACATGATATGAAGATTACGACATGACACCAAAGCATACATGTGGTTTAGTACATATGGTTCAACTAGAAAATAAGCTGATCTGCCTTACTCCAGAACTTCACATAGGATTAGATAAACTTAAACCAATATGTACTACTTTATTCTCCTTACAAAATACAAGCAGCTGGACCTATCTAATGTTAACTATGTTGATGCACAAAATACCTGAACACAAACTATTTGAATAATCCACTTAATTATCCCATTTTAATATATAATCCAGATACATAATACTTTATAGAGGATCAAAAGATGCCACACACCTTGACAATATCCAATCCCCCAATCAGCTCTCCCTTGACATACAGTTGTGGATAGGTGGGCCAGTTGGAGAAAGTTTTCAGTCCCTGTCTCACTTCTTCGTCTTCCAGAATGTCAAAATGGCCAAATGGAACACTGAAAATATCACAAAGGCTACGTGTATATATATGTCAATGAAGAATGACGAAATCTGTAAAATAACAACAGACCTTCAGTGGTCATCTTTGCCAATTAAAACTACTATGATGTTTATTATCAGTTTTAAAACTCCAGTCGCAAAACTCCAGAAGAAAACTGACATTCAACCGATTAAGAATTAAGACACGAGTACCAAAAATCACACTTGCATCAACCACCCTCACTCCATCTGCAATGCGGTTGACATCAAGGTTAAGACTGAACGTCGAATTTCTTAACAGGATAACAAATGCAACTCTGCATCTCTGTTGACAATTTTGAAAGACAGAAAAGGATTGGACTTTGATGTTGGTAAAACTGACAACCTTCTGCGTCTCATTAAGGTAACAGTTTTATTGTACCAACCTCACAGTATCAACGATACTAGCAATCTTAACAACATTCCAATCAGGCATTACTTGCAGCAATACTAAACTGCTTCACAGCTTATCTAAAAACTTTTACATTACAACTCACCTTTTGGATTTCAGAATATCAATGATGGTTCGGCTGAAACCGCACTTAGGGGTGTCCGGTGAGCCCTTCATGAAGAGCATCACCTTTTTCTGATTGACGAGGGACTTTAGCCGATTCTCAAGGGAGCCCTGTGGCTCCTCTGCTTTGGGTAACATTGACTGGAACTCTCCGCTTGCTACCAGCTCCTTGACAATATCAATACCGCCGATGAGCTCACCGTTGATGTAGAGTTGTGGATATGTTGGCCAGTTGGAATACTCCTTAAGACCTACAGCCAATCGTCCCAGAAAATGTACCAGTAATGAACTGTCACCCAACAATTATGTAGCACCGTTGAAGGCACAGAACAATCTGCACATAAAGTAAAAATTCAAGAATAACTGACAACTACACCGGCCCCTCACTATATAGCATGTATTGATGTAACACAAAATCACATATAGCATGGTCACAAACATGGATTCAAAAATGTAATAATTATGCACACGTGTGATCTAAGAAAGAAAAACTTGTACAGTTCCTATAGCATCCTGTGCTGGTCACTTTCTCATTATTCGCAGATACGACGGCTAGTCATACGGTTGTGTAGTATCCTGAGATAGCTGCTACGTACAACACATTGACATCATATTTCTAAATGATTTGCACTGGTAGAGAACTCTCCAAGGCATGTACAAGATTTTTCTACTATTATTGCCATTTGCATAGCTGCTACTGAAATACTTTATTCAATTCTCTAGGTTGATTGCTAGACCGAAACTGCTTGGCAGTGTAAAAGAAGAATGTCAACTGCAACCTAGCTCTGGCTTAAGGACTGCACTGAAATGGTTCACAATGCATGACAACTAGCCTATGAATTTATGCATCTGTGTAGTTTGTCGCATTTTGCAAAGTGGAAGCAAAACAGCTGCAAGAAACAAACGCAATTTACCGAGTACTCATGTTTACGAAAACCTAGACAAGTTCATATGCTTGAATTAAATATGTATTGTTTCTTTCAAATAATAGCCGATTTTATGGTGCTGTATATGTACTTTAGTCATCTACAATAATTAGTGCCAGAAAAAATTATCTAAAGCATTCCACATGCACAGCTGCATGTTCACGGTGCCTGCAAGCGAAAAATCAAAACAGAGAACACAAAAAGCAATCGACCGCATTTATTTACAATCGCCTCCATTCCAAAATGCAATTTAAAACCAAAATGCAAATTTCTGGCAGCCTGTAGAATGCTATTGATGTCCATGGCAAGTATATGTTGCGTAGACTCGTATTTCATGTCAATACTAAGTTCTAATGTTACTCAGACATTTACATGGTCACAAATAACCAGCCGAGTTTAAAGCAGCCCTCGCCATAACATGGTACTTACTATGGATACCAAAAATCCCATGTTATAGTTAGGGCATGGTGTTGCTAGTCATAATATGTGAAAACCATTGCTTGGCAAGATAGACAATAGTTGCTGAATTATATAATTATATTTTTATAAATTATGTAATCAATATATTTAAATACCTTGACGGACTTGTTCATCAGTGAGAATATCGAATGAAGAAAATTTCACTTTCTGCTCACTAAGAAGTTGAACAATCGTTCGACTGAAACCTATCAAAAAAATTATTTAATTAAACGCTTCATCATCGTTACTGGCAATGACTACAACAATACAGATGGCAACATGGGGTTCAGATTTGAATTAAAACGATTTAACTGAAATTACCTATTTGCTCACAAGCAAACAAACTTTATGAAAAACTGTCTTGCTCTGCATTTCAGCCAAGTTCCACTGACTAAGGACTTATCATGCCTTTAAGGAAACTTGTACAGTTGTAGTTCTAATTTAATTTCAACTGAAAGGTCTCAGATCTCCAGCACTGACCCTTTAAGAACTAGTGATGAATACAAACTTGCAGTAAATACATAAATATATCACCTTCACTTTCCTAACCTTGACATATAGCATCTCCCATATAAATAACAAAATGAATGAGTTTACACACCACACTTTGGCTCATCTGCATTTCCTTTCATAAAAAGCATCACAGGCGCTGAGTTGATCAACTTCTTCAAACGATCTTTAAGATTCTAAAACATGTTTCACATTGCTATGTAATTCTTCAAAACAAATTCTTCATCCATAATAAAAAAATGCCTGATTCAACATACACCTTACACTGATAATAGTTGCTAGATTGAACAAATAAGAACAAAAAATTTCCAAAACATGAACCAACAGCTAAAATTATAAACTAAAATCATGTTTATAATAAAAGAATAAGAACAGAAATAATTTTGTTAAACTACTGGCTAGAAACAGGAATTCAACAAATAATTGTATGTGTTAGCCATTGTAAAATGTATTGCTATTTCACAACTCATGTACCCATGCATACTGTGTTTACCTCAGACTGTGAAGAGCTTGCACCGTTTGTGCTGACAGATTCCGATGTTCCACATGCATGTTGCTTCACCTTTCTTGTCAACTCAGGCGCATTGGCTCCATCTATGCGATCAACTACGGTTTGGTTCTGCAACAGATAAGGACTTCTAGTTATGCAATTATGTAAGAAATCATGTAGAAATAAATCCATTTAATACTGTCAAAAAACCAAGGCATTGAAATTTAGGTAAACAAACGAATGCAAATCCAGACCTTTAAATCCCTCGAATTCCAGTAATGTATTAAACATGTCTAAATTGTCTATATAAACCAAACATAACAGCTTGGCTTTGAAATGATAGAATTGACAGCATGATAGAAGTTACTAATTAATAATAACAACATCCAGCAAAATACTTTGACAAAGCAAAATTAGTTCTAAGGTACTCAAAGACCGACAATTAGCATTATGTTAAAACGTAGACAATACCAATCTAATACAGCTGCAGTTCTAAAAGGAAATGTCACATACCTTAAGAAAAATGCAGGTTGGCACAGCGGAGATGTTATACTTCTGTGACAGTTCGGGTAATGACTCTGCTTCAACCTAAACAACATCGAACAACACATTATGCAATAAAACAAATTCATAAGTCATCTTACATGACGTAATATGTTACAACACATTATATATCGTTCTGCTGCCTGCCTTGTAGGCCACATCCCCAGGTTTGGCAGAGTGTCTGCGTATATGAGGGATGTCCTCCACTGGCTCCCCTACCCACAGCACATTACTTACCAAACTTATCTCTGCCCTGGTTTGGTGGTGCTTTGAGGGCTTGGCCCCTCCATACCTGCGGGAGCTCTGAAGTCCCACCTCATGTTCGCACCACCATTGCTCTCACCAGCTTATTGTTCCCCGCGCGTGGAAAGCCATATGGCAGCGCCGTGCCTTCTCTGTGGCCGGCCCCATGACCTGTAATGGGCTCCCTACCACACTCCACCAAATACCTACTGGTCATTTCACCTCAATCTTACTGCCTTCAAAACTGCATTGTTCGACTGTGGTTGGGCTGGGAGTGCTCCTGAGCAGGCATCTTGAAAGGGGCGCTATACAAAACTGCTTTAATAATAATAATATCAATCACAGTTTGGCCCTGCACTTAATTATCATGCAAAATCATGAGAGAAGCGAAGACTATATATATGTATGTGAGTATGTATGCATGTGTGTATGTAAGTAAGTGTAATTAGCAGGCATGTAACTAGGATTTTTCGTTTGGGGGGGCTTAAGCCTTGAACATGGCAACATTTATACAGTGTTCATACGAATTTTAGCCGTAAGCATACAACGGCTTGACTTGTTTGGGGGGCTTCAACTTCGTTTGGGGGGGGGCGGGGCTTAAGCCCCCCCAAGCCCAACGCTAGATACGTCCCTGGTAATTAGTAACTTCTGTTGCACTGGTTTCTAATGCAGAAAGCACTGACTGATGACACACCAAAATCAAGCAACACTCAGCTCAATATCCAGAAGATCAGATAAAATTTTATGTATGCATTTACGTACTGGTAGGTATTTATATATACATTTATTTTGATATTTATATAGCTCCTGTAAAAACTGCTCAAAGGAAGTGGGAACAAGAGAAAAAGGGGAACTGGGCATCCATCATAACATACTAAAGTCATGAAAATATATTTGCTTATGTTTCATGTTCATCCATGTCTCAAGACACGATATTATACGCTAGAAAGTGAAATGATGTTCCAATTACCTTCAAAAATTTTACATCCGCTTTAATTATCTGCTTGTCTTTGGCTAGTTCTGCCAGAACGTCATTGATTTGCCCACATTGGACCGCCCAGTCAGCAAAGAAGTGTACCACAATTAGTTGCCTACATAACAAACATACAATCAGTTGCCTCGGTAACAAACAGAGCAATAGAACTGCCAAACAGACAATCAGTTGCCTAGGTAACAAACAGAGCAACAGAGTTGCCAAAGTTATTAAACAGATAATCAGTTGCCTAGGTAACAAACAGAGCAATAGAATTGCCAAAGTTATTAAACAGACAATCAGTTGCCTAGGTAACAAACAGAGCAACAGAGTTGCCAAAGTTAGTAAACAGATAATCAGCTGCCTAGATAACAACAGACAATCAGATGCCTAGATAACAACAGACAATCAGAGATGCCTAGATAACAACAGACAATCAGATGCCTAGATAACAACAGATAATCAGATGCCTCTAGATAACAGACAATCAGCTGCCCAGATAACAATATACAATCAGATGCCTAGTAGCATTCTGTCACTTTAAAAAAATACAACTAGACAATCGAGACCACCAAGAGAATAGAGCTGTCATTGAAACAAACACAATCAGTAGCCTAAAGAACAAAGAGCCAATAGAAAAGTAATACAATCAACTGCTCAGAAAACAAAAGCATTAAGTTGCTAAAATAAGACATAATAACAATAACAATAATAATAATAATAATAATAATAAGATGATGATGATGATGATAATAATATGATAATAATCTAAGAAATTCTAAAGAGTCACTGTAACAATGCCCAAGGCATCGGTTGATGGTCACTACTATGTAAAATCATGTGCAAGCCAAACACTAGGATAAGGCTTGTCAAAAATTAAGAAGGGAACAGCCTATGGAGGAGAAGGGGTGAGATTTTTGTGAAGATTTTAATGCCAAAACAAACTCTGCAGAGCAAACATTCGTTGGAAAAAGAGTGTCAGAGCCAGGGGCAAGCAGCTAAAAGGCACATCGATGAAGAGCTGTCCTCATCCTTAGCATAGTCAGAGTGATACAGTCAGAGAACCTTGTCATGACGTTGCAGGACTTAGGAGTCAGCATTAGCTGAAGATGATGTGGTTGATTGAAATGTATACATTTCAAACCTTATACACAATTATACACAATTCAATTTCACTCTCATTTCCATGGGTAGCCAGTGCAAAGATTTTAGGACTGGAGATACATGTTGATAGTTTGGAAAGTTAGCTAAAACACCAAGGTTACAATTAGTTGCCTAAATACCTGAGACAGTTGCTAGGGTCACAAACACAATAAAATGCCTAGGTAAAAAATAAATTCCTCTGCTTAGGATAACACATATACACAATCAGTTGCCAAGTATAGAGACAATCAGTTGCCAAGGTAACACAGAAAGTTGCTTAAATATGACAGACAATTGCATCAGTAACAATCATATTCAAATGCTAAGGAAAAGGAATTCAGTTGCTTAGAAAACCGATAGACAAACAGTTGCCAAGGTGACAGATAATCATTACCAAAGTAACACAATCAGATGTCTTTAATGTGGAAGACAACTGCATATGTAACAATCACATTCAAAAGTAACAGAAATACACATTCTTAAAAATAGATAGACAATCAGTTGCCATGGTGACAAACAGATAATCATTTGCCAAAATTACAAACACAATCAATTTGCATAGTAACAAACACAGTCAACTACTAGGTAAGAGAAATTCAGTTGCAAGCAGACAGTCAGTTGTCAAGGTAACAAACACAAGCAACAAACTGTAGAACTGAAACTGCCAAATTCAGTGTTTATGTATTACAGGCAAACAATTTTCATATTTTTGGAAAGTTCTCATATTCGCATATTTCATTGGAGTTATGCACATGTGAACGTATGCAGCAAGACAGCAAAGCATGCACGAATGTCAGCTACTACATAAGCAAGTCAGCTGAGAATGATGCAGAGTAATCAAAAAGGATTAGCCACTTTTGGATGCCATATCTGTAAACAACACAATCACTCCAGATTGCAATAGAAACAAGAATTCTCACTGCAAGCAACCAGAAGGGTTATCAATTAATTAATTGGTAAGAGATTCCCATGATGACATGCACAATCATGGGGCGGGGGGGAACACAATTCGTGTGCACAATGCACATTTTTTTAAACATTCTCACACGGTTTGCAGAAACTTATCCCATTTTGTATACTGGTATCCTATAAAACTATTTTGAAAACTTTGTATCACTGTTACTTACTGATTAATCACTTACACCAGCCTTTCCATTAGCTCAAAGTACTCTAATGTCTCTCGCTGTCTGGGGCAGACATATTGTTTACAAATGAGCAGCACAAGCGGCCGTTTCTTTAGGATTACTCCAGGCAGTTGTTGGCAGTCCATTGATCAACTGTATGCTTTAAAAATGTATAATGCCTATCAATGTCCCCAGTGGTATTAGGGGTTGTCTCGAATCCCCAATCCCCGAAAACGGTGAAAATACAACAGCCCGATTTCTCTGAAACAGTTTATAGAAAGCGGTCGAAATCCCGAAACGGTAAAGGTTTATGGTGGGTCGGTGACAGTCGTTGACAAGGTAAACATCATGGCCACCCCAGAATTAAAGTGTTATGCTTTAAAAATGTATAATGCCTATCAATGTCCCCAGTGGTATTAGGGGTTGTCTCAAATCCCCAATCCCCGAAAACGGTGAAAATACAACAGCCCGATTTCTCTGAAACAGTTTATAGAAAGCGGTCGAAATCCCGAAACGGTAAAGGTTTATGGTGGGTCGGTGACAGTCGTTGACAAGGTAAACATCATGGCCATCCCAGAATTAAAGTGTTATGAAGTAAGTAAGTACGGGGTATAGCGCCAAAACATAGTATGGAAATGTCAAATTACACGCTATCAAGATTGTCAGAACACTTAGGTGCAGTGATAATTTAGTTTGAAAAAAATTCCTAACTTCCTAATTCATAATGCTTACTTGCTTAATTTCAAGAGCGAAAGTAGTTGGATGTGGAGTTCATAATGCTCTAATTCTACACAATTCTGGGGCGGCCATAAGGTTTACCTTGTCGACGACTATCACCAACCCACCGTAAACCTTAACCCCGAAATTATTTCAAATTCAAATTCAATTCAAATACTCGTTGATTCGTCTAACCATTTGACACAACGCAATTGGTAACAATCATAGATAAGTAAAATGATGAATAGAAATCAATCAGCTGTATCTCGTTCATTTCCAAACAAATGTTTTTATGTGAACTCTGATACATGACATAGACCTAGCGTGGCCTTTATGTGTCTCAGAAGGCCACGTAAGTGCATCCTAATTAGGCTTATAGTGTCGATTTCGGGAATCCTGCCGAAATTCGTTTCGGGGATTCGGGTCGGGGATTCGGTAAGCACCCGTGGTATTACGCTGGTTCTCCATCGCGTGCACCAAAGGCTGTCTATCGACCTACTGCTCTGAAAACGCTAGCCACATAGAATTCTTAGAACTGACCTATTGGAACTGAGAACTTTCGCAAAGTCACCACTGTTACCGATTCCTAAAACTTCAGACATTTTTGGTAAGTTGTGACAAAATTAACGTGCACAACTGAACTGGTATTCTTGTTACCAGTTCTTGGTGAGTATTAAATGACCATTGAGCATAATAAAATAGATTTTAAAAAAGAATGAGGAAGTAAGTAAATTCATTCATACCGGATTAACGCCATATATATATATATATATATATATATATATATATATATATATATATATATATATATATATATATATATATATATATATATATATATATATATATATATATATATATATATATATATATATATATATATATATATATATATATATATATATATATATATAGAACCACTTGATGACGAAAATGAAGTTAACTTGTTTTGTATTCTGCAGGGTTCAATACCTATCATTGAGTTATATTCCAGCAAGACCAGAAAAATCCAAGTCTGAGTGTTTGCCTGAACCTTTCACAAGCCTGGGCAAAGGAAGAGGTTAAAATTGGAGTCTGAAGTCTAACCTTTTCAAGAGCTCCTACCCTGACTCATTTAATGATTCCTCCCGTCCTCCAATTGTTCTCGCCCTAAACGACACCCGCCGTTAAGCTGCTCTGCCTCCTCTCTTGACCTGGCTCTCATGGCAGCCGGACTCGGACCTTTTTGTACTCTGTGGAAAACTCCCTCTGGTTTGACGCAGCGCTCGCGAATAGGCTGGTGCCCGGCGCTTGGCCTTCAAGAGGCGCTTTAGAAGTTTGGAGATTACGATTGGATACTATTACTAGGTTGCTGATGGCCTACTAGTGCCCATAAAAATAAGATGACAGTCTGATCGCGATATCAGTCGTACGAACCATGGATGTCCATAGCCTGCCCTACATCGTAATGACCTGATAACGACATGCAACTGAAGATCTACAAGCAGTGCACAATGATGTCCTAAATGAGGACTTTGGCTAATGATTTAGAAGTGTCAAGTTCAGTACTTCCAAAACCAACGCCAATTGTACACCGACATAATAGTGAGCATATCACACTGTTTCCATATGTCCCCTATTTGGACCCATACATAAGGTAT
Source organism: Allolobophora icterica (assembly GCA_963556255.1). NCBI lineage: Eukaryota > Metazoa > Annelida > Clitellata > Crassiclitellata > Lumbricidae > Allolobophora > Allolobophora icterica. Next base: position 28,288,410 of record OY744615.1, on the reverse strand, counting down.
ACGAAACCTAGGGAACGTTGTCATATTTCCAACATATGATGTTGCTGTCGAGGACATCAGTGTTTCTAACAAAGTCTAGAGATGAAAAGTCTTCTGAACCACTTCAAATAAAGGCTGTGTTAAAGTGCAACAATGTGAACTGCAATGTAGGAATGCAAATGCATGATCATGTCATAAAAAGAAATCTTGATCAAGGGTTTTCAGACTAATACTAATAGACACCAGCATATAGGTCAATCTACATAAATTAATGCCGAGGGCAAGAACATGAGCTACAAATTGAGCATATAAAAATTCCTAGAAGTCATTGGAGCAGAACATGCATCAGGTGGTTAAGAATGAAACCAAGCTCTCTGCAGCAGATAAAGGGCATCAGAAAATGAAAGTAAGTCCACCACTGCCATAACAATATACTGCTCTGCATCGGCAGTTTTTTATAGGAAGCTTCTAAATTTTAAACCACACATGTTATGGTCAACATGCCAGCAAATAATAAAATGAAACACTTTTTAAAATTCAGACATTTCTTTCTTTTTCTATCATAATCAGTACTCAGATTTAAGCCTTACTTTTCAAAAACACATTTTAGAGTATTTTATGAGGCCACAGCTTTATGTAAGAATATTGGAACATAATTTTATTAATTAATTGACATTTATTAAATTACAGTTTTGGTTACTTTTGAGTACATCTGCAAAGTTCATGTCAGTGTAACATTAACAACTATCCTAAACACATATTTGATGGCAAATATGAAAATACATGTATAAGTGAAATAATTTAAACAAATCTGTTCATTCTTACATGAAAATTAGTTGTCTTGTTACATCGTGTTAGATTCTGTGCAAACTATCCGTACTGCATTTAGTTTTTACTCTATTGATTACAAAAGTTTGAATTTAATGTGAAATGTTGTAAACAATGGTTAAAGTGTTAGTTTTTTTACGACAGATAAAACTTGTAAAATCTGTAACATCTGCGACAAGTATTAGGTTCTAAGTAGAAATCTCGCTCCCAGTTGATTCGCGGAACTGCAGCTTTGTCATGGCAGGACCAGCCTTGTTGTGAAGCGAGTTGTATGGTGACGGATTGTACAGGGCATGACCCACGAACGAGTCACCATCAGATACTGACAGCTTCTGCTTGTCCTGCTCAGGTGGAACGATTGCCAGTTTCCTAAAAAAACAAATGAATTAGAATATCTAGAAAACAGATCTTCTGAATTACGTGGGAATAATTTTTCAAACTTGGAAACAAGCTGTGAAAGAGGTCAGTTCAGTGTGATACAAAATTCAAAAGATTATTCTTAAAACCAGCCTGGAAAAAAACCTGGAAAGGAAAGGAAAAGAAAGTTCCACAACTGAGATCGAATCTCAAGTGACAAAACACATTCAAATAATTTGGCTATAGCCAAAGAAGAACCGTGATATTTGATACCTCTTTTGATAAATTATTCTTCCGATGATCACTGCCACAATCACCACGAGCAGAAATCCACCAACACAGCATGCCACTATGATTGCAACCTTCGTCTGTAATTAGCAAATGATTACTACTTATTAATCTACACTGTCATCTACTGGCAAATTAAAGAAATTAAATGTAACTACCGGTAGACATATACAATAATATTATACATACTGTTTACTTATGTATTTATTTATTTTATAACACTTTTTAACAGCTCTCAGTTTAGAAATGCTCAGCAAACAAATCTCTACAAGGCTAAGTCAGCTTTATATATACTTGCACAATTATAGGTTTTTAATACACAGTATCTGCTAAAGAAGTAGTAAAGTAAAACCATTTAAGATAACAGTCTTCATAATCCTTTGGTATATCACAATGGTGAAGACAGTGATGATGATGATGATGATGATGATGATGATGATGATGATGATGATGATGATGATGATGATGATGATGATGATGATGTTGATGATGATGTTATGATGATGATGATGATGATGAGGTGATAAAATTGCTAAGAAGTAAGACAGATCTCTTGCTTACGTTATACGAGAATTTCTCCTCGCTTGAAGCGATCATGCTAGGGTCAACCTGTTTCATTCTATATGGGATCAGTGCTTTAGACATTTGATCAAAGCTCGGAAAGTTGATTTCCGGAAGGGTTGAGTTTGTAATCCAGCGAACACAGTAACTCACTCGACTTGCATCAGCACTATAAAAGCAACATAGAAATCAGAATGATAATGCTTTTGAAGTATATATATTACAATCACTGCTTAAGTATTATTATTTTATAAACAACTTTTTACTATGCTATCAAGCAAGGAGGGTACCTGTATGTTGCATTTAACTGCAGTGCCAAAGCACATAAGAGATTGGATGCAACAGATAACACCTCGGCCAAGTGTGCGTATTTACTAAACTTGGAAGCACTAGTAATTTTTAAATGCTACTAGCAAAGAGCAACTGTAAAAACAGCACAATGAGAAACAACATACCCTGTAGAGTCTTTCGTGATGGTGACCGACTTCAAAATGACTTCAAAGTCTGCAGGATTAAAGTCTGGCTGGTTTGCACTTGCAAAGGCGTTGGCTATGGCATGCACCAAGACAGCCTTGTCTTTTTCTAAAAGTGTGCCAGATATGTAGAGATCTCCACACTGCTGCAGAGTACAAGAACTGCAGACAGACATTCCAGCGACTTCTGAGAGACTAAGGGCAACGGTGGAATCATTTGGAAACTGGATGAACAGAGGATCTGGATCGCGATTGCGAACTGCCACTTGGTATTGAAGTGGAGACAGTTGATTTCTAGAAATGAAAATCAGTTTGTACAATTTCTAGAAATGAAAATCAGTTTGTACAGTTTCCCAATTGCAAAATATTATGTGCCTAACATAATCCAGTAACTCCTATGGCTGTAAAAATGCATTGTTTGCTAAGATGTCTGATGATTTTCACTAAGTAAAAGCAATAGGCAAATCTAACTCTGGAGTCATTCTAATCAAGGCTGTCCTTAGAAAGCCTACACATGACTCAATAAACAACTATAGTTCATACAGAGGCACACTCTATGGATTATAAGTTCTTTTAGTTGAAGAAAATGATCTGACAACAGCAGTCCTACTATAACATATCGCTCATCAACAAAGGAATGTTGAATGACAAATTGGAAACTGCATGTTAGATGAAGGAAATCCTGACCAATGCCACTAACCTTTTGCTATCAGATCAGTAACGGTATGCACTTGCAGTAAGGTAAGGTATTTCCACATATACAAAAACTCGAGTATCAGCAAACTGCTCAGTGATTTAGCATGCAAATGAAATAGTACACTAAAAAATCACCCATTGATGTCTTCATAGTGTGAATTATCTGTGGTTCTTTTCTTTCGTCCTCCATTTAAGTTTACTCTGATTGTAATTTCAGACTGGCTTTTGTCTAAAACACAACATTTTCTTAAATCAACTAATTATTGTAACATATATATTTTATAACTTTTGATGGCATGACATGTAGAATGTTTGCAAAAATATTTAAAAGATCTGTTCTGATCCAGCTAAACTACTAGTCAGAACTGGAAGCTATTCAGTGCTTATCGGAAACCAGTGCTTTATTAGTCATTAGAAGTTAGTAGATTTAAATTATACATGTATACATACATTTTTTAATAAGCAGTAAATGTCAAGTGTCATATACGTAGAGTGGTTAGACTGTTTGATAACATAGCATCCAATAGTAGTATATTCGTTTATTATGCAAAACTGGTTGGCACTCCGCAACCATGAACAAGAGAATAAATAATGTAAATAATATAAATTAAAGTTATGCTGGTTGATATATATATATATATGGACTTTATTACAACAAAATCAAGCATTGTTACCTGGATTTGCATCGGACCAAGCCTTTCTCAAGGCATTCAATATCGCATTGAGCTTAGACTTTAAGCCAGTAGCAGATTCCTTTGCGTATAAGTAGAAACCATGCCAGATGGCACAGGCACAGTCTTTTAGGCCTTGTGCCTGTAACTGATCAGACAGCTGCATAGAACTTGGTTCCATAACGCTGTCCAAACTATCGACGTCTTTGTCGTTCAGGAGAGTTACAGCATAATAAACTTTGACGACATATCCACTGAAACAAAAATACAAACCACAAAACAATGCATTAGTTACTGAATGGAGGATCACTCTGCTATGAACGATTTAGTGTAAGGATTTCTTGTAAAAAACAAAATCAAACGTTCAAGTACATGCTGAATTGCTGATGTAAAACTGGAATTCACAATGGAACTGAGCAAGAGCTAACTCTGTATCATTCCATCGCCATTCGCAATATGACTAGATTTAACAAGCTGTGCCAGCATAATTTTTTTAAATACATAGAAAACTCTTACCTTCTGAACATTTAAATATAAAGAAAATATCATCTGCTAATGTTATCTATCTTTGAAAGTAATGTTAATAACTTACAAAAGACTGTCTGTGTATGACTGCTGAGGAATGGCTGGTATTTTAACCCTCATTGTATTCCCTAAAATTCAGAAAAGCAGAAATATCATGTACTAATGGAGATTCTAACAAATACCTAGTAATATATTTTGTACTAGACATACAGGAACATACTGGAAAGATACAAAGAAAAGTCATTGTGGAAAGATATTAAATCACCATACTGGTACTAGACTTACTGGAATATACTGGAAAGATACAATGAAAAGTCACTGTGGAAAGAAATTCAATCACCATACCAGACTTTATGAACTGAACTGTACAAAGTTAGACAACTATTGTGTGCCTCATCACTAGCAGTAAGAAGCTGAAGCTGTAAATCTTCCTTGGAAAGATGCTTCAGCATCTCGGACAGGTTCTCAAAGGTGCTATTTAAGTACCCCAACAAAGACATACAAATACATAAGGCCTGGTAATTACAGGTGTTTAAAAGACTTTGTTACTTGAATTAAAAATTGAACATGAACTGTAAACCATACAGACATGAAATACTTCTAACCTAAACTCTTGAATTATATCCACAGATGAACTGCATCTTGCTGGAACACATTGACACTAGCCAAAATTAAGTTGCACAATGAGTTAAGCAGGAGAATTAAAACCGTAGTTATTCTAAAATAAATTGCATTGCCATCAGATTCAATAATGTTATTGAGAGCAGAGCTGATAGCTTGATCTGCTGATGTTTACTGTTCTTAATCCACAGTACCTAGAATGTTGTTCCATGCTAATGTAATGGCTCGAACAAGTTTCTCAGTGAAGTTGGAAATAGAACGAGGATCTTGAAGTAGAAGATATCTGAGTTTAACTGTTTCCCCTTCGTACAAATCCAGTGACAAATTCCTCAAGTACTTGTCCATTGATGGTGCTGGTCTATCAATTGGCCGTAGCATTGAACCGTTACACATGACACCGTAATAGGTTCGCGTCACAAGAGTAATCCTGTTTCAGAAGAATAATCATTCGTAAATTAAAAATTACTACCTCAGACTTCATTCATGCAAAATAAACAAAAGAATAATTATCTGGCTGGAAAATCATATGGAAAGTAATTTAGCCTGTTTGCCTGTTGGCAAGTCAGTCAGTCAGCCAATAAAGCAATCATTAAATAAACAAAACAAGCAATCATAGGCGTACGGTAATTTGTGGGGGGTATGGCTTTTGGACTGGAGTGTACCATACCCCTCCCCACTTTTTAAACAATGCCAATCAATATTTTATTATTGAGCCTTCACAGAGATCGCAGTTTCTGCCTTGCTTCGTGCATGTAAGAAATTGGTACCCCCACTTTTTAGACCAAAATTACACCCCGGCAAGCAATAAATAAAATGCAATCAAAGTGTAGACATAGATTGTAAATTAAAATCTCACAAGTTTTCAACGAGCTTATATATTAACCAACAATCATATTATGTCTAATTGGCTCTTTCCACAGATATAGCTTGCTACATAAAAATGTTACGAAAATTTTCCTTCAATGAAATGATTATGCAATCAATCAAGCAATCGATTTCTCGTTTCTTAATCCATTCCTTTATCAGGTAATAGACAATCTTTTTACGAACCCTGAAGAGGCAATCAGTTGCAAATCGACCCCATACACATTGACTGAGACATCGCTACCTATAATATTAATAAAGGAAAACAAATTCATACAGCAAGGAAGCAACAGTCATGAATGCAGGCGAGGCAGTGAATTTAACTTCTGTTCTGCTTTATATCTAAATACACTGATCCCAAGCATCTGCGGTGGTTGACAGCACAGAGAACAGATCAAAGTAATTGAAAACAATAACAATATTATTTTTATTAAATTGATACACTTCTTTCATGCGTCAGTTATTAGCTAGACCAATCCGGGTGTTTCTAGCACAAGAGCTTAAGAATCACTTGCAGCTTGTCTTAAATCAGACAATTTCAGGCTGGTCACACAGGCATGTTTTAGACCCCTTGAGAAGATTTTCAAACTCAAAAGATGCAATGGAAATGTCTCGAGATATTTTTAAGTGGATGGGGCATGTTTTTCATATGGATAAAATAGAAAAGCCAAACAACTGAAGTCCTGGAATTCTAGAGGGAGAAGGAGGAGAGGAAGACCATGGAAAAATTGGCTGGAAACCATCAAAACTGACTTAAGATTCCTCGAGATGTCGTGGGATGAGACCGGAGCTGGCGATGGACAGAAACAAATGGAGATGCATTGCCCGATGTGCAGACCTAACACATAAATCTGTACAAACACACATGCATAAAGGTCTCCCTTGATTCTCACCTTACGCAATACCAGTGCAGATTATGATTCCTCAAGTAGGAAGCTATAAATAATGCCTGCTGCTGTGAGGACTTAAATAACTATTCTCTAGTTATGTTTTTTATGCTGCAGCAAACAGTAAAACGCAATACCAGCAGAATTTCTCCAAGCACTTGTTAGCTGCTGAGCCAGTTTGAAAATGAGCTCCATGTTAAGACTGCCATGAACTGTCAAACTGTACAGGGTGTCTGCTCTCACAAAAGTTTCATTTGTGTCAGGATGGTTGTTGATTGGGGTCGGGTCACGACCCGGTAAGAGAAGAACACCATCTGCAGATGATGCAGTGTAACAGACACGTGTAACAGGCGACCTGTTCAATTAAAGTAAAACAAATGAATATAGATTAATAATTATTTGGAGTTTGAGAATTCACTTCATTTTCTCTGTTAAAATTGTGTCCAGTATTTGTAATTGTAAGAAATGATAATTTATTGCCTAAGCAGCAAGCTACTTCCAGGGTGCTTTATAATGATGATTATAAAATAAGTGAATGAAAAATATAATAAAACAAAGTTAAATCCAGTTGGATGAACTGAAATTGCTAACCCGTAAAAACCAAAACCCGGTTGAAGTGCCAGGAGCTTGAGCACTGACTGCGAAGAACCTTGATTAAAACAAGAATACATAACTTTAAAGAATAAAAATACAACATCTAAACAATTTCTACAGCAAAACACAGTTCTAAACAAATGCACACAACAGGATAAAATTTCTACAGAAATAGATTTAGATGGATTCAGAAGGACCATAAAGGACCATTTATTTAGAAGGACCATGGATATGTGAACTACAAAATACTTGCCAAATATAAGTGCGAAAATCATGTGTAGCTTAGATCTTGATGAATCATCTCCTGGTGCATAAGGTGACATGCAGAATGAATTTTAAGCAACCAAATAAGATTAAGTGGAGCTCCAACTAACCAGCTGTATTATTCCATTCTTCCATAGCACTGCTGGAGTCACCATCAAACAGGAAGCAGAAGGCATTATCCTCCAGAAACACGTCCCTTGTGTAAACCCTGTATCCTGGCAGAGCGGCAAACACCACGCTGTTCAGACTATTTGCGGAAGGTGCTCGAATGGAAGTTGGATCAACGATTTCACCATTTTGAAGGATAAAGTATGAAAGCCCAGTCAATGTTTCGCTAAAAACACACAGTTGTATGCATACATGTATATGTTATGTACACTGTACTTCGCTTAACACATATAATTATTTTAACCTGAATTCTGGTATAAAGCAGTCAGAGCAATAGACTTTGTATTTAATTACCAGTAAGTCATGCAATTATAGATTTCATTTTGCTCCTGCACACAGGCATTGTATGTGTATATCAATGATATTGCAGGTTAGCTGCCATATTGGGCTTCAACAAGCTACTTCTGTGAAAAAATTACACTTATGATTATTAACCATTCCTACTGTAAAGACTAGCAATTTCCCAACATAAAACTGATTTGACTGAATTAGGTAACCCTGTCTTGCTGCTAAAGACATTAATCACCCTTCAGGACTTCCAAGTTGTATCAACAAGCATATTGGAATAACATACTAATAATTTTTGGAATTTGCATGAAACAGTAAAATCATTAAAGTAATTAAATAATCTGAACTCAATAGAATGTCAGTCAGCGTTAGATGAAGTGCATTAAAAGCTATCAGACTGTCATTTTTCACAATCTGTGGAATTCTAATTTTCTAACGATCATATACACGAAAGTAATCAGTGACTACTGTTTATTGGTTTGACACTGACCCTTTAACACCCAGGTATTCTTCAACCAAACACTCTGTCAAAACAAAAGCAAAACAAAGGTCAAAGGTCAGCAAAACAAAAGGAACCAAAATCTGTCCTTGATATGTCATCCTCTGCTCCTCCGCCTTCTCCCTCTGGCAACCGGACTTGGATCTTCACTTGGCATCCCTGGAACCCCTCTGACTCCACAAACTGTTTGAGAATAAGCTGGTGGCCCGCGTTGTTCACGATTACAATGCACAAGATATCTTTCTTAAACAATGACTAGAAATAAATAAATGTGCAGCATTTTAAAATAAATTTTGAAGAATGAATATATTTGAATAGTCACTACATGAGGGATTCATTTTTTATGCAAACCAAACTCAGCGAGTTGACTGTTGAAACCAACCTGAAATCGAGCGGTTCCAAAGGATCTGCAGTCGTTGCTTGAATCGTGGAATGTCTGCGTGTGCAACATATCCGAGGACGTTAAGCCTGAAACTTTTCCGAAGTTCCCTGATTGATGAGGCCGGAAAGCTAGTTCTGGCAGGCTGTGCAAGAGCAGCTGAAAGGACTGTGGCATTGATGGGAGGCTCCAGAGCCAGTTCTACAGGGAACCCATATGACTTCACTGCAGATGTCAGGAAAATGATGTACCTGTAAAGGACTCTGAAAGAATAATTAACGGAATGGTTATCCCTGAGGAATACGCAAGGTAATCAATAATATATAATCAAGCATTTACTAGACATGTTTTTTAGACCAACTAGAACTTAGAACAAGAGATGAGCAGTCCCTTATGCTAGCCCTGAGTAAGCCATGAGTATGAAGTGTTCACGACGTCATTTTCTTGTAGCCTTGGCATGAGGGCGAGTGGCCAGTCTTCTTCCTCACCGTATCATCTCCCCACTAACAGTGTATGGCCAGTGTACTCATCATAACTGAGTTGGCTATAGATGGGGCACAGACGGAGCAGAAATCTGAAAAAATTTCTGGCCTGGCTGGTATTAGGAACTCCCAACCTCTCGACTGACTGTCCAGCATGCTAACCACTACTCTATTGAGCATGCCAGGTACTTAAAACGGCCTTTAAATAGCAAGTATGCATGCACTGGAAGAAACTTTAATCTGACAAATGTGTTCAATTAAACTGCAGGTAAAAAACTTACGTTTCCACGTGGATCACTCTATCAACAGCAAAGATTTGAGCTGTCAGATTTCCATACTTGTCTAAAGAAAACAAAACCATGCATTCTAAACAGAATTTGTGACTCGTACAAATTTTAAGAAAGCATTGCTGTACTCCACACAACAGTTGTCAGCTACTCAAAACATACCACACATATAGACCTACATATACAATAAGAGTTTAGTACATTCTTCTTCAATACCAATAATGCTAGTATCTGTAACATCTGTCATGCAATCTTACAAAGTTTTGGCCTCTGCAGATTCAAACAGAGCTAGCTGTCAACATTTTTTTAATATGTCAGCTTTGACATGTTCATAAAACATACTACACAAAACTTGATACATACAACATTTTCATTCCTCTGCTGAACCATGCAAGCTAAATAAACTATTGTTTTCAGTTGCCTGATTGTTGTCTAAATGCTTTACACTGAGGAAAATAGTATGACAAGATTGGTCTTCTTTACCACAATACTTTGGCCATGAAATACAGTAACATTACCTTCCAAACCGCTGACTGATTTCGGAATGGCAAACAGAAGATTTGATTCCTCATTTCGTGTAAGGTATCTATCGAAGTAGACAACTCCAGCTGACTGGAGTGGCCTGAGTAGGGAGTAATCAGTGTGGGACACTGTGTAATTTGATCCAGCTGGGCTCATGACCTTCTCAATCACAGCAATGGTCAGGTTGAGCAATGGCAGAAAGTCTCTTGCATCCAACACTGTGTTGTTTATCAAAGCTGAACACAGGACCACATAGTAGAAGTTCCTAAAAATAAATCAGTTTTAAAAACCTTTTGGAGTGCAGCTGATGCAATACATTTCAAAACAGTACAAAGCAGGCGAAATGTGGTAATGCACCTTACAAAGTTCAGAAAGGCACATTGAAGCCAAGAAAAGCAGGAAGCATTAGGAACTATAAGCAGACTGGAAAGCATCAGTTTCCACTTTAAAGTGAAATGTAGACGCAGTAAGACAGTTACAAACATGAGGATGTCGAGAGTTATTCATAGAAAAGCTTTTGTCCTGACCTTAAACTAGACATGTCCACCAGATATGGTCGCCAACAATGAGAGTGCATCAACCTCTGCTTGTATTCATATACATCACTTATGTATACGGACATATTCAAATCTTTCCGAGGACACTTTCAACTGACAAATGTAGTATGACTATTTGGCTAGTAGTGTGTTTTAGTTTCTCTACCTTGCTTGGAAACTTTTTTACCAGTAATTTAAAATAAAAATATAGATTTTAAATAAAAAAATTATCAGTGGTAACAGAAATTAAAAAATAAATGTTTAAAAATACCCATGATCATCAAGATAAGTTTTCTGGTCCAACACTTGAAATTCGACCTTTGAAAGTTCTACAAAATTCAAAGACAAATAGTTTTAACTCAGATATTTGAAAAAATAGTAGCCATTTATAGTAGAATACCTTCAATTGCATGCCTGTTATCAAAAAGTCTTTGTAAGGTTACCAATGGAGATTTTCTTGCATAGAGCTAAGTATATATGCCCAAAACAAGAACTTGCATAACCAACATCAGGCTGATGTGTATAAACAAATAAAGTCAACTCAACCATAAAAATGAAAGTATGCATCAACATCAAAGCAATTTATGTTGAACTATATAAACTGGTAATTCAAGTTAGGTAGAAAGAGATATCTGGAAGGTAATAGGGTTTTTAGTTCACATACCTAAAGACAAGGATGTAGCAGACTGTTTCAGAGATTCTTCAATGACAGAGTAATCAAGAGGAGATACATAAGTGGTAAATGGAATTCCAAGGAGGCGGTCAAGTGGAACCAAGTCGCCTTTGTCTCCATCAAAGAGCTGTGATGGAAAACCAGCAGCACTTAGAATGACCCACAGGTCATCAAGGTCAATGGTCTGGTTGTAATCCCAAGCATCTTGTGTGATGCCATTGCACATCAGCACATACAGGACGACAAAGCTGGAGGATCTGTGAAAGAAAAATTACTTCAACATCTTACAAATTGAAAAATAATATCAATTAGAGAAGAAAATCACGTGAAAATGTATCTGTAATCTAATTTGTGGTATCGCCTTTTCAAGGAAATATATCCTTCATACATACCAGTGATCCAGCCAACAGAGAGTTAGGAACAACTTATCAGACAGGTCTATGCTATATAGAGGCAGGAATAAAGCAACTTAAGCAGAACTGTAGTGCTGGATAGAGCTTCAAGCAAAATCAAACTTCTCTGCAGACTGCAGAGAACCAAAAATAGAACAACATATTTTGCAAAGAATCACTACAAGTACTGGTACTGGTAAGGCAGTCTACATGGCCTGGTAAACAAATTGTTTTATTGTATATCTCAATCGAAAGTAGTCACCACACGCATGATCCTGTAGCAGACAACAGCTACAGGACAACTGACTGACTAAGCTGAATGACAACAGTTCCTTCAGGTTAAAGAAAAATGAGAAATCACGTGTAAAACCTAAAGGAAAGAAGTGTAGAATGAATACTGCAAACTACAACTGTCTATGATGTAACACAATATTAAGAAATACAATTAAAGTGCGTACCCAGACCGACTCAAAGACTCAAACTGTGCGACGATTCTGACTGATGCGTTGATGCACTGCAATCCTGCCAAGAACATAACATTTCCTCTTTCAGCAAAATAGTACAGTTAGAACAAATTATTCAGGTTTATTGTATTGTATTGTATATTCGTTTATTAATTCTTCCGAGCCGTCATAACACAGCAGAAGCTATTACTTTTGAGAATTATTTAAATGCAAAAGCAGTTGAGTCTAGAATGACAGGTTTTAGTTTGTCTGGTAAGCCTATTCGTTCTTATGGTTGCTTAAATGATTGTATTGCCTGAATAGCTAATAAATGTTTCTGTACATTAAATGTGATAAAATTATTAGAGACTAGTCTTATTCACACAACATTTCAGGGTCATATCGAAACAGTTGGCTATTTGATTCAGTTAAATATCTTCACTAAGAACAGTATTGATTTTAATTTAAACAAATTTAATGTAAACACTGATAGGGAAGGCAATTTTAGCATGCTCATGTCAAAGCCTCACTTGCACAGAAACAATTTCTAATTACCAGCATAGTAAGGATCTTGGATGTTTAGTCACTTACACTAAATTAATAAGAAAATTTTAACATAAAAATGCACCATCATGACATTGAATTTTAAGTTTTAAATTACTAGTTACAAGTAAAATTGACAAATTCACTTCAAATTCTCATGATATATATTTTGACTTACCCTGATGTACTTGTTCAAGGCTTTTTTCCAATGTAGTGTGAGCAAGTGTGCCTACAATTGGAGACTTGAAAACAATGGAGAAAAGCTGTGATTTCTCATACAGGGAAACATTTAGCATGGAATCTGGATCTGGAATGTAGGTATCCTGAAATGGGAGGTAACTGGCTAAAACCCTTCGGATAAGGTTTCCTTCTACAGCTTTGCCGCCTTGCATTATTGAAACTTGAACCTCTGTGAATAGTCTTCTGCAATACAAAAATTCATAAAACATATGAGTACATGTACTTTGATAACAGGTTGAAAGTTATAATATTTTTCATGGTAACAATGCAGCTAATTGATAAAGAAGTTCCATTCAGAAGGGTACTTCAATTGAAACAGCTAATCAGGAATAAAATTTTAATTAAACAGATTATGGAATATTGATCAAAAGCATCACAAACAATATTGTTCTAAGGTAGGTTAAATGTAATATTTGATATACATGAATAGCTCCGTGATCAATCAATCAAACAGAATTTATATAGCGCCCATTCAAGATCTCTACTCAGAGGCAAAACACACTGATAGCAGAGTACCAGGGATTGCTGAAGTCAGCAACTTACAAATTTATTACGTAGATATGCTACTGACTTACCCATCTTGCGAGATTCTTTCCGATCGTTGTAAGGCTAAAGCAGATGCATTGCGAAATCCTACAAATAATCGACAGAAATTCACTAAAAAATGCCCAAACAAATGTGCTAAAATGCATGAAAATATATGCAGAGTAGGGCACTGAGGTTTAAAGTTCACAGACATGCAGAAAATCTAATCCACGCACAAACCACATGCACGATTAGAAGAACTTTTGTTCTATACCTGCACTGTGTTCTTACGTACCTGTGTTACAATCTATACAAATACATATGAACATTATATGCATACAGAATACATGTTCCTCTAATCCCGTATGGTCCCCTATGGTGCCAGAAGTACAGCTATAACGCTATCCTCTGACGTAAGAACTTGCAAGTATTTAAAACAAGACTGCACATGTCAAAATACATTATGCCAGAGACTCATTATAGCACGTTTCATTATAACACAAATTCTGATTTGACACAATCAAGGACAAGGATTCTAAAGTTAATTCAAGCATAGAAACAAAACTTGTTATAATGAGACCTTGTTAAAAGGTAGTTTTCTATGGCTCCCAAAGATGTCGTTTTAATGACTTTCTGGTGTATAATACAATACAGCTGAAATGAAGAGCTAAAAATGATGGTAAATTTACAGTGTAAATGAAATTAGATGTCGCTAGAAAGTGGGTTGGGTATTTAGCTGTGTAAAACTAACCTTGAGCTCCTTGAAGACTGGCTTCAATGTATTTCCCTATGGTCATTAATTGAGAGGATGACACCATGCCAGCATAGAGCAGCTTCAGACACTGTTGTATGCGAACTACTTCCAGATTCCGTCTGTCTAGGACAAAAAGTTCTGCCTTATCTACCACGCTACTTTGAGCAATTAAGGAGTTGATGACTGATGCATTTAGTGACTCATCCAGCCCTCCATTCAAGGTCAGTCCATCGACCTTGACATAGTAGATCACCTGCCACGCAGATGGCATATCGATAAGGGGTCGATTACTCTTGATGATCACTTCCTCAATAGCTGCGACTTTTACTTCAACATCAGATTTTGGATTCACTGAAAAATATACCAGCGAGATGAAGAAATGAAGAAAACGTTACAACTAATCATAACAGTAATTGCAATAGAATTATAGAACATTACAGTAATCACTATGAAATTGTAGAACATTTCAGTAATGATAACAATAACTACAGTGAGAAGCATCAGTGACCATAATGATAATTATTAGTACACATACAAATGATAGCAAACGAGATGAAGATTATCTGTTGATGACAGAAGATAAGAATAATTCTGATGCAGCATGCCAAAAACTTTTACGTTTCTTCTGTGACTAAACATTCATTCTGCATCATTTAAATATCAGGTCCTGTGAGTGAAGGTGAACCCCAACCAAAAGTTAAGAGGGGGATGTTTAACTGACCCCACAAAGGATCTAGCAAGAATTAAAATGTGCTTAGTATTATCTTAAATTAATCATGACGTCCTCGGTAAATGTACAGCTGATTTTTCATTAAGCACAAAGGATGACGTTGATGATAAAGATGTTGGTAGTTGATGAAGAACATGATAGTTTTACCAGATCTGTAGCCTTGAGTGAGGATAGTTTGAAGGGAACTCAGTTGAGATGAATTTGCTCTCCGGTTCAACAAAAGACGGAATCCTTTCTTGTAATCATACAAAAACGGCGGATTGACATCAATTAGTTGATACTTTGGAACAACAGAACTGGAAACAAGTGAGAACGCAATGGCAGAAACGTTGACTAAGTGCATTGGCAAGAGTCCCGGATGAAGAGGTTCTCCAGCTAAAGATGCACAGAAGTCGACAGACCATTCCAGTGACCTGCAAGTGAATAAGAGCATTTATTGTGAAATGGCCATTCTTTGCTGTTATCTGACTCTGATATCTGACCCAAATAAAGAGTCAGACAGTCCAGCCAAGATACAAGCATTATATACCACCAGTCCATCCACGGAAATTTAATTGATTATTTATGACAGCTTTGTGTTGCTTCAGTTTGCAGAACTGCACAGTTTTCGTATAGATAGTATAAGCATACCATAGAATGTTTAGTAGAGTAGTATAAATCAAAATTAGGATTTTAATACTTTACATCACATCAGAGAAAACAACTAAACACTTCTTGAGTATTAAAACTGGGAATAAAAACTGATTCCGCTCAAATAATGTTAAAAAACATGGTAAACTCGAGGAGCTACATAAATTTCAGCA
This sequence comes from Allolobophora icterica, assembly GCA_963556255.1. Lineage (NCBI taxonomy): Eukaryota > Metazoa > Annelida > Clitellata > Crassiclitellata > Lumbricidae > Allolobophora > Allolobophora icterica. The sequence continues at coordinate 28,272,538 of OY744615.1, read as the reverse complement.
TTAAAAAATTACTTTTTGTAAAAAGTTGTAACAGCAATTGTTGTTGTATTGTAACTATTGCAGACATTTTTCAAATTCTCTGGGATCATTTCTACCTCTGGTAAAAACTTATAACATTTGGTTTTAAGCATTCCTTTTGGTCATGTTTCCTACTAGAGTACTCAGAACATTGTATATATCATCCAAAGTGTGTTTATGTAATAGTTTTTGCTAGCCACAGGATTCTCCCTTTCCTGTTAGAACAAGTAGACTAACCCAGATGGAGTGATGCATTCCTTTTGTCTTTTCACAGAAAGAAGAAACTGGTCATTTAAATTTTCTGAAAATAATCAAACACTGGCATGCTGAGAAACATGCGGCCATTTTGATAATCTTGGCCAATGTAACATGCCCAAAATGGCCGCACGTTTCTCTAGAGTGTTACTCTCCCGTCAATTAATTGATCATATGCAGAGTTTGCTCAGAAACATTCATTTGTTCAAACTTCTAATGTGACCTAGCATATGTTCTTAGAGTTATAAATCTTTTGCCATTGTTTCTGAGAGTTTTGGACAGTTTAGAATGCTTGTTATCGAGGTCTTGCACACTACCATGGACTCACTCATCTAATCAGTTTCAGGTTATTAACAAATTGTACTAACAACTGGACAGTGTACAACTTCATTTGGAAAAGCCAAGAGTCCTGGGATTGGTGCTGACTGTTCTAATGTAGTGACGTTCTTCAACCAATTGCTGGCTGCAAAGAATGTTATCCACAGACCTAGCACTTAGTGTTGGGTCCGAGTGTTGTGAGCCTCATTGCCTAACATCATTCCTCTCCTTTGTTGCTACGTAGTCCAAGAATTCGGAACATGGTGTCTACTATTGGCTCTGGATGGGAATCCACTGTATATCTACATGAGCTTGCCAGTGGTGACTCTTCTATTATATTAGCACATATGCAGCGTATTTAACTTGTGCTTTATCAATCTTCATATAATAATATCTCAGCCCTGTTCAGTTATTGATCAACTTTTTCTTTAATGACTTCAACATCCTTTAGGCTGTCACAGGCAACACTTTTATGAGGTACTTAAAAGGCACCATAGTGTCTACATACATACATACATACATACATACATACATACATACATACATACATACATACATACATACATACATACATACATACATACATACATATGTACATACATACATGCATGCATACATACAATGTCATACATACATACATACATACATACATACATACATGCATGCATACATACATATACACACAGACACAGATATGATGGTCAAGACACCAACACAAGCAACACAAATCAAACATGCCCTCAAAAAGTACACCTGATAAAAGCTTTGTAAACAAGAGCCGTTCCATTTTCTGACACACATACACCTGAAATTTTCCATCTAAACCAGTTTTTTTGCATTTGGTTGACTGACTCACCAGTACTCTGAAGCATCTGGGCAACTGCAGACTTCAGTGTTAACTCAAGCTTTGTCAAATCCTCTTGGAACATCACTCGATTCATTACAACAGCGGAAAGTGACGAGACTTTTGTTAGTGAATTCAAGTCACCAGACCACAAACGAGATGTCGCAAAGCTTGTCAGAATCATTGTAAGATTGTACTTATTGATTGTGTCATGATTCATTGATGACACTGGCCAATGATCGACATACAATCGATAGTAAATCCTAAAGATCGAAGCTCTACAAAAACAACCAAAATCAAGTTTCAGTACATGTAAAATTTACTCATAAGTTATCTAATCTTACTCAACTTATCCAACAACTTCTAATGCACTGATATCCAGAGCAAGTTGAGTCAGTATAACGTAACCTAAAACTTTTGGACAATTTGATACACTTCTGCAAATTAATTCTGTTCTCTAAAATATTGTGTAAGGCTCCACTGAGCACAGATTGAGTGGTGCCATAGCAGTACTGTGTGATGATGATGATGATGATGATGATGATGATGATGAAGATGATGATGATGATGATGATGATGACGATGGTGATGATGATGGTGGTGAAAGCATATCTGCATTGAGTGAAAGAAAACTCAGCCTGAAGTAGACAGTGAATTCTTCACCACGTGATTGGTATCAAAGTCATTTACTGGATGTGTTTGTCATATTATTCAATACAATACAATGTATGTGTTTATTTTGTCTTAAGCTTACCCATCTGGAGTCAGAAGTTCCTCTACAGACACGTCTGTCTCAACCACAGACTCCAAATATTCTGTGAAGCACAAAAAGGTTCAGATTTTAACAACAAAAGTATAAATGATTTTCAGCAGTGTCTGAAGTTTCAACATTGGCATGTATCATATAACCTCCCTCCCTCCCTCCCTCCCTCCCTCCCTCCCTCCCTCCCTCCCTCCCTCCCTCCTAACGCTCCCTCCCAAACTTTCTCCCTCCCAACCCTCCCTCCAAACCTCTCTCTCTCTCTGTCTGTCTCTGACCGTCTGTCTCTGTCTGTCTTTCTGTCTGTCTGTCTCGGTCTTTCTCTGTAATTGATTTTATTTATCTGAAGCAGTGTTATTTTCGTTCCTAAAATCATTTTAGTTTTAGTTTCTATTTCTGTCAGGTGTCAATCATTTCTATTTAGTTTTAGTTTTAGTTTTTTAGTTTTCAATCATTTTCGTTTCTATTTCGTTTCTATTCCTGAAATCATTTTAGTTTTAGTTTAGTTTCAGTTTCTCAAAACCAAATCATTTTAGTTTTCGTTTTTCAAATCATTTTAGTTTTAGTTTTCGTTTTTCACATAATTTTACTTTAAATGTAAGTTCTGAAAAAGTAGGTTAGCTTACCTTTGATGAAGAAGAAATTACTTGAGACCCTTATTAGCGGGACTTAGGTCCGTTCAGGTGCCCCAGTTGTGCCCATCCGAGCATTCATAGTGTAAGACGATTTATGTATAACGTGTACTGTAAACGTGTTGATGGACCAATAAACTGGTGGTTATGGTTATGATAAAGTTGGTTATAGACTCTAATCGCTTTATATATTCTGTAGAATCAGTCGTGTATGAGGTTCTTTTCTTGAAATGCAGGCATCCAGAGTCTGTATTGACGGGCTCTCCCTATCCTCCACTTTACGCTTAGACTGTGTTCTCTTGTTTCTACCTTCCTTTGAATTTAAGAGTGTGTGAACCTCGGCATGGTTATGACCTATGTGCGTTTTAAGATTTGTTGGATTTTTACCTGCAATAAAAAATTACAAAATATGTTTCTTATTGTGATTACTATATTTTCACGTACTAAAGTAAGGGTGTGTAGCCAAAAGACGGATGCGGAAAAAGTAGCGAGTATGATGCGTAAATTGCGTAGGTATACGTACCAGCTATGCGAACACCACACGGCTCTCCTTTGTCATTCAGAACTGTACATCGGCTTTTGTCGTTATCTTCTTCATATATAAAGTAATCCCATACAATACTTTCGCGTATCCTACCGGATAAAAGCTTTACTAGACTCATTATTAATAAGAAATTTCGTAAACATGCACCCACCGTTTGACAGAAATTGTAGACCGCAAACAGGAATAAAAGACATGTGCCGTTCAACTGCCGCGCCGATAATTTAATAAAAGAGATGGGCCGCCTTGGTTGGATTTTCATTTTCGAATCTTATTTTTAATAAAATACATGGTTGGATTTTCAATACTTTTCGTTCGAAAAATCATTTTCGTTTTAGTTTTTATTAGTTTTACATCCATTCTTTTTCGTTTTTATTTAGTTTTCGTTTCCAAAATCTTTTTCGTTTTCGTTTTTATTTCGTTTCCATTTCTAAAATCTTTTTCGTTTTAGTTTTCGTTTTCGTTAACGATTGACTTTTCTTTTTCGTTTTTATTTCGTTTTCGTTAACGATAACATCACTGATCTGAAGTACTTAATATGTGCTCAGGATCAGGTCTTGTCTTCAGAAAAACTTTTATCAATGACTGATTCTACACCTATGCCTTTGGCGTTCTGACCAACACAGAAATTATGCTTTATTGATGTGGCACTTTTGAGTTCTAAGCCACACTGACCTGCGAAGGTATACATGTGAATCTCATATACATAGATATCCATTACAGCTTAGAACTGTCCAATCCCATAAAATTAAACTCCAATGTTTAAATCACTGCGTATTATGCAGTTTGCAATCTCTTCATGATAAAAGACACAAAAAGTAAAGTCTAGAGTTAGGAAACTAAAATTCAGAAAGTAGAGTCACAATCCTAACCAAACTTTATCAAAGCATTACTTTGGGCCACAAACATGCCAACATCTGTACCATTTAAACGATTGCTGGCCATAATTCTTAATGTTGTTAAAGCACTACAGATGCTGTCTGTAGTCTCCATGCTGTCTCCAGTTCGTAACATAACAAAAATAGCAATAAATAGAAAGCTTTTACAACAGACTTCAAAGACTCACCCGGAAATACAGACTTGAAACCTTGTGCCAAGAGCTTTTCCAACAACTTCAAGTCTTCTCTACTGAGTGAAATGGTGACAAGAAAACTGTACAGGTCTTTAGCACGAGCAAGGCTCTCAACACCACTCAACACCAGACCATAGAGATTTCCAGTGGCTGCGACAACATTGGCCGCAGATGCTATTTCTGATGAGTTTGCATACTCAATTGTTTCTGGCCAAACTATCTTTCCATCTAATGACACTGAATAGCCAATGCTCCAGAAGGAAGAACTGAAATATAGACAAATGACCTTGTTTTCAATTCCTCATTACAAAATGGATGTAACAAAATAGGACTATCATTAAATTACATCATTCTACATCTAACTCCAAAACTGTTAATGTTATATAAGCCCTGTCAGCATTGGGACCATATTCCCATATGGAACCCATAGAGAGCTTTGATAGTCAGTGGGGCACCAGTCTATGATTATTATTAATTATTATTATTATTAATTAAATTTGTAACGTGCACACAGTCACACCGAATTGTGAATCTGAGGCATATATTCAGCCACCAGGAGAAGATGCAGATATCCAAGTGTTTGAAAGCCAAGGAGAAATAGTGAGTTTTGAGCCACTTTTTTAAAGGTAGACAGTGAATTTGAGCTATGAAGAGTGGCAGTCGATTCCATTCCCTGGGGCAGAGACTACATCAGAGTTCCTGTTCCCAGCCAGCCTATCTGATGGTCTGTGCATTCAGCGGCCCGTGGAGACCTGTTTGAGCTTAACTGCAACATAACTTAATGATTACCAAAAAAAACATTCTAACGCTCTCAAGAAATGCTAATTTTGCTGTAATTCTTGCAACATTCAATTTTTGAAACATAGCCAGGAAAATAATTTACCCATTTGGATCAAGAAATTCTTCAGCAGTGAGGATCCTTATATTCGCTGAAAATAATTATAACACCTCAAAATTACTTTCATTTCAGTGTTCAAACAATGGGTTCAATAAACTAGCTAGTTAGTTAGTTTGAAGATATACGAAACGCAGTATAACTATATTGCAGAACACAGTGTGTGTAGTGCAGGACACATTACCTTAGAACTGCATGTATGTCCATGTCTGGATATTTATGCAGGATGTTTTAGGAAACTTTCAAAGGTGCTTGTGTTGGCAGCTTACATGATGTCAGAGTTCAAACAGAATGACAGGTTTTTCTTAGTTCCGTGACACTGCTGTTTGCATAAGTGAAAATCTCCCATCACAGGGTCAAGCAAACACAAGGACAACAGTCAAAGAAACCCGATTTAGAGTCAACAGATAGTGTCATATTCAATGTCCTTGTGTGTTGTGCTGGGGCTAGGGAATGGCGACAAGCCAGTGAATCAGTGGAAGAAAAGATTTATACGTAGTAATATGCACAGCTCCAAACTGAGTTACCTCAAAGCATAATTTTCTTAAACTACAGGTAGGTATATTTCCTCCTGTATTACATCAGGACCTGGCCAATTAAGTAATTATTACTTAGTAACTTCTATTGCAAATGTACCAGTTATCCCTGCATCATATTCTACCTTTAACTACAATTTCAGACTTATAATTATAAAGTCAATTTCTTACTTAATATTGATAATGTTAATAATGATAAAAAAAATAACGACAGACCTGCAGATGAAATCTTTCTCCTGTAATAAGCTGTTAAGGCTGTTGAAAACTTGTCCAGATCCCTTGTCAAAGGACGCTGCGTCAAGAACAAGTGAAGCAGAGACACATATCGCGTCATCTGCAAGACTGCAGTCTTGTTAAGCAGTACATACTCACAGCCATCTGGCTTCTTCTGCTTCATGTTGGAAGTGAGATCGTTTGTTGAAATCAATTCAGAAAAGATTGTAGATGCATCCAAGATGGTGAAGTATGAGTCAGCGTTGGGAGATTTTATAACGAAAAATATTACCCACACTGTGGAACTGCAAATGAAAAATAAATGCTTATGAAATACACAAATGAGTCCTTGTAGTTGAGGAACTAAGAAGTTTGCACTTTAATTTAGTGCATAACTATGCAGTTAAATTCAAAATAGAACTGGTGAACCTAAACATTTCACATAATTATATGACATAAACTTTCCCAAGATAGTGAGGTGGCCCATTGCACTTTCGGTCCTTCCCACTCCCTCCCTCCCTTTCATATTATGGCACTGGCAAATGACTTCTCTTCTACAAGGAAAGTTGTATAAAATGTCACACAACCATCTCATTTGTGGAGTCAATTGTTGAAAACATTGGGGTACCTCAAACTACAACATGTTAAGCGTAACATTTTTCACGGAGAGAGAATCAGAGAACTCAGGCATAGTTGCCTAATCAAAGTTTATACCTACCTATGCACAGTGCTTTTTTCTGGAAAAATAGGTTCCGGAACGGAACAATAGGTTCCGGAATGGAATAATTATGGGCGGGCTAGAATCCCGAGAAAAACGGGATTGGGGGTTGGGAGGGGTCTCAATAAACACTGAAAACAGTTTAAAACACCGAAATTAAATTAAAATAACTAAATTATTGTTGCTATTATTTTAAAAAATAAATTATTTTTTAGTACCTGAAAAAAGGTGCCAGAACGCCGCTCCGGTGCGTTCCGGCTGAAACAAGCACTGCCTATGCATGTGTCTGTTAAGTAAAACAGCTATTTTAGCTGAGGAGAAGGTTTAACACTGTACTGAGTCTGACTATTAAACTGAAACATTTATGATTAGAATTTGACCTAATTTAATCCAATCCAATCATAACTATGCAATAACTACCGAGCAGCATAACTACTGTAACACGCTGACATACATAGATGCTAGAAACCATGCAAGTACATGATTAAATAATAATATGCAACAAGAGCAGAAGAAGCACAGTCTCTTCTAGCCCTGAGAGGCAGCAATGGCTAGACGTGCTAGTGACTGCTTTTCTTAGCCTTAGCATACGAAGGCGGGTGGTCTGCCCTCACCCTCATCACCTAATCTTTCCACTGACAGTATATAGTCAGTGTACTCATCTTACCTGAGTTGGCTAGGGATGCAACTGGAGCCAAAATCTGAAAACAAATTTTGCCAGTAAGAGTAGAATTCCTCGTAAACGTGACGAAAAAGTATTTCTAGCCACTCACCCTGTGTTGTTGACGTATTCTTCCACAAGTGCAACGGAAACCATGCTGGCTGAGTTTGTCAACTCCGATATCTTTTCCTGCACAGTCGTTGTCAGTGCTTCTTCGAAGCTTTCGACATATAGAACAACGTCATCTACTGGCTGGAAGAAACATTCCGATCGTCGGACAACCACATCCTCTGACAAGTCATCAGTCACATAGCGATACTGTCTCCCATTCGGCAGTTTAACCCCTTGCAGCAGGATTGACCATTCAGCCATAGTAGGCAACTGGGACATGGAACGACGGCCATCCACTATGGTACCATTGATGAACAGATACCAGAATATTCTACTAAAAGAGATCCTACAGAAAACAAAACAGCCAAAACTTGATAATAAACGTACAATTTAATGCTTCCTGATCTAATGTAGGTGATTTCTACCAATGTGACATAACTAGTTTCCTTTATGATGCAGAGTAGTAGCAGAATATTGGCAATAGCACTCAACAAACACAGATTTTGACAAGTACCGTGTCACACATAAAACTAAGCACTGGGGGCGCTTCTGAATGGCCTCCCGCTAGAAGTGCTTTACAAATACACCGTCTTACTAGGGACTGCTACTACCAGCTGCGCCAGCTTCGCACTGTCACTCGTTCGCTAATGCCCAGCGCCACTGCTACACTGGTTCACTCCTTCGTCACAGCCCGCCTTGATTACTGCTCATCGCTTTATTTCGGTCTTCCATCTAATCGCATAGTGTGTCTACAGCGAGTTCTGCGCTCTGCAGCCCGTCTCATTGGGCATATTCCTAAACATGGCCAAGTCTCTAGATATATGCTGGAGGTCCTTCACTGGCTTCCTATGCGCTTACGCATAGAATATAGGATCGCTGCCTTAGTATGGCGATGTTGTCAGGGCCCTGCCCCTGCTTACCTTCGAGAGCTCTGCTGCACAGTTTCAGGTGTCCAAGGCCGACGTTCCCTCCGCTCAGCGGGAAAAGGGGTACTTTTAGTTCCATTTGCTCGTTCCACGACTATGCAAAGTCGAGCTTTTTCAGTGGTGGGCCCGGTAGTCTGGAATAGACTTCCCTTAGAGCTCCGCATGTGCCCTGGGGTAACCCCTGGCATATTTCTTTCAAAACTTAAAACTGTCTTATATCAACGTGCTGGTGTCGGGAGCGCCTCTGAGTAGTTCCCTTGAAGGGGCGCTATATAAATCTTCGAATGAATGAATGAATGAATAAATATCCGAATACAATACAATACAATAAACTTTTCAAACCAAAGGATGACATTATCCTTTAGCCACTTCCCCCTTTAGAGAAAATCAAATGAAAACTGGAAAGCTGCTTTGAAACATTTCTTTCTCAAAGTGTGCCAATTTAAGCATAAGTCATATTAACCAACAAAACTTCCTTATCAACCATCTACGAAGACAAAGTCTATGTATTTCCAGGTTTAAGGTCATTTTCAGGCATCATCTTTTGAGAATCTTGCATGCACTGCATGTTAAACAGGATTTCAAACTGCACAAAATATACACCGTGAGGCATAAAAAAGGAAGCCCCTGGAAAAATCGTTATAACTCATTCAATAATTGATCAAAACAAATGCAATTTACGCAAAAACATCTATCGTTAAAATCAATAATTTTATTTAAAAAAAGGCCCTATAACAAATTTCCGCTAAATCGTTGACGTAATAATAATGACGTCATTATTTTTTCCACCATTTACGAAAATGGCGTTCAGTGAGGAAGATAAACACGTTATAAAATTTTTAAGACAATACAAACATTATGGAGCCAAAAGATTTTTAAAAGAGTTTCCTCATAAAAGCTGGTCTCGTAGTGGATTGGACAAGATTATTCGCAAGATTGATAGTACTGGAACTTCGCAACGTCTTCCCGGCAGTGGCCGTCCGCGCACTGCTCGAACTGCTGACAAAATTGAAGAAGTTGAAACACTTGTTTTGAGCCAGAAAGATTTTCCGCAAACACACTGTACTCAAAGACAAATTGCTCGGGAAGTTGGTATATCTCAACGTTCTGTTAATCGTATTGTGAAGAAAGACTTACGTTTGATATGCATGAAAAAACATAGGGCACATAAATTGACCGTGGCCAACAAACAAGCTCGACTTGACCGCACTCGCCTGTTGTTGCGTCGCTACCCAGCTAGCCTAGTGCATTTCATCTGGTTTACTGACGAAAAATTATTCACAGTTGCTTCTCCTAGCAATACTCAAAATGATCGTCTGTATGTAGCAGTTGGAACTCGAAAGAGAGATATTGCAGCCGACCGCCTTTTACGCACACGTCCGACGTTTAGCAAATCCCTGATGGTGTCAGTCGGTGTTTCTTCTCTGGGGCGCACGTCGATTTGTTGAACCGGGGGTAAAAATCAACGGCCAATACTACAGAGATGTTTTACTCATGGAAGACCTTCTACCTGAAATTCGAGAATTCTCTGAATTTTACATTTTCCACCAAGATGGTGCTCCAGCGCACAGAGCTCGAGAAACGGTTGCACTTCTGACGAATGAAACTCCTGACTTCATAATTCCTACACTATGGCCTCCTAACAGCCGAGATCTGAATCCCGTAGATTATAAAATATGGGGATGCATGCAGGAAATGGTGTACAAAACAAAGGTCCGTGATGTTGAAGATCTTCGTAAGCGAATCATGCAAGCTTGGAACGATCTTGACCAACGAATCATTGACTCGGCGGTGCGTGAATGACGCAAGCGACTTCGCGCATGCGTAGAAGCTGAAGGCGGACAGTTTGAGTACAAACTGTACATTTTTTTACATTGCCTGCTATTTAGCTATAAATTTCATGAATTTCATTGACATTGTTTGAATATTGTTGAAATAATAACGATTTTTCCAGGGGCTTCCTTTTTTATGCCTCACAGTGTAGTTCTGTAAAAGGCCTTGTAGATTGCATAAGTACACTGTGACAGAGCTAAGTGCTCAAGCAGGAAGGAAACTTTTGAAGTTTCAGGCCTGCAGGCCACCAATAGAGAATGACTTAACATAACCTTTAAATAAAACGTACCCGTTAGTACTGTCACTGGTTAAACCTCAGTTTAAACTTGTTGCTTTTAACCAGTGCTCGAAATGGAAAATTTTACGAAACGGAACGCTAGTCAAAGATATGGTAGCATTCACGTCAATTTCATAGTATTTTCCACAATAATTCATTTGACGAACCGGAACGGAAACGCTAATTCATTTGACGAACTGGAACGGCGTTCCGGTGCGTTCCGGTCCATTTCGAGCACTGCTTTTAACTAGGTATATCTCTGCCTGCATTACGTTGTCTACATAAACTTATATAATTAGTGACCAATTCTATAGCTTGCACTTAGCTCACATTTGCTATGATCTCCAGTACCATTCCCTGTTATATGATGTATGATGCCTGATGCAAATAAATGCTACTTACTTAACTACTTAAAATACTACCATACACTACAACAGGATCAAAACCGGACTTTTTTAGAATTTATGAACACCAAGCCGAGCTCACCTCTTGTTGACAGAAAAGTATTCATCAGCGCCAGCAACTTTAACCTCCGCCGTAGCATAATTGGGAACTGAAACATCAAACAAGGCATGTTAAATACAATCTAAATTAGTATAAAATTCTTAGTATGCAAAGTGCAAGACAACCAACATTCGGCTCCTAATCATTCAGTCACTAAATCCTGTAATTTAACCCCATAAACGGTTGACCTATTGCTGCAGTATTAGTTTGATAACATTTTCCTATTTATTCTACTAATAATTCATAATATTATTAATGCTACTTTTATCATACCTGACAATAAATAGGACATCAGGATGCATAGTACACAGAGAATAAAAACGTCCAGAGTTGATTAATAAACAGTTTCTTAGTACCATAATATTGTACATAATGTTATACTGTAAGTACATATCTAAATAGCACCTTCTATTATTGTTATTATTATTATTACAAACATTTTTAACGCTCGCAATGTCACACAGAAATGCGAATCTGAGGCGCGGTTAGTCAGCCGCCAGGTGAAGAGCAATTAGATATCCTTATGTTTTGAAACCCAGTGAGAAGTAATCAGTTTTGAGGCGTTTCTTGAAGGAATAAGAAGAGTCGAGCAACGGATAAACATTGGTAGTCGGTTCCATTCCTTGGGGGATGCAACACGAAATGCACGAGAGCTCTAGGCTCAACCAAAAGACGGCATCTAGGGTCAACCAAAGATCCATAACCGAAGACCGCAGGATGTAAGGAGAGAGTAATGGTTGAAGGCAGGTAGGAGTGCACATTGTGAGGGTTTTATATGTCAAGCAGGCCAGTTTAAATCTAATTCTGAATTCTACAGGAAGCCGATGCAGCTGATGGAGCAGAGTTAATGAGTTTGAATGAGAAGATGCAACTATTATTACTGTCATTACAAGTAAATATTTGTAATTTCTCAGCATCAAAAACGCCAAGCTACATACTCTCCTGTATCCGTTCTTCGATGATCGTCTGAATTGCAGAGAATGTTGTCTCGATTGGGTGATCAAGAACTGCGATAAAGAATGCCTGCTTCAGTGGCAGTGCATTTACACTATCAGCAGTTTGCACCCATTCGTAGAGTGAACCGTCCACTGATGCAACTCTTGGAAGCTGTTCGCTCATTGGTGCAGTAAATGCCTGCGACTTTGGCAAGATGCCAAAGGATGTAGAATTGTAGACAAAATAAATGAGTCGAGTGACTGGTAAACTGTGGCAAACCATACAAAACGGATCATAATGTAACAGCCATAAATTACATTACATTTAAAAATAAACATATCAAGTTACTAGCTTTCTTTCCAAATGAATTTGATCTCCACCCAACAGCGACGTCATATGTATAGCATACAAGGCCTATATGAAAATATTTCCATACGGGCCTGAAATTCCTACATAAGACCCATATGTTATTTACACATGGGCTTAAATGTAGAGCATATAAAGCCCATATGGGATCACTGTCATATGTCCTACATATGATGTTGGTGTTATGGAAGTAGGCCTAATGTAACATAATCATTACTGCAATGCTTCAGATAGCATGCAATATGTTATAGTAAACTGCATAACACCATACTGTCAAGCTGTAACCATTTATTAAATTTATTAAAGAAACTGTTTTTAGGCTGCAGCAAATCAACCAAACGTATATACGTAAAGTTCCATAAGGTGAATAAGTACAATTCCCCAAACATGTAATTTGCAATCATTCATTCACTCATTCATTCATTCATTCATTCAGAGGATTTGTATAGCACCCCTTTAAGAAAGAAACTGTTAGCAGATCTAAAGATGTCTCCATTAGCTTAGATACTGCTACTCCAGTAGCTTCATACTGCTCTGAGATATTGTTAATGGGTTTGGTTAAAATAAAATAACTGACATTGCACTGCATTACAGTCTGTGGCATATGTAGTGGTGCTTTTCAAACCCTACACCACAGTGACCCTATTCAGACTTTGAATAATAAAACAGTAAACTATAACTTTAAGGCCATACAGGCAAGTGTGACATAGCCAAAGTTTCAACACCCACAAAATTAACTTACCCATTGGAAAGGTAGCATTTTTCTTGTTTAACCACTTTGACTGTGTAACCACTGGGAATTCCCAAAGTATTATTCCAGTATTGCAAAAGGACCTCGGTAAACTTAGGCAGATCCTCGTAGTAAACAATTCCCTTGACGAAAACACTGTAACCATCGATAACCTTGAATGAAGCAACTGAACGGCAAAGAGATGTCACAACCCCAAGGTTCGATAGTTCCGTCGTGATCGACAGATCCCTTGGCACCACGATGGAATTAGGTGACTCAGAGTCAGATGAACCACTCACCAACCAGAATTTCAACAGAGTCAGATCTTCCCTGCATTAATTAACATAAATTAGAATAGATTAGAATAAAAAAATTTCACTCTTCACACTGATTACAACACAAAATTCTTCGTCTAAGAATCAATTAATTACAATGTTTATGACATATATATGATTCTTTTAAGAATTGATAAAGTAATAAGAATTGGTTCTTTACCTTTGCAATCATTAAATGTTAATTTACAAACCATAAAGTAACTTTTTTTATAAGAAGTAATAGAAAAGTTCATTGAAAACAAAAGGCAAAGACGCATATTTTAAAATACCCGGTAATGGCGATTAGTTCTTCAACTTCACCAATGACGATACGAGCGTCTTTCTTGCCAGTCCAAGCTGTTGGCAGAAGACAGAATACAAGGTAAAAGCATTAACAGAACATTTGACAAGCGCCATTTGTGCATAAAGCTTGAACTACCTGTCATTGGCACCAAAGCTTGGGACCTAACTTATTCAGTATATTCATAGCATTCCTATCTTATTAATAACTTCGTGTAAAGCTAGCAAACAAAGGTCTTGGACAATCAGTCGAGGTGCAATAAGAAGCATGAAATTAAATTTAAATCTAATTCAAATACTTTGAGATTCGGCTACAGTAATTAAACACAGGCAAGAAGGTTAGTCTTACTCTACCCACCTTACTATGTACATGTCTAATATTATGTAGCAAGCTTAAGAGTGCCTGCAAATATTACAGCAGAGGTACATGCATCACGTGTCTTCATTCAAATGAGAGAAAAATGAGAATTCAGCTTAGAGTCTAAGTAACCAAATGAAAACCTCTCCTCACCTGAGTTCACCTGACCATAGGCATTCCTCAGTGCCACAGTAAACTTCCTCCGCACACGATTGTCCAGGTGTGAACCATAGACCAAAATTTGTAGACGATTAGCAGAATCTAGTAGCGAAACATCTGTAGGTACGTCGTCAACCTCGTACGTCAGTCTCTGATATTCCTCTGGCGTAATTCTCGTTTCATTGTGTGAGCGCAACTCCGTCAGGATGTAGTCATACTTGAGCTTCAGCTGATAGGTGCTGCATATCAGATGTAAATAGGTAAATATCATTAAAAATATGTATGTAAACATAATAATGTATACTTTTGTTAGGACATTAACAGTATGCAACATTAACGTCATTAAATGCATGCATGTATATTTGTAAGATATTAAAAGTATGTAATAATATCAAGTATATATATAAAACACAGTTGTTATTTTTAGTTCTATTATGATTCAACTCCAGTTAAACTGATCTAATGTTCTTTCTTGGAAGTGGGTCCGAGTCTTGGGAATTCACTGCCACTGTCTGCTCTGTCAGTTCTCTATCGTTTAGAAACTTTAGGTGTTGGCTAAAATCTCGTCTTTAACATACTTCTCACCTTCTACTTTCTAGTCTCTTTAACCTCTTGGATCTTGACTGTCAAAAGGATTTTGATACCAAATGTAGCTTAACTTAAAAATGACCAGCAGCTGTCGTCTTGGGCACAGCACAGGCATAACTTCCAATTATGGTGGTGTCCTGTTACCACCACTATCAGCAACTCTTTGTTTTAGTTTTTGGCAGACACAGTTACACAACATCACCAAACTCGTTTGACGCTGGTGTGGGTGCCGTTAATTGGCATATGTTTCTTACCCATTTTCTCCACGGAAGATAAAAACCTGCAGGACCTCCAGTTTAATGGTGTAGTTTGCTAGCCTTCCAGTTCCAGGCCATGGAAGTGAGACATAGATTGGAGGTAGATAATTAACATCATCCAGAGCTGAGCATACAAATTACATATATATATATATTAACAGCCTGAAACCAATCTGCAAATTTCTCCAAACAGCTCATGTTAATCATAATTTTTTTAATTATTTATTTTAATATTTAAAGCTGTGCATTGGAAAATCATAAGTACCAACCAGAAGACATGACAGTTTCAGACTAATATAATCTGTAAAACATTTTTTACAATACAAATATACTGTAGTGTTAATTTTGTCATATTTAAAGTTAATAATCTTATCAGCAATACATTTAAACATAACTTCTGTGAATGTTTTTATTGTTTCTTATCACTGTTATAAGAAAAATTCACAAAATTTTCTGCACAAACAGACCCACGTAGTATACACCAACTACAATGCTTAAACGATGCAGTTACGGTAAGGCTATACAGTTATGGCAGCAAAATCATGCAGTCAAGCATATGTTGCTATTTTTTTAATTTCTAAAATAATCCAGCTATTCAGTTATGGAAGCAATAATAAGTTGAGCTGCACTGATATTAACAGTAAAGCAAAACTTACACAAGGCAGCTGGTCCGATCAGTCTATCGAGGAGTTCATTCAGAAGTTGTTGCTGCTCAATGGGACTCAGATTTGGAAAGTTGTTTTTAATATATTCACGAAGCAAGCGAATGATCTGCTCTTGTTGATCCACGGTTGTACCTGCTGTGGTAGGAGTGGTAGCGGTGCCTGGGGTAGCAGTGGAAGTGGTAGTAGCTGTTGCGGTAGATGTTGAAACCGTGGTTGAAGGTGAAGGTGATGCTGAGTTCGAAGTCGAAGCGCTCGGAGTTGAGGCTGAAGAATTGGCACTTTGAGTTGGAAGTGAAGTCACTCCTATTTGAGGTGTTGTGCTAGATGAGGATAATGTTGGCGACGTTAAACCAGTTGGTACAGCTGATGTTAAACCTGTTGCAGCAGCTGAACTTGATGTTAAACCAGTTGGAACTGCTGATGTTAAACCAGTTGGAGCAGCTGAACTTGACGTTAAACCAGTTGGAACACCCAAACTTGATGCTAAACCAGTTGAAGCAGCTGAAACTGACGTTAAACCAGTTGGAGTAGCTGAACTTGATGTTAAACCAGTTTGAATAGCTGATGTTAAACCAGTTTGAACAGCTGATGTTAAACCAGTTGGAGTAGCTGAACTTGATGTTAAACCAGTTGGAACACCCAAACTTGATGCTAAACCAGTTGGAGTAGCTGAAACTGACGTTAAACCAGTTGGAGTAGCTGAACTTGATGTTAAACCAGTTTGAATAGCTGATGTTAAACCAGTTTGAACAGCTGATGTCAAACCAGTTGGAGTAGCTGAACTTAATGTTAAACCAGTTGGAACACCCAAACTTGATGCTAAACCAGTTGGAGTAGCTGAAACTGACGTTAAACCAGTTGGAGTAGCTGAATTTGATGTTAAACCAGTTTGAATAGCTGATGTTAAACCAGTTTGAACAGCTGATGTCAAACCAGTTGGAGTAGTTGAACTTGATGTTAAACCAGTTGGAACAGTTGATGTTAAACCTGTTGGAACTGAACCTGATGTTGAACCAGTTGGAGTAGCTAAACCTGATGTTAAACCAGTTGGAGTAGCTGAGCTTGAAGGTGTAGAACTTCCAATAATAATTTCACACTGTTCTCCAGTAAATCCTTACAGACAAAACAGAAGACTGCATTGTTTGGTGCAGGTTGGTAAATGTACAAACATTCCATAATTTCCAGGTAAAAATGCATCAAAACCAATCACGTCAAGTTTTATAAGCAATCAAGTTTGCAAGCCATACTGGTATACTCTTTAGAATTTGAATCCTATCACATAATAAAATTACCATTTCCGTGTCATGCAACCAGGAACAAAAATCCAATTAATCCAATCTTTAAAAAAAACCGGACATCTATTAGCCTTAATTTAAAAACTACAACATTAAATCCTAACTCTCAACCAAAATCCTATTAATCAAATCTTTAAAAAAGCCTGACATCTATTAGCCTTAATCTAAAAACTACAAGCATTAAATCCTAACTCTCAACCACTTCGATGAACCCTTCAGTTCTTTATTCTGAATTAAACAATGTCTAGCGTCACTTACAGTAAGCAACGACTTGTCCCGCGGCACTGTCCTATTGCTTCACTACCTTCAGAAGCATGTCATACATCGTAACATGTTATACATCGTAACATGTTATACATCGTAACATGTTATACATCATAACATGTTATACAGCGTAACATGTTATACATCGTAACATGTTATACATCGTAACATGTTATACATTGTAACATGTTATACATCGTAACATGTTATACATCGTAACATACTGCAAACGAGATATATATGAAAAAACAAGGATGCCAAAAAAGCAGGACACTTTTTATACCTGACTGACAACAGCAAATGCTACTGAAGCAGAATCCACCATTGAGGCAGGTCTTGGGACATTCAGTTGACACGTATCCATTATTTTCCGTGCAGTTGGCCGTCACGTTTTTCCAGCCGGATAGGCAGGTCTTCTGACCAGAAGAACTGCACGAATAGTGGCCACTGCAAGTGTTTTCTTCGCGGCAGTAAATGGTGCAGCCAGTGCCGTAGTAAAATTGAGTGCACGGCGCTGGTGGAATTGATGAGCACTGAGGCTGAGGGGCAGAGGTTGGGGTTGGTGCGTCACATGCCGAAATAGGTGATCCAACTATCTGACACCTGTCACCAGAGAATCTATAAGCAAGAAACAATGATGCTGAATTTGAAAATGATAAGTTCATTGTTCAGTCTGATTTTAAAACTGTCACCTTTTCACAACCTGCTCTTTCGGTGAAACAAAAATTTATGTCAACAGCCAAACAAAAGAAATTAAGATTTTCTGATTTTCTTCTTGTTCAAATATTTCAAAGTTTTTGGTGCAAATTGGCTTACATCATAGCTTATGTTATTCTTTGCTGATTAAAAGAATCTACATGGAACAAAGAAAATCAACTGGATTCATTCAACAGATCTTCAACCAGTGCTTCACTAAGCCAATTTCACCACACTAAAATGCAGAAAGATAAACAAATCATTATCTCAGTGAATGAAAAACTCGAGGCTCTGCCCTGGAATCAACAGGTCGAGTATAAGCACAGAAAGAAACTGACCCAGGAAGACAAGAACACGTGAAGTTCAGGCGATTTATCCGGTTGCATGCTCCGCCATTGCAAGGATTCCCAGCACATGGATCATCTTCGTATTCACACTGGCTTCCTACGTAGCCTGGAAAAACAGCAACAATGCTCTTTTATTCTCAACCAATACAACTGAATCTTCCATCAGATAATCCCCTCTTAATCTAACAAAATTCCAGGTGGTTCAAAACTCTTCCAAGGATTATTACATTTTCTTCTTCATGAAATGCATCAGATCAGCTCTGTGATCTACACTGGCTTTCTGTTGAAAGGGATGCAAAGTTTAAGATTGTATGCTTAACCTTAAAGGGCCCAGAATACTAAGCCTTCAATAAATAGGGCCTACATCTGAATCTTCCCTCAGCCTTACATCATATCCTAATGCATATTAATAACTCCATATCGCCCTCCAAGACTTAATACTTGCTTGTTGCTAAAACCTAGGTTCAGCACAACTGTTCAGCAGTGATGTTCTTCAAATTTGAAATTGCATACCACAAAAAGCCTGACTTACCAACTCGCTTTCATCATTTAATCACTTGTCAAGATTGAGTATTTCATTCTGGCCTTTGGCCTCCGTGAACATATATCTGCCTCTCAGAATCACATTTCCCGACTTTGCATGTGTAATATATGCTTTAAATAAACAAACAAATACATATTATGAATACATACCTGGTTGGCAGCAGCAGACATTTGTACCACTGTCAGAGCTACACGTTCCACGATAGGAACAAAACTTATCTAAAAAATACAGAAATCAACATCTATTAAAAACATCACAAAGTGGGTAGGAAATTGAGTCGAATCATGATACGTTTATACAGCTGCTAACATAACATACATGGTATGGTATGGTATGGTATCTGAGAATTTATAAAGCGCCTCTCACAGTGTGAACTATTCAGAGGCGCTCTCAGTGTGTGAGCCTCGCGGAAACAGAAAACATGACATCAGTTAAAGCAACAATGCACTTCAAGAACTGCAAAGTCACGATGCAAGATATCGTAGTGACCAAAACCTAGCCTGAATATGGCATTTCAGTAATTTTAAACAGATCAGAACTGCACAGCCAAAATTAGGCAGTGAATCAACAACATAGGAATCTGCTGGAACAGCAATATAGAAAGTATAAAGCCCATTTAACACAGTATAGTACTGATACAGAGTACACCAATGTAGAAACTATTAGGTAGGATGCTCACATGCAAAGTTCTACACACAGCAGTTAATGACAATTCTAATCTTTCAACTAATATCTATGCTCTATATGATGCAATTTTTTCTCTAACCAAATTTAATATGTTTTTCTACTTTACTCTAATACACAGTTAGAATTCTACCAACAATTGGTAATTCAAACTGCTAAAACAGTAAATTAATCTTATAACCTGTTGTCTGGAATGCTCCAGATGTTGTTGATGAGAATAGAGTTGAAAATATGCCACCTGTTCCACTGTTGGTTGAAGGTAAACCAGTCAGGAAAGCAGAGCTTGAAGGTACATTGGTCAGAAGGGATGAGCTTGTAGGTAAACCTGTTGGAAGAGTTGTTGAGGGTAAGCCAGTCTGAAAAGCAGAGCTCGAAAGTAAGCCAGTGGGAACAGCTGTTGCAGAAGGTAAAATTGTTGTAACAGTTGAGGTCGCACCTGTTCCACTGCCAGGCGTGCCAATATTTCTGAGACAGGTATTCACAAGGTTAGCAAGAATTGTTGGTGCTATCGTATTCGAGATGCGCGACCACGAGTCGAGATTGTAAAAAAGGTGTGTATTCAGTGGGGGCGAAGCAATGTTCTGCACAAGATCAAGCGTTGCAAGCCCATGCGTGAAGAAATAGTTCAGCGAGACAACAGACACGTCAATCCCCATTTCTCTCAACCGAGGTGCCTCATTTGCCAAGGTTCCGAACTCAGCAGTAGGCTTTTCCCCATCATATACAAGAATAACAGACCGGTAGGCATTTGGACGTGCCCCATTTCGTGCCAGGAAGGCCTCGGTTCGGGCAAGTCGCAGACCACTCCTCAGGTTTGTCTTCTGCCCAAGGTAAGGCAGGGCATCAATTTTGTTCTGGAGGTTGGTGTAGACAAAACCATCGCTGAGCTTTATGTTCAGCTGGGCAGAGTCTCCAAAGGTGATAACTCCCAGTTGGAAAAAATTGCGTCCTATGGTAACACGGTCAGCAATGTTCTTGACAAAGTTCTTCATGTACTGCCAGTTGTTTGCGTCGAGGTTGTTGATGCTTCCGGAACTGTCAAGGATGACCACAAGATCCACCATTTGGCATGGTCCGACTCCTGCATAACGAAAGTAAGAAAAGTAGTATGATAACTAAGAAGAAGAGCAGTCCCTTAAGTCAACCCTAGAGCCAACCATGGGTACGAAGTGTTAGTGACTTATTGTTTTGCTTCACCCTATGAGCATGGGTGGCCAGTCTTCTCCCTTGCAGTCTTCTAATCTTCCATCTGACAATGTACATTCAGAGGCATTAGTAAAGCCAAAATCTTGGACTATCTTTCTGTCACGGCAATGTTTGACCTTTGACCTTTGGCCGTGATAGTCTCATATGCTAATCACTGGACATTCAAAACTGGGTGCTGTACACTCAAAACTACCTTATTTAAGCTTAACATACTTCTTATGCTTCTGCAAGTGCTGCAAACAGGTTGAAGAGGTTACATTAGGATGCACTTGTGCAGAAACTTGCAGAGACTACAAGAAGTCCAGACCAGTTCCTGATATTAGAACTTAACATCCTGGTAATAATGAATTTCATTAAAGGTCAACAATACATCAATTTAGAATGCCAGACCTCCACAGAGGTTGATGCTTAGATCAAATAGCCCTTGTGGCCTGCCCTCTTTATGGAACTACTGTTACAATGCACATTACTGCACACACAAAACTGTAGGTTAGAATCGTTGAATCTTACACCTGTAAATGCACTTTTAGATAAATAAGAGTAATAATAAATAAGATTAATAGTGCTCATGAATAAGCCGATGCCCTGCACTTAGCTTATAAATGGCACTTTAGAAACTTGGGGTTTACGGTTACGAATACGATAATGATTCAAGAAATTCGCACTCTACCCATAAGTATGTAGGCACATGTGTATGAAATGCATGTATGTATATATGTACATATATAACATGGTATGTATGCATGCATTTATGCATCTATGTATGCAAGTGAGTACATGTGCATGTATGAAGACACTGAACTTTTAAGTACCTCATTGCATACATGACTGTCACACTGGTTGAAACAAGTGCATTTTAAAGCAGTTTGAATGGTCAAATGCAACAATATGTACGCGCAGCAGAAGACTGATCCACGAGTAACAGCTGTATCGGCATGGAAGATGCTCTCGTGAATTTATCTAATGCATTCATAAACAGAGCAGGATCATAACCACAAAATAATGTCACCCGCAACAGCAAAATATGAGAAAACACGGTGATCCCAAACAAACCTTCATTTGTTGGTGAAGTTGTAGGAACAGTACAGTAGGCATTTGCAGTTGGTACAGTGCAGTCAGAGCCTGTCCAGTTTGGTTGGCAGACCTTCTGACCAGTGGTCAAGTCACATGTATAGTGACCATTGCAGGTGTTGGAGCTCATACAGTAGACATCACATCTCTGCGTATAGTAGTTGGCATCACATGTAACAGCTGCACTCACGAGGAGGCTAGAATAAATTTATCACTTTCAAACTTTCTATCTCATTTATAAACAAATTACAAATTTTAAAAGTTGCTATTAAATACCATTTTCAAAAACTCAACAAGGGCAAGGAATCAGGCCTTAGCGTAGGATTATTAAGTCGCAATACAGATAATAATACAAATGGTAAATGCCATATGAAAAAAAGTATGAGGTCAGTGGGAAAAATAAACAGGTAAGGTACACCAGAAATTCCTTATAACGCAATCCGTGGAAACCAAATCTAAATGTATATAACAATGCCATTTATGAAGCTGAGCTGAATTAGGGATCATGACCACATTATGTCAGAATTTGTTTTAATTCAGCAGTTAAAAGGATGATCTGGGGAGGGATACCCACAAGACCACTGGGGCATAGGCAATACACATTCTACGTGAAGTGGTACCAATTCCCAACATTACGATTTTTTAATCTGTCACAAATGTCGAGTCCCAAGACCTCAACAGGCAAGACAAAGAATAGACCCAAGACGTTCTGCTCCACAGCTAAGACAACACTGAGACGTAAAACTGATCGAGACAAGATCACGAGAAATTTGGAGTGTCTCAGTACGGTCTCGAGACCAAGATGTTCAGACCACATCCGTTGCTTCTAGTGTAATTGGACATGCATTTATGTAAGGTTCAATTAATTAATTAATTAATCAGTCATTAATTAACTAGTCACTGAAGGTAATAATAGAATTAAAGATTGCTTCAAAACATTTATAAAAACATACCATAGTCTATGCAAAACACCATAATTAATGAACATTTAAAAGAATAGGCTTACTTTGTTCTAAAGTACTGTCTTATGCCTGGGAATACCAGAAAAGAACTGTTCCCTGGCCCAGGCAACTGTGTAACTCCTGAAGTTGGTAGCTGTGAAGGTACTGAAGTAACACGTGTAATAGTTGGCACAGTGCTGTAAGTAGGACTTGGAAGCGATGATAGGTTGAGTGTAAATATAAAGTAATCGACGAACTCATTACGGCCTGAATCAATGTCGTAAACCAGAACCTTCACTGACAAATTACCCTACAAAGACACAAAAGTAAAGCAACATTTGGCAACTGCTACCAATCAGTGCTCAGCTGTTAGTCAATCACAATCAATCATTCAATCAACCAATCACATCAATCAGTGATTTAATTGGCTGATCAATCAATTACATGAACCAGTCAATTATTAGTTTTGATAACAGTTTAAATACAAAAGCTTTATTTGATTGTTTTGCACCTTAAGCATACAGCTTGAAAAATATTTGAACATTCTGACTAATGTAACTCTCTGCCACTGAGGCAAAAAGAGAAAACAGTGAAACAAAGAGTAAGATTACAGTCAGACAGACAATATAACGTTACACTAACGTTACACTAACGTTATACTAACGAACTGTACCTACCTGCCAGGAATCCAAGCGATATGCTAAGGTCCTATTCGAGTCAATGAATACATTGTACACTTTTGTCAAGCACTCAGGCTGAGGAGAACTAAGATAAACAAGAACAGATATAAACAAATATTTTATTATTTCATACAAATATCACATTTTCTGTTACATAAAAATGGACTGAAGACAAAGTGACCAGAATAACTTATCACTTAGTGTCATGACCTAATTACTTAATATAGAATGTTTTACGTATTCTATGACCTATTAAAAATTACTGATATTACTGATCGTTTATTATAAGATCTTATAAGATCTTAGTAGATGTATTACTTACGCAGACCTGTAGGTCTTCGAAAAGTGCTATCAGTGTTTTAGAAACCATTGAATTGTAGCCAACCACAGTAGGCCTATTTAAAGTCAGTCTTTATTCCTCATTGTTATCCCTATTCAACAAGGTCATCTGATTGCCTTTTTCTGGTCATGCATACAACTAGAACTGTTCTTGGTGAACAATCATTTTCGGTTGCTGGACCTAGAGTTTGGAATTCCCTCCCTCTACCTGTTCTTTTCTGCTCATTCACTTGTGTCATTTCTTTCTAGACTTAAGATTTATCTTTTAAATTGCTTATCCACCAAAGTCCGTCTCTCTTGACGAACTGATCATCTGGATTTTGACCTGAATATGGATTGGTTTGGTCATGGGCATCCAGGAGAGGGGGGGGGGGGCAAGGGAGGGCATTTGCCACCTGGATTTTGCAAATATTTTACAAAACTTAAATCTTTTGATTATTATGGTTATCACAACAGTCCCAACCTGATTTTCAATGCAAAAAACACTAAATAATTTAGGCAAGTCCTTGACCATTACTTATTTTTAAAGTTGTCACGTGTTCTGTGTTCATGAATAGCTAGTCTATGCAAAACACCACTTTGCTCCCCCTACACAAATTTTTCCTCCTACAAAAATTTTGCCCACCCCCAAAAAATCCTGCAGATGCCCATGGGTTTGGTACTCCCTCAACTGATGTCTTGTGAATTAGACACCAGCGGTATAATAATAATACTGAGTATCTACCACTATGTTGCTTTAATTATTATGCATATATGCTATACTAGTAGAAAGGTTCAGCACTTAAAGTCATGGTCACCTCTGATGAATGTCTCTTGAAGTGGCACTATATAAGTTTGCAACAATAATTACAATGGTGTACTGTGTACATACAAATTCTGTCCAGTAATGCACAAGAGAAAACGTACGAAATAACAAACTCGCTATGTCGGCCTACCTGTCATTGAAACAGATTCTGTAAAACAGGTCACATTCAGACTCGCAAGCAGAATCACAACACTGGCCATCAAACTGCCGTTGAAAACTGTTCTGAACACCTTGAAAGACAATGGTAAGCGTTGCGGTCGATTCCGTGATGGGCACCTGGAACACATGATTTATCTTATTTTTGATATAATAAGTTATATTGCATTATGAGATAATGGCAGTAATATTGATAATAATGATCATGACAAAGACCATAGGTGTAGACTCTGGGGGGGAGGCAGCTGGGGCACGTCCCCCCCCAATAATTGAGATGCACTGTACACCCAATGCAACAAGTGTAGAATGAATAACCAAATGTCCCCCCGATATTTTCGACAAGTTTACGCCAGTGACAAAGACAATGATGCTGAGAAAAATAATAATAAAAACATAATGAGAATAAGAAAAATGATATGAAAGTAATAAAATAACAATAAAATAATCAACATCATCATAAATTATCATAACAATGATAATAATTAAATAATGATCCATCTATTCATATTCATCATGACCCTGATCTGCATTTGAAGAATCCATTATTATCCCTCCTCAGTGCAGATACCTGAACACAAAGAAGTATTAGCAGTTGAAGAATCCAGAGTCGAGAAACCTCCATTTCAGAACGAACCGACCAAACAATTTAAGACTCCACACAACTTTACTGAAGACTCCAGTCACTCCACACAACTTTACTGAAGTATATGTTAGAGACAAAAAGTTATAACACTGGATTATGTTTCCTTCTTTCCTAAGCTGGAAGGAGGTCCAAAAAACCAACGCTTCCAGTCCACGACCCGGATCCAATGGCTGTATCTCACGCCTATTGGGCTCTACTACCGTCTCACGCTCCAAAGCACAAGAACGTGCCCCAAAGTTATTCGAAATAATCGACTCAACTTACGCATAGGGCAAACTCTGCTTGCTTTGCTTTTTAAATTCTGTATAACATTATCTGGGCTAGAAACTTGGAGTAGGCCTACAAACGCTCGTGTATTCGGAACATACTCTATACGATCAACCTGAATTCAATACTGCTATAAAGCAGTCCATGCTTGAACTCGTTGTAGACAGGGCTCCACGTAAAATCATTCGTGCGTCGAATGCAGCCGTGCGTGCAATGGCCTTTGGCAAACTGTGTGGTTAGAACGAACTCAAAGAGCTGAAAAGTTCTCTCGAGGAAGCTTTAAAACCAGATCGACCGCAGTCTTGAGTTTACATTAATGTGATACGACAAAGTCTCGTAAAGTCAAATTTTACCACGGAGTAGCCTCTGTTTCATGTCCTTCTCGGCAGATTTTCATCATTTTTGGTTTAAATAAGCAGTGGGTAGTCCACTCAAGTAACAATCCAGGAAACATAATTTAGTACCACGTACACCGACTGACACTGCACGGCTACTTAAAACTAAATCAGAACATTGTACAATAGTGTATTGCATAGTTCTAAAAGCCACACAAAAAGTAATGTAAGCCTCTACATATTTGAAACTTCATTATATTTACAGAAATTACATTCTATAGCGCTACTCCAGTAAAAACTAGCTGTGCATACGCATGTAGTTTAATTATGTACACTTCATAGGCCTATGATATTCGATATAAATTTAGGCTAAGACAGAAATTTAAATTGGTGCACATTTACACGATACTCTTTAGATCGTGATTGCACGAAATTTTAGACATAATTGCGGACCAGCAAAATGTTCATTATTATAAATTATTATTCTTGCTAACAGCAGGAATGGTCAAATGAATATTATTGAGCCATCTTTGGGCGGCGAATGATAAACTTTTGTGCTAAGCCAAACAGAAATTTAATTCCGGAACGAAGCAGACGACAATATTATTAATTGGTTAAAAGACGTTTTTTGGAGTGTTAATATTAGTAAAGTTTAAAGAAATTCAAGTTGAAGCGCTTATTCGATTTTTCAACCTACTAAGTAAGTTAACTATTGTTCATGAAAGTAAAGCACTCTGCCCTAGACTTGTACGGTACCCGTGCAGTGTCAATCGGTGTACGTGGTGCTAATGTTTCCTGGATTGTTACTTTAACTTACTTGAGTGGGCTACCCACTACTTATTTGCGTCTCCCGCATGGTATGACTTTACCAGTGCAGGCGAAAGAGCACGTCTAGAACGGCTTATGGGGAGGATGAGGCGCCAAGGAAACTTACACCCAGATGCCCCCTCGGCTGACTTGAAATGAAATGAGACGCTTGGATTGGCTTTCACCGAATTTGCCCTTGATTGAGGCCTCCTAAATATTCATTTGACTCCGAATAGCTCCCACTAAAGCTGAACCAACATTCATGTATCAACAGTATTTAAAAGAATGTGCAGACTGAATGAAGAAATTGAAGATGCATTGTACTTGGTGTAGAAGTATGAAAATCTGAAAATTAATTAGTTAATTAATGCATTTCATGCATTCATCATTTAGTCTTCTCAAAGTTTCCAACCGTATTGCACTACACAATCAAGATTCAAATTAATTCACAACCAGAGCAGTATTAGTATACCATACCCATTAAAATGGATATGGTATACTGTACCCTGTCCTCTCTCACAAAGCAGTAAAGTTTGGTACTGGCATAGGATGTAAATGCCAAGTTCTGTGATGCACTGACCCAACATCCAAAATTTTGAGATTTTCTTCATTGCATGTCAAGGATCAGAGCGGGAAATAAGTACATCCCCTTCTTTCAAGTCTGGCACACTGAAACTTTACTTTTTTCTTTTGCATACTAAAATATTCATCTGTTTGCTTAAACTGTGATGCATTACAGGCAGAGCTAGTTTAACAGATAGATCATCACAGGAAAAGTCTAGGTCAGTTTGTACCCAATTTGCATGTTTCTCAATGAAGTTGCCGTTAGCAACTTAGCAAGTATAGCTGGACTTAACATTTTTAGGTTTGGCTAACTACCATGGATTCAGATAGTCGCAACAGTTCAGGTTATTTATCAGACAAGGAAAATGAACAAAACGAAAGTCGTGAATCGCTGTCACAGAGACTGCAACTGGCAATTGAAGACGTCAACATCAAGCGACAACAGGACACCCAAGTGATTGCAGACTTCAAGAACTTTCTGGACTTGCAGGTGAAGGAAGATAACAAAATCCTAAATTTGCAGGCTTGAATCTACTAGTGATTGTTTGATGTTTTCATTTATATATGCCAGTGAGTTGAGTGACTGCACCACAATCAATCTTTAAAGTTGAATTCTACCAATAATCACAGCAATAGGGTTTATAAACATAGTCTAATGAAAATTTGAGACAAACTTTATGTTCTATTTTCTCTGTCACCTTTGAGGTAATTAATGTTTCACAATAATCAGCCATAGCAACAATAAGACACCAGTGGTAAAATAATAATACTGATTATTTGCCACTATGTTGGTTTAATTATTATGCATATCAGCTATACTAGTAGTTCTGCTGATACCATACTATACTACTACCACTACTACTGCAGTGTGGACTCGTTAATTTGGTGTTATGTCCCCCAAAGCTATTACCTTAACATGCCATATTGGTTAACGTGGCAGTCAGTATTTAAACGGACTGACGGTCGGATAGGACAGACTGACGGCCAGATAAACCGACTGACGGTCGGTTGGATGGAAGGACATACAGATTTAGTTTTTTAATAGGTTATATCTGCACTAGTCTGTTTATGCGCTGTGTCCAATGACTTGTCCGTTATCCCCCAACTTCGTGTTAACGGGTCTGCACTGTACTACTACTACCACTACTACTACTACTACTACTACTACTACTACTACTACTACTATTAATAATAATAATAATAATAATACCAGTTGTTCTCGATACAGTTTCTTTTATAGAAGTTACATTGCCCTTAAATGTGTAACGTCTTGAGGTGTATAGACACTGTAATGATAAAGAGTTTACCATATTCATGTACTTTAGGTTGTAAGAACCTGCACTGATTTGGAATGCAAACTGTTCCAAATCTATGAAAATCAAGGCAAACAAATTGAGGCAAAGGTTCAGGATATTTACGCAGTCCTTCAAAGAATTGACAGTTTGGAGAAAGAGCTTCACAACTTCAGAACAACAGTTGCATCATTTGGACAGCATTGAAATTCTAACAATTATTTCAGCTGGAATCATTTGTCCTTACTGTTAAATATTTGTTGCCACTTCTAGTTGTAACGGAAAGACAGATACTGTGCTTAAAGCTCACGGGCGTAAATTTAACTCCTTTTATAATAATTGTCATTCGTAAAAGTGTGTGGGACACACTATAAAGAAGAACTTTATATAATTTGCAGGAATCTTAACAAAATAAAAAGTGCATGAAACATGGCCAAAGTGGAATGCACCCATGAAGAGATCTACAGGTGATGTGTGGGGTTGGTCTGATGATGTTAAGCAGTCAAATTCAGAAATGAAATTTATCACATCTTTGTTAGACAAAATACGTACAAGATGAGATAGTCTGGCCATGCAGCAGACTTCTGATGAGACTCGCTGTAACTGGCATAGAAGGAAGGAGCAAGGAAAGATGCATAAAATGACAGGACCTGATGAAACAAATTAGGTCATGATGCCACCTTTCTCCACTCCCAAGAATTATAGGGTAAAAACTACGCCAACAAATCTGGTGAGTCTAGAAAATAGCTATTGAGTCAGCGATTGATAATTAATGCTAGTTAATTAAAAATAGTTAATAACTTCTGTTGTCGTGCTAATAAAAGCTTGATCAAAAGATTGATTCCATGTCTTTAATATCACTAGAAACTTCTAACAACTTTGTCTTGGATTACTGATATAAATGTTACTATACTGCTGTGAAACAATTTTCATTACATTGTCACGAAATGAGAACCCATGGAGAAATGTGTTACATCATTTAAAAATTAAGTGTATCCAACAGTAGAAAAACTTCACCTACATTCTTCAAATTATAAATGATTATCTGTAAAATACATACAAAATATTTTCATCATAGAAACTGAACAGAACGGATGGCAATATTATAAACTAGGTGGTATGTGTAGAGTACATAAAGTGCAAACTTTGTTGATGTTTCAACTATCGTACTGGGAATCGTACACAGTGTTTCTACAAGCCGTTTTCACAGTTCCAACATTCAGACACTTTTCTGACCTAGCTGCATTAATCAATGAATGTGAGGACTACCCAAATCCAAGACCAGACTAACTGAGGAAGACAACTCAAATCTGGAACTCACTTTGGACCGACTTGGTCTCAACCCAAATCTGAATTACATGGAACAGTAAATAACAAGAAATTTTCCAATTCATCGTAACATTGGACATGTTAGAATACGCTTGCAAAAATAATGAAATATACTTATACGAAAAACTCATCTCCATCCACATTTTGTAATAAATGCATGTTCACAGTATCATTATTAAACCAACGTAATAAACAATAAAATAGGCCTCCCTAAGATGTTAAACGTGCAAGGTCAATCACGATTGAGTTCTTGCCTGTATGATAGTAAGAACTATCATAAAAGCAAGAAATTATTCTTAAGGTGCAAGAACTTAAGTTTAGTGATTTTTACAAGTTTACTATTGCTCCCTTGAAGTGTAAAAACGATTTTGTCATTCCAGCAGCAATCCATTCATTCATTCAGGATTCATTCAGCAGTAAAATATGGCAAGAAAATTCTTAATACAAACTTCTACCTATCCATCTTTGATTGGCAGACACAAGTCTTTGCACAAACTGTAGGTCCAAAATTAAACAAGTTAATTATAAGTAAAAAACATTTATCATAAACATAAAAATTCATGTGGATGAGACACTTGTGCTTGGCTCTGTCTCAGGCATAGGGCTTGAAATACTACAGGCATTTCAGGTTATTTGTTCAGGTGCACGGAGAGCTGTTGGTTATATTATTCTATTTGTTAATGGCTGAAAACACAGCAAATTGTAAATAACTTCATTGTGGTAGGCAATTCATTTCAAATACTTTTGTTCTATGTTCAGATTTTAACCATTCTGAAAAGAAGCAACATAAGTCTTATATTCTGTGCAGATCAATAACTCACATTTCTTACTAGTCAGAATTCACTCTTTATCATCTATTACTAGATCTAATGAATCTGCTCTGTGCAAGTATAGACATTGAAGCACATCAGATCAAACAAATATCAGCCTACCAGATGAACTAACTCAATTTGAGATTAACTCAATATAGTCAGGTCCGTTAAAATTACGAAAAGCATACAAATCAGCCAACAAAGCACTAAATGTGGTTCCAAATACGAAAAGTTAAACAAACACAAGAGGAAAGAAACAGAAAAGGTTTAACAAGAAGCAGTGCTCAGAATTCATAATCAGGCACAGTAATAATTATTACATACAAACATTATTGATGTAAATGAAAGAAATTAAATGTTTTTCACAAATAAACTGAAAGTTTTACAATTAAAATATGACAAAATTCCCTGTCAAATTTCATTTGAAAAGAAAGCAGTCATATGATTTATGTACTGAAATAAAGATTTTTTTAAATTTATAAATCATGTAACAGCTTACATTTAAATTAATTCCTTGCTATGAGTTCAACCAATGTTAGGTGTATGCTAGCTAGCTTTGACTTAAGCAATAATGAGCTTCACTAAAGCAATTTATCACAATTTTAGTGCTTTAACATTCAGATTACTGTAGCACAATAAATTCGGCCACCAGAAATATATATATAATAGTTATGCTTGTATCTGACTAGTATGTAATAGAAACATATATGGCATTCTTAGGTACCTTCTTTAAGAATTTGATGGGCTCATTATGACTCGAGGAATAGGAGAATATGTTACACTTATCAAACTTAACCTTGGCAAACAATGTTAAGTTCATACCGGCAAATGGAAAGGCAGCAACTGAAATAAGAAAATAAACCGTCAGTGGCTTAAAGCTCTCACATCTTATTCCCTCTGGCAGCACTATCAAAACTTTGTTGCATGCATGACTGTGACATCCCATTAATAATAAGCACTCTGCAAAATATGTGGGCACATAACTGGAGCAGAAAAATTACTTTATTCTGACTAATTGGATGCAAAAGATTGTCTTGCTCATTTGGTTAATATTTTTGGGGACTTCACACCATCATGCATAATTTCTGAATGAAAAGTGCTGTAATATGCCTGTAAAAAAACACCCACAGAACTGTATTACTTCTATGTACAGTGTATACCTACCGTATGTGGATGAATTTTACAGCCAATAAGCATGCATGCAAGTACATGTGTGTATAAATGTCAACACTTAGAGTGCCATTTAAACCCTTCAAAAATTGAAAGGTACCTATAATGACAGTTTAAATACAGTACAATTGAATATGTACCTTAACACTTTAACGACGAGCGTGTACTAAAATGCATGGAAAACTAATCCCTCTCATCATTAAAGGCTTAATCATCACACATAACATTTTAAGAGATGCACTCTAAAATTTTAAGATACTATTACCAGGGTGTTGAGAATTGTCAAGTAAATGCACCTAGTTTAAAAAAAAATTACACAAAAACTGACAGCTACAAAAGTAGTGTGGATTGTACTTTGCAATACAAGTGCTGTGCTGTATCTAGCACATTGCTATACAGTATAAAACACGACACAGCGTACATATTCAGACACAACAACTTTCTAAAATATCCTGCCACTCCAAAATATACCTCTTAGACAAGAACACAAGTCATCGTAAAAAGGAAGTTTCTTGTCATTCTTTATGCATTTTATTGCTTTATGGATGTGCTGACGAAAACTGAACAACATTTTCAAAGCTGCGCAATGGCGATGTTCACATAAGCACTAGATATTAGAAACGAATAAAGGTGTGAACTAACAGTTATTACAAATAGTGCTGGCAATTAAACATTTATTTTATACGTGTAGAATGCAAATAGGAACATCTGCTAACCCTTACGTTCATAAAAACAGCTCAAGTACATCTACACAATGAACATTACTGGTATTGTGTTGTTCACAACTTTGGAGTGCTTCTGGATGAGAAGACTTATCTATGAAGGCACATGTCAACTCCCTCTGCAGATCCTGTTTTATCAAATGTGTCAGATTACAGTCATATGGCAACATTTATCATTTGATGCTGCTGCAACTCATCCACTCCTTCATTCTGATGTGCCTGGGCTCTTTCTTCGCAGGCCTGCTGAAATTCCTGATGTGACAGCTTCAGTTCATCCACAACTGAGCTGCCTGAATTGTTGCTAGCCTGACCAAATTCTTGCAAGTTTCGAGCTATAAGCACTGGCTTCTGGTTGAGGACAGACCTACCTTCAAAATCACCCTCAATGGAAGAGCTTCGTTAGTTGGTGCGGTACCTGCCTACGTCAGAGAGCAGCGCGTTCCTGTGTCCTGTCAACCTAGTCGACAGTCGTTGCATTCAACGGTTCGTAGAGACCTGTTGGTCCTGCGCTTCTGTACGATGGTGTGGACACATCGTGCTTTCTCATGCATTGGACCATCCTCCTGGAACACTCTACCATTAAACTTATGAATTATTTCATCACAGCAGCTCAAGAAACATTTTCAAGCCATGTTAAGACACTCCTTTTCAGATCTGTTCCATTGCCATGTTAAGCATCCTTGTGAGATTTTAAAAGTCCCTCTCCAAATAGCCAGATATATACATACATATGCTCCAATGTTCTCATGTAGAAACATTAAACACGATTCCACCATTGCGTATCGAATAGTTTGAAGTGTTGCTGTAGAATCCTGTGTTAAATTATATTAAGAATTTAACTGACAACAGGAAGAGTTCCGACAGTTTTATACCTTGCAACTTACACATTAAAATGCACCTTATTTTACAAACATCCAACAAAGAGTTATATGTGTACATCCAAAATCTAACAATCACAAGACATTGCTTCTACCATGCATAAATACATGACAAATTTTCACAAAGGCATGAATGTGAATTTATCTGCGGCCGTTGAAGACAAAAACCACACAATGACGACAAAAAGAATGTGTAATCTTAAATTCCCTCGGCTGAATAATATTTCCTGGTCCCATCCTTATCATCTAATAAAGCAACATTTACAATTCAAAAAAGTTTCCACATTTTATATCACCCCGACTACAGAGCTATTCAGTTTTCATCTTCAATGAAACTGTTGCTCTTGTTTATAAATAATTCACACTACTACAAGCATTTATTTACACCATAATTAGTTCACAGCCATCAACACAATAACATGAAAAACACTTCACAATCAAAAGACTATAATACACAACATTTTTTACCGAGAACTTCTACAGTTCAACTACCATAATGCACAAGGTATAAATAGACAAAAATGCATCGTAGCCACTGAAAGTCAACCTTGAACTAGGCAGACAATTAACTTCGGAAATATTTCTGCTCTGCTGTTTTGTAACCTATGTTAAGTAAGAAGCATTCACAGTCACTATATAATAATAATAATAATATAAAAAAAAATAATAATAATAATATTGTGGAGCGACTGTACAAGAGGATGGCTCACATGGCTTGTCATGCAGCCTTGGAGCGGCTGAGACTGCCAGACATGCCATATTAGATTATGCCAAATGTTCTTATCAGGTCTGATGGGAGATGTCCACATGGCACGACTCTCATCCCATGGGAGAAGTGGCAAATGCCTCGCCTGAGATACCACTAGTTCAAGACACCCTGGCAGATCCATACCGAGCCAGATGAGACACAGTTGCGGGTGCTGCTGCTGAGACAGAAGGTGGTAGAAAAACCATCAAAACACACTGCCATATTGTCATCCAGCTGCTCTGTGCCTCTGGCCTTTGAAACTCTGGGCACAATAAATCAAGATGGATTTGCTCTGATCAACCTCCTTGGCTACCACTTTGATCAAATATCAGGAGATACCGGTAATAGGGAGACTACTTTCCACTATCAGTACTTATGTATGGTATCGTGCTTCAATGCAGTTGCTTTTTGCAGCCACCCCTTCCACTGAAAGAACCATCTGCAAAGACTAGCAATTCCAAAACAATGCTTCCCAATTTCTGAAATCCTGAGGGATCATATATACCTTATGGAAAAAATAATAATAATAGCCATTCCTGACAAATAATAATAATTATTATTATACATTAAAAACTATAATAGCATTAATTATAATGACAATAATAATAACAAGAACTAATTAACAAAATTCTGTCAACCTACAACACTACACACATTTAACTGTAGAAGACAGATGATCAACCAATTGGTCAATCAATCAATCAATCAATCAATCAATCAATCAATCAATCAGTAATGTTCTTAACTCTACAGCCATTGTAGCCTCATTCTGCCTAAATGATTCACCATATTGTCATAAGGCCATTGCCTAAAATAAAAAACTGCTAAGTAATGCTTTTATCAAAAACAAAATAGATTGTTTATCACATAAGATGACGTAAATAAGTATGGCAGGGTTGTGATGCATTTGGCCAGCAATTTTAGTACCGGTATGTTCACTTCACCTCCTTGCCACATCTCAATACAGCATCCTTAAAGAACCACGTAAATCAGCTCTATTCTCATAATCTGAGGTGATGCAGCGAAATTGTTACCCAGGATTGATCTTCACCCTTACACAAGGTGATCCAAGACCTCCATACACAATGTGAATAGATTTGTTTCCATGAGAGGACAAGGCCGTAACCAGGATTTTGTTTGGGGGTGTTTATTCGTCCTTGAGCAATCTGACAAGCAACCGAGTCAAACGAGTAAGAGGTTTGGAGGAGCATCGTGAGCTCAAATAGCAGGTAAATGCATTATTTCATTTTTACATTATTTAATTTTGGGTGGTGTTTAAACACCCAAAACATCCCTAGCTACGGCCTTATAAGAGGGTAATGTTTTTATGTCTGACAAACTGTTGCTAAACTTTCCACTGTTTCACCTCTATTTCCACCAAAATTTCATCAATTTCACTCCACAGTAAACTCTGGAATTTCAACACTTTCAAGTGACAAACAATTTCTGAGAAGTATTGAATAAGTTCAAAAACAGAGCAAGAGAGAACTCTGATCGCATAAAGTCAGCATTTGTTTCATATATAAACATTTCAACTGCAACACCATCAGCAAACCTCCATCAGAATAGAGTTAAACCATGAACTCCTTTTGAAGAAACAGAACTCCAGCTCAGTATTTACACATCAACTCAATCTTCTAACAGTCTGTAGACTTCTTAATATTATCAGGAATACAAAAACCCAGTGCATTTGTTCTGAATCAGTTTACTCTTACACAAGAGTTCTTGATGCCCATCAAAACAGGTACAATGATGACATCAAGCAAACTTCAGAAAAGTTTTGCAAACTATTGATTCTTTGCAGTCATTAACTAATGACACTGCCTCAAAAGACAAATAAACTGTCAATACTGCATTACCTATCCAACCTCAGAAAGGGTTTGTAATCATCTACCATAAACACCACTGAGACAACATTTTCAGGGTGAGACAACATTTTCAGGGTGAGACAACATTTTCAGGGTGAGACAACATTTTCAGGGTGAGACAACATTTTCAGGGTGAGACAACATTTTCAGGGTGAGACAACATTTTCGCACCAAACTAACATCTGCCAACACATTTAGACACTTAGTTTAGGAATTTATGGGAGACAGAAATTCCTAAATTTTCCCACATATATAATAACACGGACAAGTTTCGTAGATATTAGTCAAAACGCTGGAGCAAGTCCTTCATCGTTTGCCGGAACTCATCCATTGTTTTGATCATGTTAATCAGTTCGTTCTTCCACTTGTCGATCTCGATCTGCTGCTGCTGGAGCTGTAGCTGGAGTTGCTTGATCGCATCATGATCGCTTATATCACTTTGATCACTGAAAACAATCATGTCAACAAGCTATTTAATAATTGTAACTCTTTAAAGCATCTTCAGATCAGGTGTTGTGTGCAGTAGTCTGGTGGATATCAACCCAGAGTATTCATTTATTCATTCATTCATTCAGAAATTAATATAGCGCAGCCTCAAGAAACCTACTCAGAAGCACTCCCAGCCCAGCCACGGCAATAGAGATTAGAATTGAGCAGCTTGTAAAAAGCAGATGTGTTACCCCTGGGGAGAAGGCAAATCTCTAACGGAAGAACATTCCAAATGGAGGGCCCAGCAATAGAGAAAGCCTGGCGTTGCGTAATTGTGGAACGAGCCCGAGGGACTAAAAGTCCTCCCCAGAAGAAGACCGAAGAGCACGCCGACCAACTGAATCCGAGACCGGGCGGCAGAGCTCACACAGATATGCCGGGGCACAGTATGGGTTCCAATTGCTACCAGGGCAGATGTATATTTCAAGACTTCTGTTCCACTAGAAAACTCAGCTATAAACTGAGTACATAATAACAATAAAAATAATAATCAATCAATTTCTGCCAATCTACAAAACTAAACATATTGAACTGTAGACAACAAATAACCTGTCAGTTGGAAGACTAGGCCGTCTGCCCTCATAAACCAAGGCCAAGAGAAGTGAAGTCGCTAATACTACATACCCAAAGCTGCCCCTCGGGGCTAGTTTCATGGGTGGTACTTTGGCTTCATCTTCTTCAGATTAGATACATAATGATTAATGACTCATATCTTCTTCAACTAAAATTCTCCAAGATCCAGTTAATGCTTATTGAATCCTTCATTCATTCATTCATACTGGAAATCTATACAGCACCCTTTCAAGGCTGTCTACTCAGAAGCACTCCCGACCCAACTACAGCTGAAGATTTCAATTAATATGCAATATCAAATATAACTTTTCACAATGGTTGGAAGGCTGACAAAGGATACCCAGTGTTATGTAAAACAATTCTATCCTGAAATGTAACGGTTCCTAGTAGCGGCATTACTAACCATTTGGCTATTTTGGGACCAAACAGTAATTATAATTGAACATTTATATAGCACCACTTTAAGAACAAACCGTAGTTGTCTGTGCACTTCTACCAGATGATCAATCAACCTCAGGGCCATGCTTTTTCAGTGTGTACACTATCGTGCATACCATAGCCTTTTATATTTTAAAGTGACACTGTAAAAGGTCTAATCATGCAAATCCAGAAGGGCAAAGAATCCAGAAAGGCAAAATATTCCTTGCAAATGGATGTTAAGACTCACCCCAAATACGTGTTACAGGTACCAATGCTCGAATCACCACTGTCACGTGTCCAGAGTCTGTGAAGCATCACTACCATGACAACAGCCATAACGACAACCCTGCAATGACAAGCAAGATGAGCACTATGATATGTTTTAAAGGAATATTTTAATACATGTTTGATGAAGTTCACTGGTTGCTATTTCAGATATAGCACCAAGATACACATGATCCACAAACATGCAAGGTCTGATTTCCCACTTCTAGCATCATCGTAATAGCAAATAAACTTAAAAATGAAAGTGCAGTCTAGAACAGAGATTCTCAAACTGTGTGGTGAGGCACACCGGTGTGCCGCTAGAGAGCCAGATGTGTGCCACCAAATTTTGATAGTAAAAAAATATTTTCAACTAAAATACAGTGCACTTTTGCCTAGTTATACAATTATGTTTGTATAAAAACTATAGTCAGACTAATATTTATGTAGCATTGATTTATTTTTGCTGCAAATGCTAAACTAAAGCGTCACCAATTGACTATAAAAAATATATATTGCAATAGAATTTGAATATAGTCAGTATACTGTAAACTGCAAACTACTATATTTATGGATTAGTCCTGCATTAAGAACACAGGTATGCCGCAACAGAAATTTGTAACGCCAAGTGCACCAAAGTCTGAAAAACTTTGAGAACCACTGGTCTAGACAGTCAATGCAAAATTCAGTATCAAGTATGATTAACTGAAAGGGGAACATGGTGAGCACTGACACTGTATCCAAGCACAGTCACTTTTTTACTCACACTTTACCTTATAACTATGCATCAATTGAGAAATTTAAAACTCATTAAATTCTGATACACTGCTTGTAATCAAGTAATTATAATAATAAAAACAGACTCACCAAAATGACAGAAACTTGACTGACCCAATGTTTTTCATGATAAGATCCCGCAACTGGGAACTGTCAACTACAACAAAAACGTATAAATGACAAAAGTTAGGCTGGCTTATAACTGGTGATATCTATATAGATAGAAGTGCTTTTAATGATCAAGTCCATGGCATACTAGGA
The DNA here is from genome assembly GCA_963556255.1 of Allolobophora icterica. NCBI lineage: Eukaryota > Metazoa > Annelida > Clitellata > Crassiclitellata > Lumbricidae > Allolobophora > Allolobophora icterica. The sequence goes on along the minus strand of OY744615.1, from coordinate 28,233,504 downwards.
GTTATTTTATGGCATTACATCATATGAATGATGCCTGACTGGAGTAAAGTCAGGAACCACGTATGTCGATGTTAGTACCGTGTGACTGGCAGTGTTAAATTATTACGCTTTCTTGTGGCATGATCGTTAAAGAATCAAATATCATTCAGTCTACACCATGCATCAAAAATCCAACATGCCCATCACTAGATTATTCACTCCATTGCCATTTAGAAATTGCTGTGAAGCTGAATTTTCAATGAATTTCACTAACCAAAGTTAGCTTTGGAGATTGGCTGATCTGTTTTGACAGTAGAAGCACCAGCTGGTGCAACCGCTTGTTCCATACCACCCTGGCCATTTGATTCAATTCGCAGTATGTTGACTATTATTTGAAAAAAGAAACAAAATGCTTATTAGAGAAATAATAAAGAATAATTAATTAAGAATAATAAATAGATACCAAAGATTAGGCAAGCTATATTGCAATAATTTCAAACATGCCTTTGTCACCACCACGATGATGATCACCCCAAAGATGACCACGACCACCACCACGATCATTATGATGAAGGTGATCACCATGACAACCCCATAACAACCACCACCATCATGACAACCACCACCACCACAACAACCATCACCATGACAACCCCAACAAACCATAACAACCACCACCACCAGAACAGCCAACACTGACACTGCCGGCACCACCACCACCAGAGAAATGAGCATAATTCATTACTACCGAAGATCTTGAAAGTCTCAAGGATTCCTGATGTGGCATTTTTCTCGATGAAACCTGTTCCAAAGCAAAAACGCTAAGTACATGTCCAGACAAATCAGTTTTGCAAAGCTTTACAATTCACATTATTGACACATTAATGCAGCAGCCATAAGCTTAATAAACACATTAATACACCCATCAAACCGAAAGTTAACCTCACAGAAATAATATAATGGATAGATATGTGTAAAAAATACTTCTAACTATCTCACTAGCAAAGCTTGGAAATGTTACCGCTACTCAATGACCAAGACAGCTGGTTTACACAAACCTAGAGTTTGCTAAACAAGTCACTGAACTACATTTCCTTAAGCATGTCATTTCCTTACATTTTGCTACACAAGTCACTAAACCCAAGACAGAATACACATGGTCCTACTTTTAAAGAAGACATTTTTCACGTAGACAATTTGGCTTGTAATCCGAAGACGTGACTTTGACTCTGCGACATGTGTCAGGCAGAATCGGTTCACAACGTAGAAGCTGTCTCCATATGGGATGGTTGGAGTGCGACACTCGGTGTCGATGATGTAAAAGTGTCCTGGTTTGCTGGTTGAATGCATAGTCTGTTGTAACAAAATGACAAAGTTTTCTACATAGGCCTCATTCGAAACCTTTAGATACACCACTTTCATCTCAACGGTAGGTCACTGATGATCTAAAGAATTTAAATCCCAATCTACCTGTTAAAGTCAGTTCTGTCCATCTACTGCACAGGGATACACAAGAAGAATTGGAACAGCCATACAACCACTGTCCACTAACCTAAGTGATATGAAGACAGCTTAAAATACACCTAGGATCAAGAAGAAGTTTAGAAAAGGAAGGCAGTTCTTGAAATGTGATTGCCTTCAAGCCCAGGTTAAGTTGCAAGGCAGACATTTAGCACATGTTAATTAATGAGGTTAAATTTTACTCATCATATAATTATCTTTGGCATCAAATTAATTACCAATATTGCTATACCTATAGTTTTCAATTGTTAACACTGCAAAAGATCAAATTCTGACCTGCTTTTCATTAGCTGGAGCCTTTTTTGACGTCATCGCCAAGATTAGCGACAGTGTGTACGTAAGGTTTCGAACCAGTTCGCCATCACCCACTGGAGTCTCTGGCCAGGGAGACAGCACCACATCTAATGAGGTAAGCAATAGAGTACAAATTAAATGTTGTGCTATCTTAGAACACCTTTAAACATCTGATGTTCTCAGTAGACATCAGTAACTTATGACTATAAACCATGTGGCCTGTAATATGCCTACTGCTGATATAAATTCTTTCAGAAGTTTAACAAGTCAAACAGTAAACAACTTAGAATAAAACCAGCACCCCTAGTCCCACTGCTTTTTATTAATATTTTTGGTATGAAATAATTATCATACCAAAAATATTACTTAATACAAAAATTACAGTCACAATTTTCTGTATAGAAAGCAAAGTAAGAATTGTACAAAATCAGAAGGAACAAAGAGAAAGACTGCGATTACTGTCCTTAAGGGTTGCAAAGGAGATAATCTAAGTGTATGCTGCCAGCAGACATGTTTGCATTAATTCCTACCAGTTGTTTTCTTCTCTATAGTAAATCGACGGAATACTTCGGAATCAGAGAAACAGTGCTGGAATAGTTTGTCAACAGGAAAGTTGAACACCTCATCGCAGACGTCAATGGCAAAATGCTCATGTCCACAACACTTGATCTCACCTTTTAGAAAAAGGAAAAATTCAGTAAGTCCAAAGTCAGACTCCAACTGTATTACCTGTTTTACTCCAGATTATTACTATAAACTTGTACACTGATTTTAAAAAGAAAAGCTTTAACTATCCCTGAAGCACAATGCAAATGAGTAAATATAACAAATAAAATTCCGTTGTATGTACCGGTATGTCAGAACAAATGCTTACTATCAGAGTCGTTGGTCTCAGAATTTCCGTGAGAAATGCTATTAGCCTCACTCGAGACCTCTGTCACTGGCATTTTAGAACTGTTTTCACATCCAGGGCCTTCCTCAACAAGTGAATCCTTGCAACAACAATGATTTCTACCATCATTCCTTTTATTCATATAAGTTATTCCTTTAATTCATATAAATTTTACCCAAATTCAAGTTATTAACATTAATCAAGCAAATACAAGAAGCAACAAGATATACCAAAAAACACAGACTGTAATACCTGATAACGTTAGTTATAAACTGTCCGCAAAATGAGAAAGTAAGTCAATAAAATCACTTAAAGATGCAAAACCAGAGGATTACAATAACATTTCAGTTACCATAAAAATTTTTGTCAATATAATCTTTACCTGATGACACGCACTTCAAATATACACTGCAGAAGTGACATGCCACAGTGTTACCATGCAGGCACTCAGCAATCACTCAGTACCCAGTCAGCAATGAGCTTGCTAGTATTAGTTTCATTAATTAAATTATTTCTTATTTTCATTTTTACTGATTTTTATTTTACTCATAAATTTTTTACTTCTTTTATTCATTTTTATAGCTTATCATTTTTCATTTCTATTATTTACTTCTAAATGTTTTACCTTTTTTATTAATTTTTTATATCTTACTACTTTCTATTTAAATTATTTATTTATAAACTTTTTACTTCTTTTATTTAATTTTTAGCTCACTATTTTTTATTTAAATTATTCATTTACTTATTTATTGAAGATCGCTGACCTTGATGTGATCTGAAGTGCCGAGTCCCTCGAGACCTTCTGTCAATGTGGCTTCTAACTCGATCTTTGCCATGTGTTTGGCCTTCTCCTCTGGAGACATAGGAACATAACTTTGGACGTCAAGAGGACCGAGGTCGTCGCCGTAACTGTAGTGTATCCAGCTCCACATCTCCTCCTGGGACATCGGCTGAAACCAACAAGACCTGTTAAATAAACTACACATTCAATGCATCATATTTACCTTAAAAACAAGTCACAGTCAACAGCTGTATCAATACCTATGTTTAACTTAATAATCCATTTTTTAAAATTATTTTTAACGATTAGATTCACAGCGTTATTTTACTAAACAGAAAAAATGGTTCTGGTGAAGCACCTCTTGTGAGTTAGCACTCTTCCAGAAGTGTGACAGGATCAGATAAGTCTTGTCCCTTGCATTCAACGAACTGATGAAGTGCTTTTCATCTTTCGTTGAGATTTGAACAGCATTTGGAAAGACACGTGCTGTCTTTTCTTTTGTTATCTGAGTGATGTCCTTGAACTCAATTGACAGCTGTAACATGCAAAGGCATACTCAAATTTTAAGTATTTTACTTCTTATTGTCTACACAAACAAGCTCCACAGTAGAATGAAGTCTTGCGTTTTAACAGCATTATATGCAACTTAAAGAACATTGAAAGCCACAATATAACTGCACTGTAAATGAATTTGTATCACGTTTTCATGGTACTAGCAGTGCGTCTGATTTAAGGCGAGCGATCGATCGCTCTCCTTGGTCGCTCGCCTAGTAAAGGTACCAGCGAGCGATTTACCGCTCGCCTAGCCGAAGGCTTCTCACCGTCGGTGACAGTCGGTCATCGCTCGCTGAGTTTGAGTTAGACTCCAAGACGATAGACGAACCTCGAACCAGACCATTATTTTATTTACCTAACTGAGATTACTTTAATTTGCTTAGCGGTGAATGCGTGAGTGACCTGTCCTAATTATTGCTGACTGATGACTCCAATTTCGTGCAATATGATTGGCCATAACAACACGGCCGGCACCTCACGCCGCGTGACATCATCCGTAACATCACCAATTTCGGATATTATTTTAAACAACAATGGCGGCAAAGATGAGTAAGTTGAATAATAATGTACAGTTGAGCACGTATCTGTCATGGAAATTAGGCGACTCGTTCGATGTCGATGTAACCTAGTCGAGATAGAAAACCGTCGAACTGTGAAAAAAATTTACTGCAAGTCCTGCCGAAATCATGCCGATCAAATTCGAATGGATTGCCGTCTGAAAGGTCAAGCTAAAAATGAGTGTTCAACGTATGCCGAAGGCTCAACCAACGTTGTGAAATCAGCCGTCACACTTCATCTTACGTCAGTGGTAGGCTATGGTTCTAGTGAATGTTCATTCATTCATTCGTTTATTCAGATAATTTATATAGCGCCTCTTCAAGATACCTACTCAGATAACGGAACTGAAGTGAGATAGGCCTACTAGATGAGTACTATATGCAGCGATACGAAAAATTACGAATACAATACACAAAATACGCTGTACACAAGAGCTCCCGACATCGACCGCATATCGCTCGCCTACTCGATCCAGCGCGATCGATTTTCAACCCGCCTACTATTTTCAAATAAGACGCACTGGGTACAAGGTCCTGAAAAATTTCTGTATTTGAGCTATGAAGTAAACTATGAAATCTTACTCTATTGGTCAACTGTATCACATGACTTACTGCTTACTTCCTGACACAAAACAAACTGGTATGAAATTATAAAGCTTGGTGACACAGGAAAACAATTACAGTTGCAGCTTGCACAACTTTGTCACACACCATCTGTTCCCCAGTTGGCAATTAGGAGATCACAAGGTAAGAACATTTAAACATGATCGATCAAACCTAACAGCTCTACAAAATTTCTAGTCATTTAAAAAACATATGTCATAACAAATGCTCATTCAAATACAGAAGCCTCGCTTCAATGTAATATGAATCACAAGCAAAAAAGCACAACTCAACACAGAACAGAAACAGAAATGTATTCCAAGTGAAATACACATGAGCTAAGATTAGACCATATAAATTAGCTTGTATTCTGACCGTTGTCTCAACACCAAAGATGCACGCATAGAAGCAGATCCAGTTCTGACTAATGTACAATCGACCCTGAACGAGGATATTCTTCTGCAGTGCACAAGAATAATCTACACACCAAAAAATACACTGTAATAAGTTCAAGAGTAACAAAATACAAGAATAACAAAAACTGGGAAACTGTAGCATGTCTGAACAAACTGCATAACTGCAAACTAAATATGTCTGCCAAAAAATTAAATTACATTTTCCAGCATTTATTTCTAAATTTCTCAGCTTTCATAGGTAGTATCAGCAGATACAGCTGGTCTACTGTCTTATCTAATGGGTAAGTGTATTTCTTAAATAACAGGAAAACTTAGTGACAAGGTGAAATCGGAGTCATAACCAGGCCCTGCCAGGACAGCAGTATAAAGAAGCACACAATAATGAAGTCATACAGACATGCACAGATGGAAAAATAAAGCCACTACCAATCTGCTTATAACCAAACCAGTACTATGAAATTGCTGGATAAGAGTGATTCACATAACACACCTCATACCACTTCCCTAGTTTACAGTTCCAAATTTGCCTCATGCTTCTGTCCAACACATCAATTGTCAAATATCATGCAGGATTAGAATCAATACTCATCTTTCATGAATTTCTGAGACCTTGAATATTAACCCTTTCGCGTCTGTTGTATCCATATGGCAACACAACAAATTTAAGTAATTTTTTTTCTTATGCTCAAAATTTTAAAAGAATTTCAAAGAGTATCTGTAACATCTCTGTTGGCTGAATGTAATAATTGCCTTTGTAACTGTTATTGCGGCCATTTTGTTCTACTATTATGTCCTTGAAGTGAATGTAGTTACAGTTTTTAAAAGGTAAGTTTTGTTGGTTTAATTTTTTTTCACTGATGACTGATAGGGGAGAAAAAAAATATTTTCAGAGAAGGCATGGATCAGTATTCAACTCTGATATGCCATCAAGTTACTGTTTTGTGCAAATGTGCTAATTCAGTTAGTTTTATACCAGTTGCCATTTGGCAACAATGGGAAGTCGTGGATGTGTAGAAACCAAAACGTTGAGGATTCAAGGTCTTTGCGAGGTGCTGTGCTTACACTGGATTTACCCATGACTTCATATTATATCAGGGCTGTGCACCAGATCTAGCAGTGTCAGAGAGTGTGGGATTTCAGCCGGCTGACTTGTCATCCTATTGTGCAAGACTCTCCCAAAGAATGTGAACCATATTGTGTATTTGACAACTGGTTCAATTTTCCGGAGTTCCAAATGAGGCTGAAGCAATTGAGATTCCACTCTCAAGGGACTCTTCATGCAAATAGCCTCGAGGTTGTGGTTTGAAGTCTGAATCTGATTTCCACAAGGCAAGTCGTGGGTCTTATCATCTTATGACAGCACGGTTGACACAAACTCGGGAGTTTATGTCACCTGGTGGTATGAAGTTTATGTCACCTGGTATACCACCAGTCGTGCAGTGCAGATCTCAGTGACACACATTGGCCTTCGTCCTATATCAAGATCATGAAGTGCTGGGACAGGAAGGTCAAGAGGTATGTCTAGGTTCAGTGCCCAGCTGCGGTAACAGACTACGGTGCCCACATGGGACGTGTTTACCTTCTTGATATGCTCTCTGTAATGCACCGCATTGACCACAAAAGTGTAAAGTAGGATCTTCTACTGGGTTTCGAAAGCATCAATGGCTTGATCCTTTACAAGCGTCACTGCTCACAACTTGCTGTTCCTGAAAAAGAGAGACTGGATCTTCTTGGTTTTGTTTCCCAAGTTTCCCAGCCTGTCATTGTAACGAACAGGCCCTCTGCTTATCTGGTTCAAAACGAAACTGTCAATCAATCACTCAACTAAGCCTTTATATAGAGCCCCTTCGAGGCAACTATTCAGAGGTGCTCCCAGCCCAACCCCGGTGAAAGAGATCAGTCTTTTGAGCATAGAAGAAAGCGGTGGACGAGTCTCGAGGAAGAGACCGAAACTCAGGAGGAAGCCCATTCCAAATTGTTGGTCCAGCCAGTGGCCACGGAGAAAGCGCGCTGCTGCATAGTAGCGGTATGTGCGAAGGGAACAAAGGTCACCATGGGTGGCAGAGCGAAGAGAGCGGTAACCAGGTGGAGCAGAGGCACGAGAACAAAGCTCGCACAGAGAGGAGGGAGCACGGCCAAGCTGTCATTGTCAGGCAATGGAGGCAACCCGGTAGACAATGCGTTGCGAGAGTGGTAACCAGTGGAAGACGTCACACATGTGACAGAGACATGACCGAATTTAGGAATGTGCCCGACCAAGCGCGCAGCGGAATGTAGTGTGCATTCGAGGCAATTCAGTCGCGTCAGAGGAAACCCAATATAGAGGGAGCAGCAGTAGTCAAGCCGACAGGTAGTGAACGCATGAACGAGAGTAGCAGAAGGTTGGGGGGGTAGAGAGCGGAAAACCACGCGAAGCTGCATGGCATCAAGCACATGGCCTAATACTCAGGAAAAAGAAAGCGGGACAATCGAAATACGTTTAGACAACATCGGGCACCTGCCTGTTCATAGACCAGACAAGGGGCATTGCAGCAACTGCAAGAAATCCATAATCCGCTTCATGCGTGCCAAGTGTGATGTCTACCTGTGCCTCACTTCCCAAAAGAACTGCAACAAGCCATAAATTGTCAAGTGCAACAATAGGCAAGCAAGATGCAGTCGTTTTTATGTTTCTTTTGCTGGCTGACATTTTCTACATCACTGTTGCCATATGGAAACTTTTGCCATGCATTCCCACTGTTGCCAAATGGCAACATGTAAGCTTTTGCCATGCATTCCCACTGTTGCCAAATGGCAACACTAATTAATTTTAATTAGAAGTTAGTTAATTACAAAATTATGTTATATGGTACAATATATTACACACATCTCTTCAAAAACACACTTCAAATATTTTTTGCTGTCCTAGAAATAATTCGGGCACGAAAGGGTTAAATATCTAAAAATTACGAATATGGACCTTGGTGTTAAGTTGAAGTAACCATCACAGATGCCTAAAGACAATGGTACAATTAACAGTTGTCCAGATCAGCTATGATTAGATCATATAAATTAAACCAAAAAAATTACAAAACATACCCACAACCAGTCGATCACTCCTAGGAATATTTCGGAAGATGCGCTTAAACTCATCATGTCGGAACTTATAATTAGGATTCAGAACCTACACAAAAGAAGGAAGATGAGAACTTATAATTAGGATTTAGAACCTACACAAAAGAAGGAAGTTGAGAATTTAACTCAGACATATATCCTTTCTGCCACTACAACTGCTTTTTCTTCTGATGCAGTCCATTTTAATTCCCTGTGATTTAATTTTGTAATTGGATATTTATATAATGCCACTCAAAGAACAAAACTAATCAGTCTGTTCCTCTCAGGCCTACATTTCAAGCCAAGAGCATCCAACATCACAACAGTGATTTTCAAGAACCGAAATCAACACCTCACTTAAAAGTGACTTCGCTTAATTTACTTCACTTAAGTTACTTCACTTAAGTTACTTCACATAAGCTACTTCATTCAAGCAGTTTCATTTAACATGCTTTCTGCCACAGAGCCATAATGATTTCTTGTCATCTTCTATAGTAAATATGGGTGGAAAGTAAATTATTCCAAAACCACAAAACAGTGAAATTTGCTATTGATTAAACATATAAAACATATTTAAATTAATAGATTAACATATTACTTCATGTAATTGCTTTTTAAAATGTGGTCGTCATCTGTCAATTGATATAATGCCACATAAAATAATACAATTCTTACTTAAATCACTCTCAACTAATTCCAACATCACGCCAGTCAAATTTGTTCAGTTAATCACTCAGTAATTCTCAAGGCTTAAATAGTAAAGTTTTATAGAGTAATTCGTTAAAAGACTTGTACTGTAACATTATAAGTGTTCTATGCTTTCTAAATGCAGCCGTGAGAGAACATTCAGCCAATATTCTACAATATAAATTCCTCACTGAAACAGAAGGAAACACAAATCTACAGTCATACACTTTTCACAGAAACCTACATGTATTTACTTTACTCTAGAAATCTCAACTGACGAATAAGACAATCTAGAAATCTCAACTAACAAATAAGAAACGAGATCATACAAATCCCCAAGTTGACTGCTTCTTCTTGCCAGTTGGTTTCTTAATTTCAACGCTTCCAGCAGAGGTCTTACGAGCCAGAGGCTGCTGATTCAACGTTGCGAAGTCTGCTGAATGAGTTAGGTGTACGCTACCAGAGCTAGACAAGTCATCACCAGTCACATCGGCTGCAGGATCATCTTGCACCGCGGTCGTTCTGATCGCAAGCACAAACAATCAGTTGGTAAGCAAAGATAATCGAATGATGATATCTATTGCATTGTAGTAACAATAAAAAGGCATAAATTTTCTGTGTAGGAAGAGTCTTATAAATAAAGAAATGAGTATAAATAAAGTTGTTACATCAATCTAAAAGAACATTAACTGACCTCTCCGGCACATCCACCTCCACGTCACTGCTGCTTCTACTGTCTTCACTTGGAATCTCTCGAATCTCGACTTCATCCACATCCTTTCGATAGGCCAACACCAGGTTGTTTCCACAGCTTTCTGGTCGTACTTTTGACTTCTTTGCGGAGTCAACGTTTTGCAGCAATGTCTTTCCTTTCTCCTTTTCCCGCCGGACTGACTTGTTTATAACTGGCTCACTGAGTACAGGACCTTGTGGAATGTTGGACTTCACCGTGGCTCCAACAGAAGCACACTCAAGTTTGTCGACTGGTTTATTACTATCAAAAGGCTCCAACTGATTTAAGGGTTTTGTTGAGGCCCCACTACAGCCATCTTCACATGAAGATTCTAGGCTATTTGTAGTAACAGTAGGGTGACCAGGGTCAGAGACACATTTTGGGCCATTGGGAAACCCTATGCTTCCAGGACCTGTCCCCTCAAAGGATGAACTGGGTCTGCAACAGGAAAACAATTCATTTACTTCACACACCCTCAATTTATTGGACAGAGTTCACCATTCAAACAGTATCTACACAGTGGTTTTCAAAAATTCATGCACAATAGTTAACGTTCACACAGGTTTCTAATAATTTACGCATTAGTACCTAAGGTGTATATAAGTCCATACGTAAACCAGGTCAAGCACAAAGTACATACGTACAATAAAAATAAAATAGTAGCAACCTTTCACACAAGGAAACGTATATTCAGAAAATACTGTTGAAAACTGTGTTACACGTCAGTATACTTTTCATCACTACATTATAGCAGAATCAAGCCTACAAACATTCCCAAAGCAGAGTTCAAAGTTATACATCATGTACATAATAATATTGCTTTATTTAGGTAATATTATCTGTACAAAGTCTGTGACCAGTCACACACACAAAGTTTGTCCACAAACAGTCCTTTTAAAAAGTAGAGTGAACATTACCAAAACCAAGACTTAGATTGAATTGATAATTAAGCTCTAGAATAATTGATGAATAAACCTTACAATGACTGACGACTCTACAGTTTTGAACAACTGTTGCTAAAACAATGACTGTCATTGGTCACATGCAATGAAACAATCACTTACTTGGGACCAACAGGTTCATGGTCCACGAATGAGCTACTTGGAGAGCTCTTTGGAAGCTCATTATTCCTCACAGTTGGCAATTCAGGCTCCACGTTCATAACAGACAACTCAGCATGTAAAGTTTCTGACTGGGACAAGTCGAGGGGTTGTTCACACCTAAAATTTTATAAAATAAATCCATAAGAAGTAAATTAACCTACTCAGAAAAAAAACATCCACAATGGATACAGCAAGTGTTCATCTTATAATCCATGGTTAAAACCTTTGTACATAAATTGCTGACTTCATGTCAAATCATGCAACTCCAAACATAAGGCTATCCAGTTGTCAGACATTGTTGTGACTTTTGTGTTTCAGCCAACAGAGGTTTTGTTTGAAGTCTCATTTGCTGAATTCCAAATGACAGAATGTAACAACACCTGGCAATAAACTATTGCCTAAAGCACGTAGCACAGTGGCCGATTGGTTAAAGTACTCAGCCTGTAACGCGGATTATGGGTTTGAGCCTCATCCAAGCCAGTTACTGTGTAGGGACCTTGAGCAAGTCCACAGTGCACAATAATTGCTCAGCGTCATCATATGGTCGCGTGCACTTCTGAGCTTTGGAAGGGGGGCAATATCAAATACAGCTGTATTGTTTTGCATAAGAGCAACACAAATAATGGTTATGACGACGATAATTATGATGAAGGAAGCAGCGACAATTATGATAAAGAACAATGCTGAAAATGTCAAAGAAGATGCAAATGTAAACTGCATTTCTTGTCAGCAACCAAAAAAACCTCAATTCCAAAGAGCCAGGCACTCAGTACAAAAATCAGAGGCAGATTCTGTCAAGCTCCGTTCTGTATCAAATGATTACAAATTTAAAAGATTGCATAACTTACTGAGTGTTGAGTACGACATCATCATCTTCGTCGTCGTTTGAAACAAAGAGTGGATGGTCATTGGCAGCACAGATCAATGGTGATGTGCTCTTTCGAGGATTATTCATATCCAAGGTTGAAGACGTGGAACCAGTCACTCTCACCATCCCATCCATATTCACAGCTCGCCTGCAAAATAATACAACACAGCAAGATGCTATTATAATATAAACAATTGAAAACTTTTGATCTTGTAGTCTATTTGCTGCTGACTGAATGCTCACCATTATCACCACTAGTCAATTATACTAGCTTCTCTGCAGTGAATTAAATCAATAGCCAATATCAAAAATTTGGAAAATAAAAGAATGCAAAAGTAATAATCTAATGCTAATGTAATCTAAAGTGACATTGTACTGAAGGACCAGAAAGGTTCACAGCACAACAGTTGAAAGATCTTCTGTACAACATGCAGATGTGGATTTGCAGAAGATGGCCACTGCTTATCACACTTGGTTGAGTCAGAACAATTACAGTAAAATAGTTGGTCACATCTGGCCGCCAAAAGCATTCTTCATGTTGTTAGTCGATTCTCATCTCCGCATCCATCACTGCTTCAAATCGAGGTTGTCCGAAGGGGTTGAAGCATGGATTAGGATTTTGACTGTGGCATGCTTTCACATGAAGACAACCACTGACCAATGCTAAGCCACAGGCAGCTCAAACTTTAAATTTACCCTTTTCTGTCTCTGTCTCTCTGTCTCTCTCTCAATCTGGGTGGACATATTGTTTGCAAATAGGGCTTCCGCTAACGGCCGAAACATAGAACTTACTGAAAGGCATTAAAGCCAGCTAATACCAACCGAAATGCAATGGCTAGTAATCATTGTACCTCCAAGTACAGCCAGCACATTCCTGGACTAAAACACATGCAAGCATATTCTCAGTGATTAGAATACACTCATACTGTTATCTCGAGTAGTTCGTAGTCAATTCATCAGATGGTCCAACATATTTATAGCATACGCGCCCTAAAAACGTGACTGGTACCAAATAGGGTACATTTACTGTACCAGATGGGCTACTACGCAATTAGCTAGGTTTCCGTAAGCAACCCCGTAAATAAAAACACGGCCCTAGACGCGTTTCTGGAGTCTTATGAAAAATGAGCTCTCCAGCAATAAATGGAGCACCATGCCTCAGCACCGAAAGTCGGCACAAAGCGAAAACAGTACCGGCTTACAAAACCACAAAAGAAAGAAATGTTTCAAAATCTGGTACTTGGAAACTCACACTCTGCATGTAATTCCAATTCTTCAACGAAAAGAAGATATTATTTGCAAAAAATATACGATTCTTTGTTTTCGCAAAGGTGTGCATCAGCTGTATTCGGAGATAGTATTAATATAGAGTCGCATCGTATTCTCAATTCATGTTTACTTAGGTTTCCATCTAGCGATTAACACTATATATTTGCAAATGATGAGTTTTAATTCTCCAAATAATTATAGATCTTAATGTATATTTTGTAATAATGCAGAAAACAGATAATTTAAAACGATTTTTTCACAGAACTACAGTTATATAGTAACACATGATCTGAATTTGTTGGCTTCCAAGTTCGTCTTAACCTGACGTCATTAAAAAGAGAAATCTACACAAAATAATTATTCTCAAACTTGCTCACTAAACGACCTCATTGGTAATCCGGCAGTTCCAGATTACCAACCTAAAATTACACGCATTAATCTCCAAGCGTAGGTTCAACGTTTTTTAAGCGATTTGTCAGAAATTCCGGTTAGATTCTAACCAGGGTTGAAATTTAATGTCCAGATATTTCTGTTTCATTTCAAAATGCACATGTTTATAAATGTTTGTCACATGACTCGGAGTACAGTTTACATAACAATTATAGCAATTATATATGTTTGTTTATACTCGCAAAATAGATTCCTTGGAACGGCAACGCATGATTTTGTGCGACGGAAAGCTTACAGGTGAAAAAACGATAGAATCTTCCCAAGCAAAAAATCTTTCTACGGCGATAAAGCCATGCACTTCACTAACTATAGGCCTATGCCACCAAACGAGAGGTAGACCTCAATTTCCTTTCCTCTAAAACATCATTGCCAGTCATATAGGCTAGCTTTATGCTGGTTATTCGCTCCCATTGTTCTATAAATAAGTTCATTTGTAATAATTAAGTCATAAAACAATGCATGGTGGGTGAAAAATTATAACATCCTGCCTAGTGGACGAGGACTACATGTAACTCTGCCAGCATGCCCACACAGACCCCCTATAGGACCAATATTCTAATGTGTGACCCATATTGAGCCCATATAAATTTATAGGTCCTATCTAATGTCCATGAAATGCTGGAAGGGACATTAAACAATCAAACAACATTTAATTAGAGAAATGTTGCTAAAAATATAAGAACAGTGTAATAATATTGGTGTTTATTAATAACATATTTTGTGGGAGCAATCGAATGGGAGCCACAGCACAGTATATACTGTGGCCACAGTGTAAATAATTATTTATACTGTGTGGGAGCCACCTTAACCGGCCCAACATCAATGTACGTATATGATTTGCCATTGACTGATCGAGTGCAACTGAATAATATATACGATGTCTATGTTGCCAGACTAGGCAGGTAGTTTTTGTTTAACCCATTCCCGCCTGAATTGTTTTTTTGGAAAATGTGCAAATTGATGGTTCTTATACTGAAACAACAATAGTGCAACAAGTATAACAGATAGGCATAACAAAGTTGATATTTTCTGAATCAGCACATTTCAGGCTATAAAATGCACATTTCATTACTAAAAAAATTTCATTTATATAGCGGCCTTAGTAAGCCAACGTGCAACAAACTGACGGTTCTTATACTGAAACAACAATAGTGCAACAAGTATAACAGATAGGCATAACAAAGTTGATATTTTCTGTATCAGCACATTTCAGGCTATAAAATGCACATTTCATTACTAAAAAAATTTCATTTATATAGCGGCCTTAGTAAGCCAACGTGCAACAAACTGACGGTTCTTATACTGAAACAACAATAGTGCAACAAGTATAACAGATAGGCATAACAAAGTTGATATTTTCTGTATCAGCACATTTCAGGCTATAAAATGCACATTTCATTACTAAAAAAATTTCATTTATATAGTGGCCTTGGTGTGCCAGAGTTCGAAGCATTCGCCAACGCACAGAGGCACATCACATTTCTCGCACCTCATTACTGTTCTTGTGTCTCTGCTATTCCCAGTCTGCGAGTTCTTCTGCTTTGCACAGACTCTACATCGTTTCCTGACATGGGAGTTACTGAGAAAGTGTTTGCCAAGTAGCCTGGGAATGAGGGAGGAAGGGCGTCTACCAGGACCTGGCACAACAGCGTTGTCCGTAGGGTTTGCACGCTGTGTGACCAGGTCTTCTGTGAGGCTGTAAGCGAGCTTCAGCCTGAACGCCTTCTGCGTGATCTTCCGGCTTTTGCCGTGCACAACATTGTGCAGCAAATAGCTGTTCAGAACTGCTATCTCGCACAGCCTCCAAAAGACCCTCTTCCACCATTTCATTCCCTTCCGGCCGATGCTGTAGTAAACCTGAAGCTGGTCATGCAGGTCTACACCACCCATGTGAGTGTTGTAGTCACAGACCAACCTTGGCTTCAGTTTTACTCCAGCATCTCCAGAGTTACTTGGCAAAGCATCAATCTCACTGCCATGCAAACTTGACAAACAATACACATCTCGTTTGTCCTTCCAATGAACAGCGGTGATGCCATCTGAATGCAGAAACTCAGATGCACCGCTGTCCAGTTTGGAAGTTGCGAAGTCCTTGGGAAAGCCTCTCCTGTTGGACCTAACTGTTCCTGTTAGATATGTGTTATCTCTCAGGAGATCTTTCACCAACTTCGGAGATGTGTAGAAGTTGTCGGTGTACAATTTGTATCCCTTATTCAGGTACGGCTGCATCAAATCGTATACCACACGATACGCCAAACCAACCTCGGCAGTCCCAGCTTCTTTACCTGTGTAAATTTGAAAATTACACAGGTATCCATTTCTACTGTCTGCTAATGCCCACAATTTAATTCCAAACCTCTGTGGTTTGTCTGGCATGAATTGTATAAAACTGACCCGGCACCGTGTGCCGACCATCTGTTCATCAATCGAGATGTGTTCCTGCGGGATGTTGTGTGACAAAGAACTGTCAAGAACAGAATTCAGAAAAGGACGTATTTTATGGAGTTTGTCATGGTCAGGATCAGTGCGAGGTTTGGATGGTGTGCCAGAACAATGAAGGTAGCGCAGGATTTGGGTGAATCGGTCGCGGGGCATCACAGACTTATACCATCCAATTTCAAGGGCGGGTTCAGTAGACCAGTAGTCATGGATTTCAGGCAAGTTGGCAACACCCATAGCAATGTGTAAGCCCAGAAATGCTGCCATTTCTTGCCTGGTAACTGGGACCCAAGACATGGTTGATGGCGTATCGTGTCTAGATTGCATGGCATATTTATTAGTTTCTGAAACTAATAACTCCATGACAGTGTCACCGATGTAGAGTCCAAAGAACTCGGCAGGCGTCACGCAGCGGCGTGCAGATTCTGAGGGTCCTGGTGTTCCCCAGAAAGGAATGTCCTTCTTTTGGAACGTCCTTTCCCAGGTCCACTCGTCAACAGCAGAAGCGGAAGCTGCACTCTGCTTTGTCTGTGTCCGGCTGGCAGGCTGGGCAGTTCCTCGACCTCGTCCGCGACCACGACCTCGTCCGCGACCACGACCATTCGCTTTTGTTATGTCCACTGCTGGCGGTGCAGATGGTGATGCTGACGGAGGTGTTACAGAAGATGGAGGTTGTGCAGATGCACTCTGCTTTGTCTGTGTCCGGCTGGCAGGCTGGGCAGTTCCTCGACCTCGTCCGCGACCACGACCATTCGCTTTTGTTATGTCCACTGCTGGCGGTGCAGATGGTGATGCTGACGGAGGTGTTACAGAAGATGGAGGTTGTGCAGATGCACTCTGCTTTGTCTGTGTCCGGCTGGCAGGCTGGGCAGTTCCTCGACCTCGTCCGCGACCACGACCTCGTCCGCGACCACGACCATTCGCTTTTGTTATGTCCACTGCTGGCGGTGCAGATGGTGATGCTGACGGAGGTGTTACAGAAGATGGAGGTTGTGCAGATGATGCCTGTAAATGGAAAATTATACAAAGTCTGAATTAGATAGGAGAAATATAAAAGTGCATAATTCAACATCAATCAGCTGATCAACGGACACGCCCACTTTTCATCAGCAAATTATTTTTATTTTGTAAGTTTCCTTGTATTGAATATCAGTAACTACCAGTCACTATCAGTAGGCTTTCAATAGACATAATCACAATACTTGTACTTCACAATAATCAAGCAATTTACACACAAAAAACAAAGAAAAAGAGAAATATTTCAATGCTTACCTCTCCAACATCCTCGTCATTTAGCAATGCCGAGTCCATCTGGCACGGTTCTAAGGTCGATTTCATGCGAAGTCGGGCTGCAGTGTGTTCCCACACCAGTTGTGCTCCTCCAACCCTCACATCGCCGATTGCTTCGTCATCCGAAGACGAAAAGTCTTCGTCCGGGTCGTCCATGACGCGCCTCAAGACCTCCGCCAACGGTATAATTTTACGTGTCATTTAAAAGTAATTTTTTATGCTTTAAACAATAGATTTTGCTTAAAAAAATGGCTCCGCTCATAGATAAGTATTCCGGAAGAAAGCTGCGTGCTATTTTTAGATATGACAACACTGAATTCTAAATAGTTTCTAGATGAACCAATACCTCCCAAATCCGTCCCCTAGCGGACGCTTCAGGCGGGAATGGGTTAAGGACGCCGTATCATAACGATGAATAGCGTCACCCACCCAATTGTAGTTTGTCGAAGTTTGGGACTGATATGACACTATTATTCGAGCACGCTGTGGCGACCTTAAAGCGATGGGATTAGATTTTGTTTGAAACGGCCTTTCTGCTGTGCAGGCAACCTTTCGATACAATAATAATCTAAGAATAGGTATAATAGTCCATCGTCTGAAGTATGATCTCAAGTGTACACTGATTTAGTTAATATTAGGTAATCGCAAAAAGTACTTAATACAGCATTCTTTTAACCTACAAAATGTCTAAACTGCCAGAAGGTATAATTATTCGAGAAAGCACCGCGGAAGATTGCGAACAGGTGTTAGAACTTATTAAGGTTAGTAATACATTCATCTGGGCCTGGACGGACTGTACACGAGTAAGTGTAAAAATGTAAATGTTCGCGATTTTACCTTAAATGGCGCGACACCCATTGAAACGGGCAGAGGTGGTGAAGGATCTCACCCTGTATATTATTAGCAGCGTTTTAAGTGGGTGGGAACGCGTGTGAACGGCGTTCCCACTGCTCTCGAAATTCCTTGCTTGCGTTTCCACTGCTTACAGTGCACTAGAACCCTGGTAACGCATGAGTTCCAATAAAACTGTTCTTTGGAATTCCCACTGCTCACCAAAACCACTGTAACCACTGATGATGAACAAAGTTCATGCCATACGGTCACTATAGAAAAACGTTAACATTTACATTTAAACTTGTCCTTGCAATGTATATGTAAGACTGCGCTGAATAGAGACATAAATGAGGACATAAAAAACTCTGACTAACATTGACAGGATATATTCCTCTTATTGTAATTGTGGTCAAACAAGTAGCATTATAATTGTAATCTATGATGCTGATCTTTTAGATTTTATTTGCTGCAGGTATAATGCACAGTAGGCCCCTGTGTTGTTTAGGAAGATAAGGTATGTTGTTTAGGCAAGTTCAGGAACATGCTGTGTGGACATATACATACCTAATGATTACAGTGAAGTTACATGTATCTTGTATCGCAATAGCAAGTAAAGCTCTTGGTAATAAAGTATTTGTACAAATAGGTTTACAGGTCATCTGTTTATTTATTAATATTTTATCTGTGTTGATAACTGCTTCAAACAACTTACGAAATCAGTTCATTTACTTTGAAAGTTCTGTTACGATTTTTTTATTAAGGAGCTTGCTACTTATGAGAAATTGCTGCACCAAGTGAAATTGACAGCAGATCGTAAGTATTTGCAATAGTAAGCATCTTGATACATACGTTGGGGTTTGTTGATTCCGCACTCCAGCACAGCGATTTGGGCAAACCATCTTTTTTGTGCACTTGAATAGTCTGCCACTGATCGTGCTTTTTATTAATTTGTTGACTGCTTCTGAATGCTGCACCCAACTGAGTCGGTGTTTAGTCAAGACTTCCTTGTGTGAGAGCATTTACCAGTGGACAGGGGCATCTACACCATAAAAACCGTGGAGCAAATGCTCCATCCAAGAAATAGGGGGGGGGGAGATTCTGTCAGTGTGTGTACCACCATTTTAAGGGGGGAAAGGAAGAAGGGGGAAAAAGAGGGGAAAGGGGAAGTTGCTCCAATGACTTGGGGGGGGGGGATAGACGCCCCTGCCAGTGGATGTGGTTTCCAATCTTTCAAGCATCAGTTGACCACATATGTCAGATTTTCTGAGATTGTTCTATCAACAGCTCTTCTTGTTAACAAAGTGTGAAAACTATTGATAGGTGGTTTTTCGATCAGAAGTAGTGCTCTAGAGTTTCCTTGAAAATGCACTCTACAGGGCTGGCTAGGATTATCATAGTGTCATGTTCATTTCTTATATTATGAGGTAGGAGTAAATGACCAGTGTCCTTATTCGCTGTCATTCACTGCTTTGGCATCAGTGTGCATATATGTGACGCCAGGGTTCAAAACCCGTCGCAAGTCGATTTCTGACCATTCTATTTAGTCATATTCTACAATTAATCTGCTTCAGAATACTTTTTACAGAATGAAAATATTGTTTTGCTAACTGAAGTTATGCTCATTTGATTCTTTAATTAATATATAGTGAGAAAATCGAATAAAAAAATAAATCGGAATATTCGTGTCATCAAAGTCCACGGCAACCATTACTTGATTGTACTACAATTTTGCTGGGCAATAAAGGCCTTATCCTGTATCGAATAAAACAAACTGCATCAAAATCGGATTACTACATTGCAAATTATGGCAAATTCATAGGCAACTGGTGAATTGAAGAATGTTTAATATATTTGACCCCTCTCGCCTATATCTGCTTCTAGCTCAATACCTAGGAAGCGACAAGTGACGCGTTTTCAGCCCTGGCGTCGCATATAACATATTACAAAGTGCATATTGCTGAAATGAACCTAGAAGTCTGTAGATATTCATACATCTGTAGATGCTTAATTTCTTGTAGGCTATCAGATTACATGTATGTAACAAAGTAGTCCAGTATACTGCTCAGTCAAATTTTATTTATGTTTGACAGAACTTCGAACAGATGGATTTGGAAAGTATCCATATTACAAGTGTCTAGTTGTTGAAAAGAACAATTTACTGGGTGCAGGTAAGGGATGATTTAGAGATAACTGGGTTCAGGCATGAGAAATAATAGGGTCACATTTCTTGCTAAATAGTTTCAAAGGCATTTACAGTGACTCCATTATGATCACTGTTCAGTCATGTCACCTTGCAAAGAAGGCAAGTTATTGGCTTACTTAGTGTAGCATTGTAAGCTATAATGGCAAAGATCAAGCAGTTTATTAGGGACAGGGACTTGTTTGTGGTCCCTGACCGTCCCTAGAACAATGGCTTTCTCAGGGAAGGTTGTCAAAGAATTAGGAGTTGCCTGTAAGAAAATTTAAGTTACCCAGAAGAGATGGTTTGCATTTTGTTACAGAGTTGATGCTCACTTGATCAGTTTGCCACTTTTAATTGTTTCATCTTACGTAATCATATAGCTGTGACACTGCTATAGCTATATTTTTGGCCATTTCCTAAAAAATGGGTTTATCCTGCATAATGTGTTTATTTTATATGGTTTTCTTAGAGTGCCTTTTAAGAGCCAATATTGCACTAAAACATGGCTGTTTAACAGTTCTAATATGGTGTGGTTTAAAATGAGTTGAACATGTTTCCTGAGAGCTCTGTCTTTCGGGGAACAGTATAAATTTTTGAGAGGAGGTTATTCCAAAATCTCAATCCAGAACATGAGAAAGCATGATTAGTCCACATCTTCACCTGGGAATGCGGAACTAGCAAATCTCCATGGCCACTAAATGCAGCATATTGAACAACAACCCGGCTGGCTAGAGATAGTAATGCAGAGCTCCCTGATGTATTCTGGGACCACACTACTTAGCAAATCCTGTACCATGAGCAGAATGTTGAATGTGACCCCATCCTCAACTGGAAGCCGATGCAGAGAGTGTCTTGCATATAGCTCAGAGCAGGCAAGGATTTTGGCAGGTTGACAATGATAATCATGTGTTTGTGCTGCTTTAATCCTTTAACGACAAAGAGGGATTAGTTTTCCATGCATTTTAGTACACGCTCATCGTAAAGGGTTAAAGGCTAGATTTTCTTTATTTCAGGTGGAGGTGAAGCAAAGCAGACTAAACTCGTAGGTTATGCACTGTTCTTCACGAAGTATTCAACTTTTGAAGGCAGATCATTGCACCTGGAAGATCTGTATGTGACACCAGAATTCAGAAAGCAGGGCATTGGAATGGCACTATTCAAACAAGTGGCAACAGTAAATATACTTAGGTTGCTCTAATCCAGTTGAATGTAGTGTAATTCGTTCTAATAAAATCTTCTACAATAGTCAAAAGATGTACTTGAAACCAATTATGGTCAAACAAGTAGCATGATAAATGTAATCTATGATGATGATGATCGTTTTATGATATAATATCTTGATGCACTGGTCTTTGATATCTGTGGTGCTACTTATAATTGTAATTGTAACCAAACATTTATGTAGCACCACTCAGATCACCGGCGCTCTCGACCCGCATCAGTGCCAGCACTGGCGAAAAGAAAGGTTTTCAAGTGTCTACGGAACTGAAGAGGAGAGAGGGCAAGAAGCTCTTGGTGGAGGGACTGGGGAAGACTGTTCCAGGCCGAAGGACCTACATAGACAAAGCTCCTGGATTGGGCCATGGAAGAGTGCATATGTGTAACATAAGAGTGAAATGTAGGAACAGATTAAATGCCCTAATTTCTAAGGTTTGTACTACACTGAATCATATTAACAAAACTTATCGATTTGTCAAGAAGCAAGGCAATCACTGAGGATAATCTGTCTACAGCAGACTTATCAGATCAGCTATAACTGTTGCAGGTGGCTGTGGCACAGGGTTGTGTTCGACTGGAATTCATGGTGCTGGCTTGGAATCATTCAGCTATCGAGTTCTACAAGAAAATAGGTGCCATTGACCTGACGGAAACTGAACAGTGGAACTACTTCCGAGTAGAAGAAGAACCTTTGAAAAAACTGGCTGTTGTTTACGCTAAGAGTTAGGACTACACAGTATGAAGTATAATTTTTACCAAGTAAATGCAATCAGTACATATCTGGATTGAATTCAAAGTTGTATTCTTCTTTAAAAGAGTTATTTTAGTATTTTGTGTAAATTCTATATGTATATCTCTGAATAGTTGCATATTACTTTTAAAGTACCTCACAATTGGCTTTAGTAACTTTTATAGGGCAAATTATTATAAAAGTGTCCAGTTTAATGTCATATCTAGAAAAGTTTTGTTCATGGATGCCTATTATTTTTACCGTAGTCACTTAACAATAACTTAATTGTTTTATCAGATAAAATTCAAATATTCAAATCGGATGTGAGCCCAATGTGTCAGTGAAATATAACAGGCCTACTCTAATATGAAACAGATACAGAAATAAATAAATTAAACTTAAATAAATATTTTTTAACTTCAAATTACAGTTTCTTCCATAAACTAGGCAGTGCAAACTAGGCAGTACTATATACGGGAATTCTGTGAGGGGCCAATTAAGTAAGTAAGTAAGTAAGGTTATATATCTCTTGCATGATTTCAGATGTACTAAACAAATTTTTCATGTTTACCTTTATGTTACATCTGAACTTAAACTGGGAAGTAAAAGAAACCTTGCTTAAAAGCCACAATGATGGGAGCTAATGCCCTATTGTGTCCGTTAGATTGGTCTGGTCTTCCCATTGACAGTGTACAGTCAGTGTACACATGCTGGCTGCAGTGGCTAGGGAACACAAGTGGAGCTGAAATCTCGAAACAGTGAACCTCTGACCTCTCTGTTGACAGTCCAGCATGATATAAATGTATATAACCACTAGAATAAAATTATATCGTTCACCTCTGAAGCTTCAGAGAATTACGGTACTTGCGGAGTAATGTGAAGTTAGTTAGAAACTTGCAAATGTGGCCATCCATATATTATGTATGCATGGAAGGAAGGAGGGTAACCGAAATGCATGTGCTTGCGTATGCTTGCGTACGGGGGAGTGGGGTCCTACTGATAATGTACGTACGCATTGGAAACGGGGGGCCTGAAAATGATTGGCCTTCAAGTGAGCTAGAGTTCAGTCTTTCCAGCTATCCGGTACTACCAGAGGAAGTAGGACTGTGGGAGAGGTGCCACTTGTATGCCACCTTACCTGTGATTATTAAACTATCACACAACTCAGCAGTGAGTCCATGGATTACTCATCCTTCAATCTGGCCTAAAGTGCAGACAGTCGCTGCCTGGACCTGTGGTACTGACACATTCTGCAGCTGCTCTTCGGGGGGGGGGGTGCGTCAACCGTACGTACGCAGGTGGGGGGTGGAAAAAAGTACGTGCGCGTACAGGGAGGGGTCCAATTTTCCCGGATTTTTGCGTACGTAATATATGGATGGCCCCAAAGGTGAAACTCTGAACTGAGTTTAAAACAGAAGGCAAAGGTCTATTAAAGAGTTGCAAAAACTACGGAAATTATGATATCTTGGAAATCTATAGTAAGTACACAGTGATAATAATACATCCAGGAAAATGTACTACAAAATTTTGCAGACTTTAATACAGTAATGAACTAACTATCTTGATTAGCAGAGTCGTCAGAATAAAATTTCATGGACTTGAAGAAGAGCAGCCCTTGAGCCCTGAGACAGCCATGGATATGCAGTGTTAGCAACTTCATTTTCTCAGCCTCGGCTTATGAGGACGGCTGGCCAGTCCTCTACCTCGCAGTCTCATCTTACCACTGAGAGTGTACAGCTCAGTTGGCTAGGGTGCAGGTGGAGCAGAAATCTCGAACCAAACTTCTGCTCTGGCAGGAATTTGAATCCCGACCTTTCGATTGACAGTCCAGCACGCTAACCACTACACTATCGAGCAGCCCCATGGACTTGAAGCAGTCTTAAAAGTTACTTGAAGACTAAAAATGTGTCAACACTCAACAAACATATTTACGCCTAGATTAAACCCCCAAAAGGTAAATTTATCATCTCATTGTAACTATCTGAATCCACCAGAGATTCATATAGGCCTAGCTATAGGCTATTGCCATAAATAAGTCTATACGATTTAAATAGTATAGACTGTCAGACTGATGTAACCGTCTATAACAGACGTCTGTCTATTTGTGTAGGCGAGCGCAGCTTGTTCTTTCTTACCTGGATAGTGCCTGCGATCTCACGCCTTCCTTAAACGCGCGCAATTTCGAGGTTAGCGCATTCATCCGACTTTCCCTCGACTTGGCCATTTCGAAGTTGTGGAGTGCTGCTGCAGATGTTGCACTGACTGGAGGTTGGATGCGGGCCTATACAGGTGCATAACATAATAAACAGGTTAATTGGCATGTCAATCGTAATCTCTAAATAACTAAATTTCTACAGCGCCCAAAAAAGCGAAATCGCGGGAACCATGCATGCTTTTTACCAAAAGGGCGAGGAAGTCAGACGGCTAAGGTGGGTGGTTTTAGAGTTTAAACGATTAGGGAGGTATGGGAAGAGGAGGAATCGGGATAAGATTGTGAAAGAGCAGTGTTTTGAGTGAAAGACCTGCGGAGAGATAGCAAGAGGTGAGGTTTTGGTGAGTTCGTATACGACGTAACACAGTCATCGGCATATTGGGGGGGGGGGTTCGACCCCCCCCCCCACAATAAATTGCAATATTCAAAACCACTGAACTTTTCAAAACTGACTACGTATTCTGCGACCATGTCCAATGGAAACCCGGGCCCCCAATTGGAAACCCCCAAAATTGTTTCCCGGCAGTGTTCATTCCCCAATTGCAACGGCCTCTTTCCCTCCGTTCCCATCACTTCAGGAGATAGCTCTGTCGCCTATTTGCCGCGGTTTGCCCCATATAGGTCCATATATGTATATATATATATATGTATATATATATATATGCATGGGCCATATATAGGCCTATTCGCCGGAATGCAAGCGGAATCGATTTATTGAAGTTTGAGCGTCTCAGCTTCCTAATTCGGCACATTGAGCATATATGCTGCCTTAGAAACTATAGAACAGAGCTTTAGCAGCTGTAGGCCTAGTAATAGGCCTATAACTGAATACACCGCTTAAGCTTTAAAAATCTTTATATAAAGGATGGCAACACGTAGACCTACAGTTCGTCTGGTAATTTTTAAGTTTTCTCCAATGTAAGCCTAACTCGTCAGTCGATAGGCCTAACTGTGATAATGCTCTGTGATTGTTGTGCAACCTGAACTAATCTTAGAGCACCGAGTTACGAATCACGATTGGGTCTCTGTTTACATTTTAAGGCAGCCACGAGTCACTCATCTACATACTTTAGGGGCTATCATCTTAGACTTCTGACTAAGTTCTTTGTCATGAGTGTTCCCCAAACTCCAATAAAACAAACAATGTATACATACTGTCTTACTGCTCTAAGGCCTGATAAAGACTGGCTGACTGACTAATCCGTTTATTTTACGACGCCATATAGGCCTAACAAAGAACGATTTACATATTATAGTGTTTTAAGCTATGGGGCCCAAGGCAGGTAAGCTGGCGGCCGGCTACCCAATCAAAAAATGAGACAACCCTTTATAGCAGCAATACTGACTGTTCATTCGTTTGGCAAGTGTCATGCGATTGAATACTGACATGTTGGGTACCCTCAAGTGCATTGTCCTGGTTAGATTGAGCGCCTCGATCTGTTATACGATGGTGACGCTCTATTTACCTTTAACGAACCGGATCTTGGTCAAGTGCTTAGTGGCAAAATAAATGCGCGCGAAACCTTTATCAACTGAATTCCAGTTACCATAGGCGTAATTTGTGGGGGTACGAGGGGTACCCGTACCCCCACTTTTTGGACCGAGGGGTACCGTACCCCCCACTTTTTGAACAATGGCAATCAATATTTTATTATGTAGGCCTACCTTCCCAGAAATCGCAGTATCCGCCTTGCTTCGTGTTTTTAAGAAATTGGTACCGTACCCATACTTTTTAGACCAAAGTTACGCCCCTGCCGGTTACTGAGTCAACATGGCTGCATTGAAAAAGCGCGGTGGTGGTATTAGATATCCGGGATCGGATTGGAACAGTTATGTGCCATAGTTACTGAATCCCACGGACTAACTTCACACACTAATATAGGCCTAGCCTAGGCCTACACACAATCAACTAAACGCACATAATAAATTTTATAGGCCTACTCAAATAGGTCAATATACACACACATGGTAGGTCTAAGTCGCAATGTATCATCCTAGTTAAAACGTGCAGTGAACAAATACGAATTAAGGATATGTTATGGACGAAGGGGATCGAAACGTAGGTTTTTTGGAAGAAAGTTTCGGTTTCCACTTCATGCATGGAGGTTCACGGCCAGGGCCGCATTAAGGCAAGTGCGGGCCCAAATGCTGTGATTGCCTATATAGCCATCAGCGCGGGCCCAATTACAAGTACAATAAAAAAAATTGATGTACTTCCGAAAATGAGGGCCCCTCAAAACTGCGGGCCCGGGTGCTGCAGCACCCTTAGCACCCCGCTAAATGCGGGCCTGTTCACGGCAGAGGCAGACTGCCACTGATCGATAACTAGGGCCAACGCCATTCACAGGAAAAGTCGCCATACTGGAACAGTAGGCCTACGAATAGGCTAGCCTATGGAATGAACATAGCGTAGGTGTCTGTCCAGGAGGATTTGACAGCATGACGTCGTTACGTCCGATACGTCGTTGTACGATCAATGTGGGTGATAGTCGCGGAAGGAGAAAAATGAATCAATGTAATATGGGTGGCTCAGTCCATAGCCAACCTATAGTAGGACTACCCAAATTATTATAATATATTCGAATATAAAATTATATGTTCGACCGTAGTTGCTTTTTACTCCCACGCACGCCACTATAGTTTAATTAGGACCACGTACCGCTGCTGTTATGACCAAAATACTTCAAATACACTCAGGGTGAGAATTGTCGGGGGTTGGGGTTCAACTCCCTAATCTTTCTTAGGACCCCACAGCTAAGTCTTTATTGCACACCCCAGGGGGTCGTTTCCATCCCCCTCAGTTGTGCTAGTGTGATTTGCCAATATTTGACTCTGAATCTCTGACAAAGAGAAGAAATTTCCGTGGTGTTTCATATATTTTTATGGTAATGGTTTATTGTGAGATTTGCGACCATGTGAATTCTATACTAATAAATTTGTTGCTGTCGTCGCTTTAAGGAGTTTAAACTTTCTATTGCATTTTTGAACTTTCTCAGTTTGCAAAATACGGATAAAATATTCAACTTCACATGGGTGACATGGCTCAGACTCATCAAAGTCTTACCCCCCCCCCCCGTCTTTTTTCTACAATTGTCACACTGAATACACAGTAGCACTTCAACACATTCGTGAAGCGATAGATTTCCTCGCGCACGAACAAGCGCCTCGCTTTGCCAATAGGCTGTAGGCCTAGCTACGTACGTTTAGTATGGGAAAAACCCGGTAGCATATAGGAAGAATTTCAAAAGCTGTCACAGGCTGGCCTGATAATGAAGTCACGCCACGGTTGTTCTTCGCTTATAAGGTGATCATGCCATTGAACACACCATTGAAATATAGCATGAGTCCCTACTACGGGCTATTACCGCTAAGCGTTCCTGTGACGCCAAACATCTTCGATATATGACCACGTCGTAAAATAAACGTATTAGTCAGTCTGTAGTAGAGCCCTGCGCCGATGTCATAGTGTCGGCGGCGGCGCGCCGGTCATTTTTGGTCGGCGGCGGCGGCGCGCCGACGAACAAAAATCGGCGGCGGCGGCGCCCACAAAATGTCGGCGTCGGCGCGGCGCGGCGCGGCGTACCCAAGTCAGAAACATGAGTCCGGAGGGGGCAAAAATTTTCTAAGGGGGCAAAATTTTTCCAGGGGGCAAAATGACGTTTTGGCATGGAAAATCTATTCACAAATCCAGGGAGGGGCAAATCCCTCTTCCACTCCTCCGAACGCCCATATGAGTCACTATGGGAGTTGAACAGCCGTTGGTCCTGTGACCAGTCAAAGGGCCAAGTTCTCTAAAACCACTCCATCACACTGAAGCTCAACTACATATAAAGGGACTGAAAGAGAAGACACCTTCAGACATTTGCCTTACAAATATGAACATCCTTAATTACACTGCACATCTGTATAGGTATTGGCAAATTGTATTCAGATGAAGCAACATGCATTTGCATATTGCTTGCATATGCACTGATACAGTGTAGGCCTATACACCAAGTCACATGGCAGATGCTGGATAACAGCATCCTCCCAGTAAGAGAGGCTGCTGAAGCCATGAAGTGAAATGTAAATATATACGTTTTCCCTATAGTAATACACTGGCCGAGTGGCCTCACTCCTGTTAATTTTTCAATGAATTTACCAGGTGGTCTGCTGCCCGTTTGAATTGGTGCCACGCCATTTAAAGTTTACACATATAGACCATTGTTTGTATCAGACTAAACTGAAAAAGACCATTCTTGATACTATAC
Source organism: Allolobophora icterica (assembly GCA_963556255.1). Classification (NCBI taxonomy): domain Eukaryota; kingdom Metazoa; phylum Annelida; class Clitellata; order Crassiclitellata; family Lumbricidae; genus Allolobophora; species Allolobophora icterica. The sequence continues at coordinate 28,204,548 of OY744615.1, read as the reverse complement.
GCACTAAGTCAAAACCTGTGTCAACTGATACTGTTTACCTGAATAGATTCCAGCCAAAAGTATTCATCAATATTATACCTTCCCTTCTGCAGGATTATTACTTAAATGGCATATCTTGATATTAATAGCACTCATAATCTCCTCTAATCTCACAACATTAAGCCAACAATTTACACCATTGTAATAAGACCACAGACATCAAAGACTACAATCAATAAGTTATAGAAGCTATTCAACATGAAGGTAACGAATGGGGAAATTCTGTAGTACTGTAGTAGGGCCTACACATACAAAGACATGCATATTGCTTTTGTTGTCTAGGTATTAAGGAAATGGCAACAGGAACAGGTGTATCAAAACAATGGTTACTTGTAACAAGATATCGCTTTAAATGACTGTGTGTATCATGGTACAAAGACAAGATCATCAAAGTATAAGGAAAACGAATTTAGTCAGGAAGGCAATGCATTCTTGGTATCAAGATAAAGACCACAAACATTGTATTCAGCTATGTTCCCTCTTTATCTTCTTCATTAACACACGAGTTCCTACCAATCAAAGTGCCATTTCTGGGAATAGTTTGCTTATCTTTGCAATATCATGCAAAACCTGAAAAATGCAACAATAACAATTAAGCATATCAAACTGGCATCGGCGGCGCGCCGACAGATTGTCGGCGGCGGCGCGCCGACGAACAAAAATCGGCGGCGGCGGCGTCCACAAAATGTCGGCGGCGGCGGCGCGGCGCGGCCGGCGCAGGGCTCTAGTCTGTAGCCTTACATACATAGGCCTATGTAAGGCCACAGAAACGCTTGCAAGTCTGTGGCCTGAGGCGTTGGTGCTGGTTGCACATGGCATGAAGGCTGCATAGTACGAATTTAGCTTACGAAATTCTGTTCCAGAAGGCCTACAGTCATGGGCGGCGATCTAGGGGGGACGATGGGGACATGTCCCCCCACCTTTAAGAGTGGAGGGGACACGCCATGCATTTATTTCCCCCCAAATTTAGAAGAAACACCAAAAACAGGCCAAAATATGTGATTGCGCGTGAGGATTTTCACATCCTTGTTGACCAGATGAGGTAAAAATTCAATTTCTGAGCAGAAGTGTCCCCCCGGAAAATTTTCAGAAAGCAAGAAGAAATTCGTAAAAAAGTCAAGAAATTTTCGAGCTGATGAATTTGTGAAAAAGGTTATAAATTTTCTTGCGAAAAAGAAAAAAAAGAAAAAGGTAATAAGATTATAATTGCTGGGAGACCGGAAAAAGGAGGTAAAAAGAATTCCTAAAAAAAGGTCATCGACCAGACCATGACCGACTTTGTCCCCCCCCCACCTCTCAGACAAGATCACTGCCACTGCCTACAGTCAATTATATACGATTTAATTAAACCTTTCTCAACCTCGGCGCCTACACATGAAACTCGCTACAAATTCGATCCGGGAGACTTTTAAATTTACGGAGGCGCCTCTAACTTCAAGTCCTGAATCCGCTTCTAAGCCAACTATAATAAAGCTGTAAAAGCCGAGAGTCAATGTTTAAAAAACAGACTGAATGCTTCCAATCCATTAATAAACCAATTTGTGTTGTCTCACTCCCAGGGACGTAACTAGCGTTGGGCTTGGGGGGGGCTTAAGCCCCCCAAACGAAGTTGAAGCCCCCCAAACAAGTCAAGCCGTTGTATGCTTACGGCTAAAATTCGTATGAACACTGTATAAATGTTGCCATGTTCAAGGTTTAAGCCCCCCCAAACGAAAAATCCTAGTTACGTGCCTGCTCACTCCTATGTTGCGTTAAACTACGTTCGAAGAAAGAAGAGATGAGCAGTCTTTTTAAGCTTATACCCCGAAATACAGCCATTGGCTTCATTTTCTTTGCCCCCGATGTATACCATGGAAATACTTGGGGAGTTCTATTCCGCGCTTGACAGTGTGTGTGTGTGTGTGTGTGTGTGTGTGTGTGTGTGTGTGTGTGTGTGTGTGTGTGTGTGTGTATGTGTGTGTGTGTGTTTGTGTGTGTGTGAGTCTTGTTGTCAAGACCTTAAACCTCAAGACCAAGACCAAGACCAAGACCTGGAACCTCAAGACCAAGACCAAGACCAAGACCTTGAACCTCGAGACCAAGACCAAGACCAAGACCAAGACTTTGAACCTCGAGACCAAGACCAAGACCAAGACCTTGAACCTCAAGACCAAGACCAAGACCAAGACCCAAAAAATCGAAATCAGGTCAAGACTTCTAAAAATTGTAAAGTCGGAATATTCGCTATTTTAATTAAAACATGAGTCTTTTATTTTATTCAAGCAAATTAACTTTAAATGCAAACTGCAGAGAAATCCGAATTTGTATTCAAAAGTCCTTCATGCAAACTCTTATACCAAATGCCTTTTGTATTTTATAAAAACCAATTCGCTCAGAATTTTCTGACCAAGACGTGACTAGTGGGCCTCATAAATATTCCGCCATGTGAAAAAATACGTTCTGCAGGTGCTGAAGTCGCTGACACACACAGAGTAGCTTTTCAAACACTGGATGTAAATGTACAGATGAGTCCTTTTGAAATCTTCCCATGGTTTATCATACCGTCTGATACAGAATAACTGTTGCTGCCAATGGGTTTTCCTGACCAACATGACTTGTATCCATCCATAGATATTGGTCGTATGATGCAAGCAGGCTTGATACAGAATTCTTGAGTTCTGTTAAATGACTGTTCATATTAACAGCCGGTCTTGGTCTTGGTCTTGCGAGACCAAGACCAAGACTTTGAACCTCAAGACCAAGACCAAGACCAAAACCAAGACCTTGAACCTCAAGACCAAGACCAAGACCAAGACCTTGAACTTCAAGACCAAGACCAAGACCAAGACTTTTAAAAACGAACTCGAATGCACTCGAGACCAAGACCTTGGTCTCGAGGACAGCAAGACTGGTGTGTGTGTGCGTGTGTGTGTGTCTGTGTCTGTGTGTCTGTGCGCGTGTTTGTGTGTGTTCTGGAGAAATTAATTCATTAGGATTTAATTTATCTGCTGACGTTAGGCCTACTCAAATTTAGGCTGCATTTCATGAGTCTTCTGGTCATTTAACCCTGCAGGACCTGGTGTTGTCCACTGCCTGTGAGGATGCGTAGTCTTGGTGGGACTTTTGAATTCCTCTTTATACCCCTCGAAAACTGAATTTTTACTCCTGGGAACTTCATAACAGATCAACAAGTTACAAGTAGGAACGACCTCAGGGGCGTAACTTTGGTCTAAAAAGTGGTGGGAGGGGGGGGTACCAATATCTTACATACACAAAGCAAGAGCAGACTCCGATCTCTGGGAGGGCACAATAATAAAATATTGGTTAACATTGTTCAAAAAGTGGGGGGTACGGTACCCCCAGTCCAAAGAGTGGGGGTACGGGTACCCCTCGTACCCCCACAAATTACGCCTATGAACGACCTACATAGGCCTACGTATTTGAAACTGGGTGACTCAATTGTTGCATAATTTGATGCCCCTCTTAATGTGAAAGGTGCTTTTGACTCTAAGCCTGCTGTTTTTTCAACGATAATGGTAGTATAGGCCCTTTTTGTAATTCGTCAAATATGCATGGACAGCAAGTTGATTAGGCTAATAGCACGCACCCCGTATCATTTATTACTGGCGGCGATCTTGATTCACAGGTGGGGGGGGGCACTGTTGAACTGATTTGGTGAAAAGAGTGTTGAACTGATCTGCTCAAAAAAGGGCAAAATTTTTTCCCGCGCTCACGCGCGAAATTTTTTTTTATACAATTTTTGGGAAAGAAGACCTTTTTTTGGGTTTCTTCAAAAAGTGGAGGGACAGATGCATGGTGTGTCCCCCCACTCTTAAAGACTTGTCCCCCTCGATCACCTATGATAGCCGCCCATGTCATTTATCAAATTGACGTAGGGCAAGTAGGCCTATTCCTAATCCTATGTGATCCTAACAGGTCTAATAGTAATACACTTCATAATAATCTTAATATAGACAAAAAGACGTCACCTTTCGTTGCATTGATTCGTTCTATAGTGTCGTTACTCGATGTTGACTCATGCATGTCAGTATTGCAACGGTACTGCCACTTCCTCTTCCACGCTCCTCATTGTAGGCCTAACTAAAAGTCTACGTATAGCGCGTAATACTAGGCTATATATCTAAAATGCAAACATCCAAGATGGAGACTTCCTGTTTTCCACGCATTCACTCTGTAAGGTCCACGCTCTTTGCGTCTACATGTGGTAGACTCCTGCAAGTCACGTATCAGTTGACAAGTAGGTTGAATATGAAAAAGCTTTTTTGTGGTCTATAAATATACATGGGAACTTAAGGACCTACGCATAGGCCTGTCTATAATTATATGCATTGGTACTGGTGGCCTATAGCCGCATGCTGCTGCATGCATAATTATTGCCTGATGCAAATGATGGGCTGAAGTTGGCCTATGATCAACTGACTGCGGAATTTAGATTTTGTAGCTGTATGTAAATCTTGTGAGGAAAATTACGTTTCTCGATCGCAGCTTTATTCGCGCGTTAGCCGTAATTTAATAATGGATAGGTTGTTAATTATTGTCACTATTAGGGGCCTACTTTATCCGAGGTAGGCCTACAGAGGTCTCGCTTGCGTCCCCAGACATCGTGCTGAAGCTTTGTCCAAAAAAACGAGACAAAGACATTGCCTTCATTGTTCACCGGGCCCATGGTTTCGAAAGCCAGATGGCCGGTGGCGAGTTGGAGATATTTAGCACTTTTCCTATTATCTTTGTGTTACATAGGTGGCCCTGACCTAGCGGGACTCTCGTCCCTTCTGGGCTTCCCCCTTTTGTGCCCACTAGAACACGCTCTTTATGAACCAGTGTATTAATTTTTTATTGTTTTGTGTTCTTTGGACCAATAAAAAGAATTGATTGATTGATTGATTGATTGATTTCGAGCCGCTGCCATATTGGCCCAGTGCATATTTTAACGGATTTGGACTACTGGGACAAAGTTGGCCACGAAAATGAATTTTAGAGCTTTTGCTGGCAAATGGAGCCCGTTTTAGACACTTTACCTGGGACAAATCACCCAAACTACTGGGACAAATCTTAAAACTACTGGGACATTTGTCCCACTAGTTATACAGGGTGCGGCAAAATAAAGTAATCCCCTGCAGTGTGTTGCAAATTCTGTAGCAACCGCTTAGAATTTTTATATAAAACTTGGTAATGATATTGTCTGTTCACATCTACATATAACTTCCAAATGTTATTTAACAATCTTGAAATATGACAAAGTTATGTTATTTCAAACACGACACCCCCCACGATTTTACATGGTTAAAAATAGTTACTTTGTAAAGAAACAAGAAAAATAAATGGTACAACTTGAAATATTTTTACAACAAAGCTTTACGAATTGCACTTTCAATTTTACATTAAGTGTTCAAAGTGTCCACCATTGGCCTGCACGCATGCCTTCATCCGTTTGGTAAAGTTCTTGATGGCCTTGTTGATCGGCGCCTGTGGCATATCGTCCCATATTGACTGCAAAGCGGCTTTCAACTCGGCGATTGTCTTTGGCTTCGGCTGGAGTTTGTGATACCTTTCCAGCATGGCTCCCCACACGTGATAGTCAAGGGGGTTGAGATCTGGGGAATTTAGTGGCCACTGGTCCTTCTCAATGATCTCAGGACAGTTTGCGTGCAGCCACTCCTGCGTGACACGTGCCGTGTGCGCTGGAGCGCCGTTCTGCTGGAAAATGAACCCGACTGGCATCAACTGGTTGCAGTCCTCAATGAGCTGCGGAAGCATTCGACGAAGGTAATACTGAGCGTTAACTTTCGCTTTCTCGTCGATGAAGTGGAGCCGACCTTTACCCCCAAAGCAGACCCCAGCAGACACCATAATGTGTTTTGCAAACTTTTCCCTCTGGACCAGCAAGCGACTTGGCCTGACATCGACCTTCTTTCCTCTTGACCACACGCGGTTGTTCTGGTTGCTGACAGGTGGGTTGAGGTAGAAGTTTTTCTCATCCGTGAAGAACACGCGTTTGGTATCACGAACTTTGAACCGACGTAGCAGGGCAGTGGCGCGTTCCAGTCTTTTCTGTCGCATAGCGTCTGTGATGATCTGCGCCGGTACAACCAATAACGCAACCGTAAAATTTGCACGTTATAAAGCGTGGGCTGGTCTCTGTTCAAATAGCATAACTTAGTCAATTGTTGTGATAAGTAGATGTGAAAGGGGGCTTTGAGCGCAGGGCCCTCTGAGGGCCCCGAGACCAATGGGCCCTTACAGCAGATCGACCTTCAAAGGGTCTCCAGAGGCCTACGAACCCATATAGCATATCCACTTTCTCCTGTGTATTTTAGAACAAAATATGCGGGCTTTGAGCGCAGGGCCTTCAGAGAGGGTCCTGAAACCCACGGACAATTATAGCAGGCCGACTTCCAGGCAGTCCGTGGAATCCACGAACGCTTATAGCTTAGACGTCCTCGAGTGTGACAACTTTCACAGTGTGATGATAATATCTGTCACGAGTGTCACAGTGTCACACTAAGCTAGGAGCGTCTTCCTGCAGAAGCATCTTAAGTCGTTCAGAATTTTTTCCATTTAAATAAATGAATAGGTTGTGGTATACATAAAACATAATGTTAGGACAAAACTTTTGCATTTGGCTCGGTATAGGTAAAACATCCCTCTGCTGTCGCAGGTGCATTGGGGAGTACTGTTTCAAACATTTGGCACGACTGCGAAACGGTTGTGGGACGAGACCTTGCGCCAAATGTGGAAGGGGTATAAAAACACACGTGGGTGAGTGTATGAAATGTGGTTATTTCGCTAAATATTTGAGAGCTCGACGAGGTGGGTTAGTCCGTGAATTTAATAAAGAATGGAAGCGACTTTCAAATATATCAGTAGAATAAAAAAAATTATCATTTGAACAAATGATATAGTTATTGTATTGAGATAATACAGATGAGCAAGCGTCAATCGAATATCAGTAAACAAAATTTCATTTTGAACAAATGATATAATTATTATATTAAAGAAAAGTTTGCCATAGTAATATAAAATAATTTTTAACTATGGCATTGTCCACGAATGAAAAAATTGAACAATTGTTGGGTGAGTTTACCGGTCCCCCAGCTCTTCGAGCTGTTCTACAGAATATTCTAGACGAACCTATCCCAGATGCAGTCAAAAGGCGCTTACTTCAGCCACTGCTTCCAAGGCCAATTCCTCCAGTGCGCAAGCATAGAGGGGCAAAACGTAAGGCCCTTCTAGCAGAATTCGACCCACTCCTACTTAAGAAGGATAGAGGTGGACCACCACCCTTTCTAGTACACAAAGAGCTCGCCAATCAGCTTCTGAGAGACTTTCGTGCAGAAGTACCTCTTAACCACAGGCTGGAAAGAGATGCGTTGGCTTTCTTGAGTGCAATGGAGCACAGCATTGAGGCGCAGCTCAACGAAGAGCTCTTGAAATATGGCGGTTTGAAATACTCTCAAGTGTTGACAGTTGAGTTGGAAAAGTTGGCACCGACCGTTGATAATGTGTATGGTGGCAACGCGCCCCCGGGCATCATTACTAATACCGCCTACTTTCGAAGCACAGCAGTCCCAATTACCACTGCGGGTAAAGTCCAAGGGGCTATACGGAAGGCCAAAGCCGAAATACTAAAACTCCTCGAGGATTACACCAATGAGGGGTCGGGGTGGAGGGTGAGGCGCGTCGTGGCGCTAGACCTAAGTTTTGCAAGATATAAGCCTTTCCGAGGTAAGAGCTACTTTCCCACACCAAAGTACATACCCCCTCGTACGGTTATTAATGTCAAGAATGAAGACAACCGTTGCTTCGAGTGGGCCATCTTAAGTGCCATGTATCCAGTAGAAAAGGACCCTCAACGCCCAACTAAGTATCGAGCTCACCTCCACGAACTAAACTTCGACGGTATAGAATTTCCGGTGAAGGTCACAGATATCGGTAAGTTCGAACGTCAGAACCCGATGGTGTCCATATCGTTCTTTGGATGGAATGAAGGGCCGTATCCGATTTATGTCTCAACCGAGACTAGAGTTCACAATATTGATCTTCTACTGTTGGCCAGCGATGTAAATGAAAATTTACCTTTACAGAATTATCACTATGTCTGGATCAAGGACTTGGCCCGAATGCTGTACAAAAACAACGATCATAAAGAGCGAAAGCACCCATGTCGCCGCTGCCTACACATATTTGGTAGACAAGACTTGCTGGATGCCCATATCAAAGATTGCCAGGGCATCAGTAAGAAGCCTCAGCGGATTGAGATGCCAAAAGAGGATGAAAATATCCTCAAATTCCAGAACCATCACAAACAGATGCGCACTCCGTATATCATTTACGCAGACTTCGAGGCTCTAAACATACCAATCGAAGGTGCAGTCATGAACCCCATCGAGAGCAACACCAGACAGATAGCTGAGCAGAAACCATGCAGCTTCTGTTACATAGTGGTTCGATGCGACGGCCGCACGAAGAAGCCGGTGCTGTATCGTGGAGAGAACGCTGTGCAAGAGTTCCTACAACGACTACAAGGCGAGCTAGCCACTATCAAACAAAGGCTGGCCACCCCAGCTAAGATGGTTATGTCAGCGGCCGATCGCCAATCATTCCGCGAAGCCATCGAATGTCACATCTGCGGAGAAGCGCTCGAAGAGGATAGAGTTCGCGACCACTGTCACATTACTGGTAAGTACCGAGGTGCTGCTCATAACGCCTGCAACCTCAAGCTTCGAATATATCCAGATAAGTGCAAGGTACCAGTGGTCTTCCACAATCTGCGAGGTTACGACAGCCACCTCATAATGCAAGCGATAGGTAGCTGTGAGGCCGCACAGGATGAACAAACTGAAATTAACTGTATTCCAAACAATATGGAGAAATATATGACATTTAATATTGGGCAACTACAGTTCATCGATAGTCTCCAGTTTCTAAACAGCTCTTTGGATAAATTATCAGGAAACCTATCGCTAGAGGATTTGAAAGTCACAGCAGCATATATAAAGGAAAGTTTCGTTCACAATGATAGGACAAAACTTGATCAGTTGAGACGAAAGGGCGTATATTGTTACGAATACATCCATGATTACCACCGCTTCGAAGAAGACCGACTTCCACCTAAAGAAGCGTTCTACAGCAGGCTGTCCCGAGAGAACATCTCTGATGAGGATTATGAACACGCTCAAAGAGTGTGGAACGAATTTGATTGTAAAACTCTAGGTGACTATCACGACTTGTATCTCCGTACGGATGTACTCCTACTGGCAGATGTCTTCGAGACCTTCAGGTCCACATCGATGAAACACTACAGTCTGGACCCGGCTAACTACTTCAGCCTACCAGGAATGGCCTGGGACGCTTTGTTGAAAAAGACAAAAATCGAGCTCGAACTTTTAACAGATATTGACATGCATTTGTTCGTAGAGAAAGGTCTCAGAGGCGGTATTTCGATGGTATCTAAACGCTTCGCAAAAGCCAACAACCCGCAATGCCCAGATCATGATACCACGAAGCCAGACAACTGGATCATGTATCTCGATGCTAATAACCTCTACGGCTGGGCGATGCAACAGCCGCTGCCAATTGGAGGATTTAGCTGGGAAAGTCCAACTCTCGACGAAGTGTTGGAAACTCCAGACGACGCGCCTGAAGGCTTCCTGCTCGAAGTCGATCTCGAGTACCCGGAGCACCTCCACGATGCTCATAACGACTATCCCCTAGCACCGGAGACCCTGACAGTCCAAGAGGAGTGGTTGAGTGACTATCAGAATGTGCTTATGAACGAGTTGGAAAGCAAGTTCACAAAGCATGTGAAGTTAATACCAAGCCTACGACCTAAGGAGCGGTATGTGGTCCATTACCGAAATCTCAAACTCTACCATTCGTTGGGCCTACGAGTTTCTAAAATCCATCGTGCCGTTAAATTCAGACAGGAGGCATGGATGGCTCCATACATCGAGATGAATACGAAATTGAGAGCGAAGGCAACGTCGGAGTTTGAGAAGGATTTCTTCAAACTGGCTAATAATGCGGTCTTTGGAAAGACCATGGAAAATCTTAGAAAAAGAATCAGAGTTAACCTGGTACCGACCTCAAAAGTTGGCAAACTTCGTAAACTAATTGCTGACCCGGCCTACATATCACACAAAATCTTCAACGACCAACTCGCCGCGATTCACAGTTTGAAGAACAAGCTCAAGTTAAACAGACCTGTATATGTCGGCCAGGCTGTCCTAGACCTCAGCAAGCATCTGATGTACGACTTCTGGTACAACGATGTGAAAAACCAATACGGTGAAAAAGCCCAGTTGCTATATACAGACACTGACAGCCTGTTATTTCAGGTGGAAACTCCGAACGCTTGCACCGATATGTGGAACAAAAAACACCTATACGACCTCTCAGAGTTTCCAAGAGACAGTCCCTACTACGACGCCGAGAACAAGAAAATCGTGGGCAAGTTCAAGGATGAATGTAACGGAGTGGCCATCGCGGAATTCGTAGGATTGCGTCCGAAGATGTACTCGATCTTAAAATCGGGCGGTTCAGAGATCAGGAAAGCAAAAGGCGTTCAGAGAGCAGTTGTGAAGAAGGATCTGCACCACGAGCTATACAAGAAATGCCTGTTCGAACGAGAGGAAATGCGGCACACACAAGTCGTGATTCGAAGCCACGACCACCAGATCGGAGTGTACGAGCAGAATAAGATCAGTCTCTCTCCATTAGACACAAAAAAGTGGATATCTCCGGACGGAATAACAACGCTGGCATACGGTCACTACAAAATCAACGACGGTTGAGTATTCTATCGGGGGGTAACTCAGTGCCCATAGGCACCAGAAGCAGTTCCTCACGTACAAATCCGCGGGCAGGACCGTCTACCAGATGGTATAGGGCCGGTTGGTCAGCCTGCCGAACAACATCCAAAATAGCGTGGATGGTGAGCGACCAGTTAGGATCGGTGGCACGTTTGCTTCCACCTTCGAGCTCGCCGGGAGCGTACAAATATCGGACGAGAACGTCGTGTCCGAGAATAGGCTCATCCATTCCCCACAAACGAGTTTTCATTTGTGAATGAGAGGGCTTCTGTGTCACTTTAGCAGCTTTCATCGCTTCAACCGGCTTCATGTCGAGCAAGCGCGTCGGCTCATCGTTTAGTGTAGCTACAACTTCGGGCAATCGTCGAACCCATTCCACTGACCGTTCTGATGACCCCCTTGCATCCAGGAGCAATTCCTGAGCGTATTGGGCACCGAAGAGTCGCTCAGCTAGAGTACGGTTAAAGCGTTCAACGATGCCCTGTTGGCGATGATTTCCGGCCTGTCCGCGTCTTACAAGAACGTCGTGCTTCGCCAGCAACGGCGTAAAATCACCCATAAATTCGCGTCCAGGATCGACCTGAAAGAGTCGAGGCCAAGTTAATGGGCCCCTCTTATAGATCCGGCTTAAAGCGGCGACGACTTCGGTCGCACTTTTGTTGATCAACGGTTCAGCTTCTTTGTATCGTGAGGCAACATCAACAACAGTGAGAGCGTATTTATAAGTCTTTCGACCTACTTTATCGTGAGGTAAAAACAAGAGATCGGCTTGGTGTACCGCGTTTGGTCGATTTTCATCGAACTTTGGACGCGGTATGCGGCGTGGAACGGGAAGATAAATCTGCCACACCGCTTGTTTCTTCAGCCAATCACGAGCCTCCGCCTCGGAAACTTTGGCGGCTGAGGCTAGTTTCTTCACCGCAGCCTTACCTCGCCAGTAACCTCTAGGGCTGTAATAGACGGCTGAAAGGTGCTTAGACATTTCAGTAATACTATATATTACAAACAGGTAAACACATACACAAATGAACGCAAATGAAAAATTCATTCGCGTTTGCGTTTTCATAAATGAAACTCATTTATGGCCCTTTGTTCTGACACCCATTCCCAGCCTCGACTTCGCTGACATAATGGCCGATACCAGCCGCGCATCCTTCTTCTCATAATCCGGAGTTTCATCGGTGAGTGCGATCTTCGACGCGGCTGCAGCGAGGATGTCATCTGCGTGGTTACGCCCCGGAGTATCTTTATGAACTGCGTAAGCCACATCGTGGTGGAGGCACGCACGGTCGAGCTGATTAACACCGTGATATCGCTGTGACAGCCGTTTATCGAGTTTTGTGAATGGTCCACAGTAAGAGTACTTTCCTGTATTCTGAAAAGAACCTCCCGGATTATCTTCCGAAGACATACCGGATGGAAGGCTCATATGCATCTCAGGCAGAGGTAGAATATTAAGAGCGCTATTCAGTAGAGAACCTCCAGTCTTTCGCACTTTAGAAGGCAAAATTTGGCTCTTCTTTGCACCGCAGACGGCACAGGTTCCCTTCTTGGCTGGCCGACCGTTTCGTAACTCGACGATTGTTTCATTTGAAGTCTCAGTATGTTTCTTACATCGTAGGCAATACATTGTGTTCGTTGAATACAATCATAACTCGTTGTCTCTATATGGAAATAACAAATTTCGATCTCGAAGCCGACGATGGGAAAAAACACCACCATTGGTTGTTGCCATCAAGCATACGATGCATAATCTGTGGGCCTAGCGGATGTGGAAAAACAAACCTACTACTCAACCTTCTGTTGAAGAAGGGGTACCTGCGTTTTGATCGGCTGTATCTATACTCGAAGTCTCTGGGACAGGAAAAATATCAGTTCCTCCGGGACTGGGTTACAGAGTTGGAAAAAGTTGCCGGGAAGGAAGTGGCTTCCTTTCACTCTTGCTCAGATGAAATAGTTCCAGTTGAATCATTAAATAAGAATGCCAGAAGCCTTCTAGTGTTCGATGACGTCATGCTTGAAAAACAGTCGCCCATCGAAAGGTATTTCACTATGGGTCGACACGGTGGCGCGGACTGCTTCTACTTAACACAGAATTATTTTCGAATTCCGAAGCAAGCGATCCGTGACAATGCTAATCTTATCGTCCTCTTCAACCAGGATAGCAAGAATTTACGAGCCATTCACGATACGTTCGTGGGCGGCGACATGTCTTTCGATGAGTTCCGTACGTTCTTCAGCGAGTGTGCTGCCCAGCCATATGGATTCGCAGTCATAGATTTGACGTCCAAAGTGTACGATGGAAAATATCGTTGCGGGTTCGATCGCTTCTATAAGCCCAAGGCAAGTATTTAAAGACATGATATAGGCAACATATAGTCGACATACAACCACGATGTGGACAAAGGTTTCTTCTAAACAGGAGCGAGACGCGTTAACTCAGGATTATTTAGCTCGGAGAAATCGATTGAGACAGCGTTTCGTGGATGAGAAGCTCGGTGAAGCCAATCTTCAGTACGATGCGGCAAAGCTTTTCAAACCAATAGCCACAGCCACCGCTGAATCCCAGGTGGCTACGTCTAAGGAGCTGCAGAAAGTCACCAGCGCTTTACAGGATTTGCCGGCGCAGATTTCAGAGTCTGCTAATTTTAACCCGATAGCGGCTTTGTTCGGTGAAACCGCAGGAACAGCAGCTCCAACGGCTGCTCCAGCCCTTCCAGCGCTTCCAACATCCCGAATCCCCCACGCATTGTTAGTAGATCCAAACAAATATCTCAACGTCGCGGCAATTACACGACACGGTTTCAAACCTCCGAGCGAGCTCGATCTAGCCGACATTGCAGGTGCTGAAAAGATAATCGGTGAGGTAAATCACTATAATCGCCACACCCTGGGCAAAGAGAAAAAGAATGCTAAAAAGGAAAAAGACGAAGAAAAGGTAGATGAGGTGACTGCAGATATTGAAGCCCTAAGGGAATATAAAAAGCGAATCCATACACTGCTAGCGGGCCACAGCCTCATCAAAAAGGGAAAGGGTTTCAGTGTCCCAGCCGTTCCTCTTAAATTACAAGGTAGCGCCTTGGGTGAGCTCTCCGTCGACCCCGTCGCGCTGTCTGCTGGTAGACTAAGAGTGTTTAAAGGTGGGAACCTCGTTCTCGAATCTCCGGCCGATGAGTCGTTGTTCAGCCTGTTAACGAAACGCTTCGTTAAGACTAAGCAATATTCTCCTCAGGCAATCGAAACTTTCAAAAAGCTCGTACAGATGTCTGGTCTGCCTATTCATGGCCGGAAAAGTAAAAAGTTCCAGCTGATTCGTGGCGGCGCAGTGCAATTTTATAACGATCCAAACGCCCTGGTAGAGAGGTTGCAGCTTTTGGTGGCCTCTAGGGCCGCGGGAAACACAGGTCTCGGCAACGAAATCTCCGCCATTCTTGACGAGTTACTGCGTTCCGGTGCGATCTCCAAAGAGCTGGCACTCGAATTGAATAGAAACATGCTCATAAAATAGAAATAGAAAACAAAATTCATGGCTCAGATGGAACGCTCGGAGAAACTGCTCGAAGAAATTAGAGAACTTTTACAGCCTAAGGAAAATTTTAGTATAGTTGTTTCCTCAGATACTACAGGGTGGACCACGGCTTTCTCACCACCGCTGTACCTGGATCCAAAAAGACGCTTTGAGCTTGCTTTGATCAATCTTGAAACTTATAATTCGATTCCCAACATCGATAGTACAAATAACAAGTTCGTCTACAGCACCGACAATGGTGTGACGTGGAAGACGATCATTTTGCCCGACGGAAGCTACGAGATCGCACAGATTAATGATGAAATCGGTAGGCAGTTAGAAAAGCAAAATTCTCCGACGGGTGTGGCACCACTCGGCTTTAATTCTCCTATTACCATAGGAGCTAACGCATCTACCCTACGCGCCTTCATAAAAATTACGAATGCCCTATATAAGGTAAATATGGCTCAATCTACCATCAGGCAAATGCTCGGTTTTAACCCTCAGAGGCTTGGTAGTGGTTATAAAGAGGGAGAAAATCCAGTCGATATTCTCCGGGTGGACACAATCCTGGTAAATTGTGATATTATCTCTGGATCGTATCGAAATGGTAGCCAGCTGCCAGTAATCTACAGTTTTTTCCCGGATGTGTCGCCCGGCTACAAGGTAATCGAGTCTCCGAAAAATCTAGTGTACCTACCAGTAGCACCGGCTGGCAACGTACAGGGCATTCGTGTTTGGCTGACTGACCAGAATGGTGAACAATTAAACCTCCGCGGTGAGACAGTAACTATAAGGTTTCACATCCGCAGTGCGTAAATGTTCACACTTAAATATTCTAATGTTGGTTCTTGGAATTAAAAAGCGGCGTCGTGTCGTGGGTGGTGGACTTTTCGACTGGATACCCAAAATCGCGGGCTTCCTTGGCCGTGCAGGCTCCTTCATTTCGGCGAATAGAGGCACAATCACAAACGTTGCCAAGGCGGTTGGTAATGTCGCGAAAGCCGGCGCCACAACAGCATCTGCCGTCAGGCAAATTGTTGATGCCGTGAAAGCGAGACGCGCTGCGGCCGTAAATGAAGCTCATTTACGAAATGAAAATTCATCTGCCGCGCCCGTTGTTCCCGCACCTTTGGAGAAGGCGCTCAGCGACAAGAGCATCGAATACTTGAAACAACTGGCTGTGAGTCCGCCACCCGTTGTTCCGACAATGGCTGACATAAACAGCCGCATTGCTGGATCCGGTTTCAAGACTATAAAGCCGAGTCGTTGTGGTAGGGGTCTGTTTCTTGCAAAATGAAAAAAATTTCCGACTAATTCACAAAACGGAAAAAAATGTTTAACCCACCACATATGAAATTAATTTGCAACATGATTAATAATTGAAGCTTGAACTTTTTTAACTATAATAATGGCGGCATTTGACGTGCCGAGTGAAATGTTGGACATCGCTTCGGCGGTACCCGATGACAATAGCATAGAATCGTTTGAATACCGTGAGTATGAATCACAAAACCCTGCGGCTATTAACAACGGCCAGGCCATACAGATAGACATCCAGAATCAAGACATTTTCACGCAACCTTCCAAGAGTTACCTTCTTGTGGAGGGCAGGATTACATCAACTGGCGCGGGTTACAACGCAGACTCGTTGGTGTCATTCATCAACAATGCTATCCCGTACATGTTTTCTCAAATTCGATACCTGGCTAACAATACCGAGATAGAGAATGTCATGTCACCTGGGCAAGCCACGACGATGAAAGGCATGCTGGTATACGGCGATGATTTTTCCAAAGGCGAAGGTTTAAACATGTGTTGGCAGAAGGACACGACCGCGGCGGCGGCGGCTGCGAATATCGGCTTCGAGGCCCGTCGACTGATGATCATTGGAAAACCCGTCCCTATTGGAACGTTTTCATTCATCGTTCCCTTAAGACATCTATTCGGTTTTTGCGATGATTATCACAAGGTCGTATACGGGATCAAACACTCCTTACTGCTGAGCCGGCAGGGGGATGCAGACGCGATCTTCAAGGAAGCCGCAGCGGCCAATGGCCAGATCGCGCTGACTAAACTCTCCTGGTTCATGCCGCATATAATACCCGCTCTGGAGTATAAAAGCATGCTTATGAAGCAGATTGAAGCCAAGGTTAAGGTACCTGTAGCATTCCGCGCCATGCAATGCGACAACATTGCGGTGCCACGAGCGACGACTTTTTCCTGGCGTTTGAGCGTTAAGTCGGGCACGGAAAAGCCACGCTGGATTCTTGTTGCTTTTCAGACTGGAAAGAATGCACATCAAGGCCAGAATCCGGCACTGTTTGACCATGTGCAGGTTCGCAACATTTTCGCTATGCTCAACAGCGATCGCTACCCGGTGGTTGACATGAATCTCGACTTCACCAAGAGGACAACCTCTCGCGCTTACAAGGCCCTACGTGACTTCAAGGAAGAATATTGCGGTATAGACGCGCGTGAATCGTCATGCCAACCGACACCAATCGAATTTGTAGATTTGTTTCCGATCTTCGTCCTGGACGTGCGCAGGCAATCCGAACGACTTAAAACCTCTGTACAGGACATACAAATCAAGGTGGACTTTAACGAAGGGGTACCAAATAATACGACAGCATATGCCGTCCTGATCAGCGACCGACTCCTGAATTTTGAATCGGATGGCAGCAAATTCAACGTCGTCTACTAGAAATCGGTTTTTCACATTTAGATACAAGGCCCTCTTTTAGATATATTTTTTCCAAAAATGAAAACTGAATACGTTGCGTTCGGCCTTTCACTGACCGAAGGGCAAAAGCAAACATTAGCTAGAGCTGCGCGCGCCGGCACTGGTGCCACGATCCGGCTCACTCATGGCCAGCTTCGCGGAGAAGATAAGCTCGCGCTTACGAAAGTTCAAGCCGCCCGAATCGTGAGGAAGATTTCGGAAGGCGTTGGCATGGAGCTGAGATTCACCAAAACACAATTGAAAAAGATGACAAAATCGGGCGGATTTCTTCCACTACTGGCTCTCCTCCCGCTGATTTTTAGTGGGTTAGGCGCGGTGGGTGCCGCGGCTGGAGGGGCCGCCGAGGTGGCAAAGGCCGTGCACAACAAACAGGCCAGCGATGCAGAGGCTCTGCGCAAGAAACAGGCCAGCGATGCGGCCCAAGCCGAGAAAAAACGGATCGACGACGCGGCTTTAGCAGAGGCCGCGCGTCACAATCGCGAACTCGAAGCTCAGGTCCGCGGGACCGGTTTATATCTCGGGCGCCAGACTTATGGTGGTTGCTGTTCAATGTGTAAAGGATCCGGCCTGTACATCGGACAAAAAAACTAAAACCGCTGAGCAACTTTGACATAGAGAAAGTTGCCAGAGCGCTGCCGCATTTCCGCGGTGTTTTCATGCGAGATGGTCTGCCCGCCGTGGCTCGTGAGAAGGAGTGTGGAGTTGTTAATCTGGATTCCGGTTCTGGTGATGGTACTCACTGGGTCGCCTATTGGATAGATGGACCAAAAGCCGTCTATTTTGACAGTTATGGGCTGGATCCGCCTCTCGAAATTTCTAGATATTTAAAAAATCCTATAAGAACACAAACATTTCAGCTACAGGGGCCAGATGATGTGGTATGTGGTCATCTCTGCCTAGCCGTGCTAATAGAGCTCGCTGCTGGAAAGAATTTTGAAGATATCGTGCTTGACTTATGTTAGACTTCCGTCACCTTTTTGTATATAAAAAATGCCGGTTGATAAATTTGGAAGAGACGGTGGAGGTGGGGTGGGAGGGGGGCAGATAAGCGCCGCTGGGCTCGTCCACAAAGCGGGTGATACCATGATGGGAATTCTGTCGGCTGGAGGTTTTCGACTGACAAACGTGGGAACGCCCACGATGGAAACAGACGCCGCGACAAAGGCTTATGCAGACATCATAGATCAGGACAACTTACAAATCACCGGTGGAACGATGTCTGGTGTTCTAAAAATGGGTGGCCACAAAGTTACTGGGCTGCCCACAGACACAGCAACGTCCGATAGCGACGCTGCGAGTTGGGCACAAGTGGTACGATACGCGGACCAGAAGGCGACCGCAGCCGAAAATCATGCAGACCAAAAACTTATCGATGCCAGGCAGTACACGGACGAGAAGAATGCGGGGCTGAGAGATTCCGTTAGGCAGTATGCAGATGACAAGGACCTTATTGTTAAAAGTTATGTTAACGAGCAAGATGTTATCGTCAGGAATGCGTGCGTGCTCAAATCCGGCGGCGTAATGACTGGAAGTTTAGTTATGGGCGGCCACCGAGTTACTGGGCTCCCAACAGAAATTTCAGGATCCGATAGCGACGCAGCGAGTTGGAAACAAGTGTCAACGGCGGTCGCTGGCGCTCTAGTAAAACTCGATAGAGTACCAACGGAGTCGTTGCATGTGGTGAATAAGCGGTATGTAGATTCCCGCGACGCTTCTTACAGACAGTACGTGGATGAGAAGGTCACCACCGCTAGAAGATATGTGGACGAGAAGCATGCTATCGTAAGAGGCGGGCATGTGCTCAAAAGCGGCGATTCTATGACTGGTGATTTGACCATGGGTGGCAAAAGAGTGACTGGACTCCCAACAGAAATTCCAGGATCCGATAGCGACGCCGCGAGTTTGAAACAGGTGACGCAGCTGATCAGCAACGCCACTAAGAATAATGATACGGTGCCGGCTGGACCAAAGTACTTGACTAACAAACGGTATGTGGACGCGAAAAACGCTGAGATTGGAGCTTCAGTTAGACTCTATGTGGACCAGAAAGCTGAAGCTGCTAAGACGTACGCCAACGAGCAAGATGTTATCGTTAGGAGCGCATGCGTGCTTAAAGCTGGTGATGCAATGACTGGTGATTTAATCATGGGCGGTAAAAGAGTTACTGGGCTCCCTACGGGCGCAGCAACGTCCGAAAGCGACGCGACGAGTATGGCACAAGTATCGAAGCTGATCGCCGACAACATGACAAAGAGTGATAGAGTACCAACAGAACCGTTGCATGTGACAAATAAACGGTATGTAGACAGTGAGATAGCTAATGAAAGGCGATACGTGACGGGCATCAAGATTCTCAACTACAGCGGCCATATTCCGCCCCTTTCCAGAAACGTTTCCGAAACGGGTTTTATTGCCTCAGCCAACGAATCTTTACCCACTAACCCGCCCCATATGGCATTCAACTCGGGTGTGAGAGGTGAGTGGAGGACGGCGTCCACATCGAGAACCCAGATTGGGGATCGGGTTACAGGGACTTATTTAATGATTGAATGCCCGACGCTTGTGCGAATATGGAAGGTTAGTCTGGCCGGGGGATCTAGTCCTACTGCTCCGCGTATCACGTCCTGGAAGTTTTATGGGGTTCCAACCACCGATTCACAGAGAGTCCCTGCTCTCATTTCCTCCACTGTCGCTTTGACTAATTCTGCACAAGAGTTCACCTTCACTTGTGACACAGAACACAAAAAATTCATGCTGGTGGTCTTGGCCACCAGCCCAACACAAGGTACTTTTGGAATATCCCACTTCCAGATCTATACATATTTTAGACACGGGGGACAGTCAGTAGTATAGAAAAAATATGACTGACACGCACTACAAGATTCGGGGGTATCTCCGTCAACACGGAGAAATAGACATGTGCAAATACAGCATAGACAGTCTAGGTGATGTGGGCCACTGGGGGTACGACATCCCGAAGCCCACCGCAGAGCTATTGACCGCGGTGCCTCAACAACACATCGACTTCGTGTCTGACGATTACCACAGCCGCGATATCTATACGGCGGCCGGAACGGTAACCACCAGTGCGTGGCAAACTCTTCCATTGACCGCTGCGCGTTTTCCGTGTATAAGTTTGCAAACCACCAATCAGGGGGTTTCGTTAGAGGGCGGGTTCTGGAAGCTAACAGTCTTTGGTGTTTGCGGTGGTGATGCAACAGTTCGCGTTATAGCACCGGCGGCTGCTGGTGGTAGCATCGATCGTACAGTCGACATTTCAAGTGGACAATTTGATGCAGCTAGGGCAATATTCGTTCCAGGACAAACGAGTTTCCGAATTGAAGGCAAAAAGAGAGGCGTTGAAAGTACTTCATCTATCGACTTAAACGTAACTTTACTAATAGAGCAACTATAAAAAAAAAACAATGGCTTTGTATCCAACGCTTACGGAGCCGACAATTTCGTCAGACACGAAGTCGCAGACGTTTCGTCTACAGAAGATCGGTGAAGTAGAAGCATTCCTGAGATCTGAGGCGATAAGTCGGGGACAACTATGCAAGAAGTATAAGAGGGTTGTAGATGTGGCTAATGGGGCCTCGGCCGGCCTTGCTATAGTTAGTCTTGGAACTGGGGTGGGTGGGGCAGCTATGTTGGCCACTGGTATTGGTTTTATTCCTGGTATTGTTCTGGAGAGTTTGGCCATAGCGACGAGTTTTCTGGATATTATTGGAAATGTTGTTAGCCGATCGTTTGTTGCTAAAGCTTCAAAACACGACGAAATTTGTATTTTGGCGGAAAGTAAGCTAAACACAGTTCATGACCATATTTCTCGGGCGTTAGAAGACACAGCTATAAGCGACGATGAATATAAACTTATTCTGGGGGAGGAGGAAAAATATAGAACGATGAAACGTGATATACAAAGCAAGAGCGGAAAAAAAGAGTTGCCGAGTCAAAGCAAAGACGACATGGTGGCGGAACTAATAAAGAAACTAACCAGCACTGGGACTTGCCCGCGAACCTCAAAATAAAAGTTTTCATCGTAGGCGGCTGGAGTAGTGAGTCTGTAATTCCTAGCGCGCCGCCAGCATATGCCTTTAACGACCACGAAAGCAGATGATTTGTAATCTAAAAAAATGGCACACGGGCCTATAATGTGGTCATATTTTGGGGGTGACTTTGAATCCCTATTATACATCTATTACCAACAAACTTAATAATGAGTATTAAAATCGATTTAATCGTAGCGCATACTAGTAAAACATGGTAAGTCATGCTACTATATGGAAAGGGTGCTGGATTTTTTCGAAAATCGTCATATGTCTTCAAAAACTAGCAGAATTTTTTTATCACCTACGGAGATTTTGAAATTTCAATATCTAAGTCAATTCTTAACATACTGATGTAATGTAAACATTAATTTTTAGCACTTTATCTCCTCTTCCATTCCTTTCGTCAAAAAAATTTAAATATTTATATTTGGTTGCGCCAAAAATGCATAAAAATGAAGACCCCCGTAAAAATGATTGCAGATGTGTGTTCAAGCGCATATAAAATATATTTTCTGGCTACAAAATTTCTATTGAAAATATAATAGATATGCAGAATTCAATTCCAGACGGAATAAATAAACATTTAACAATATATCTATATATACTGACTAAGTTATACAAGGTTTACTACATAGGCCCTACTCAAAAAGTTTAAATTTATATCTTTAAGGCGCTATAGAAAAAATATTCTAAGTATAGCTTTTTTGGTTTGAACACGCTAAATGTTCTCCGCGGTGGATGGATGGATGGATGGATGGATGGATGGATGGATGGATGGATGGATGGAAAGGATGGATGGAAAGGATGATGGATGAACTTTACGTAAATGCAATGTAGGCCTATATCCCCGAGATTTCTCAGCGCTAAACAAAGCCACATCACGTGAAACAGGATGCTTACTAATGGAATATAATACAAAGCAATAAAT
This sequence comes from Allolobophora icterica, assembly GCA_963556255.1. Classification (NCBI taxonomy): domain Eukaryota; kingdom Metazoa; phylum Annelida; class Clitellata; order Crassiclitellata; family Lumbricidae; genus Allolobophora; species Allolobophora icterica. Next base: position 28,182,464 of record OY744615.1, on the reverse strand, counting down.
CACAATTAGGTAGTTGTCAGAGATCGCTGCACTGGTGGAAAATAATACGCGTCTGTTTTATATCAAGCGTCGAATGATGCAGCCTAAAGCCTCTGTGTGGGTACAAAGCAATAAATCACAATTAGGTAGTTGTCAGAGACCGCTGCACTGGTGGAAAATAATACGCGTCTGTTTTATATCAAGCGTCGAATGATGCAGCCTAAAGCCTCTATGCGGGCATATGTCTTCCTCTGTGTGTGTGCCTGTGTGCGCCTCTGTGTGTGTCTCTGTCTGCGTCTGCGTTGGCCTGTGTCTGCCTTTTCGGTTCTCCGCACAATGGTTAAGTCAAAAGCTATAGTTAATATCAAGTGTCTCATAAAAGCACAAATAATTTGTATGCATGTATGTATGTATGGATGGATGTATGGATGTATGTATGGATGTATGCATGTATGTATGGATGTATGCATGGATGTGTGTATGTATGTATGTATGCATGTATGTATGCATATGTATTCATTGTATTGTCATGAATCTCATGTGTCGTTGCTGGCTAGCCTTGCGGCTCTGTGCTAAACTTTGCTGGCTGGGCCAGGCTGGGGTAGCCGCGCGCCTGCCAGTCTCTGTGCGAGTCTTAACTATCGACTTATATGGGCCGTCGCAAAATTTGGTCGCTGGGCAGGCTGTGCGTAAGAGTCTCTGCATGCTTACTATGGAAGTGGGCAGGCAGGCAGGCAGAGCAACGTGGGTGTTTATATATAGGACCTGCTCAGTCTGGATTGACATCCCATGTGTCGGAAGACGGTTGTTGAACGGTAAACGTGCTATAATCATTCGGAAATGGACAAGGAACAGAAATTTTTGCGAGCTTTAGCTGATATTCCATTTAAAGAGGTTAGTAAAAAAGAGAAAATTAAATCTGTAGAAATGCAGCTTAGAAGAATAAATCAAAATTACAGAAAGACGAAACAGCGGCTGAATGAATCGGCGTTAAAATTAAAGCAGCTCGCAATTAAACGGAAGTCGCTGCGTGAGAAAGTTAACGGGCTAAAGGTAGGCGTAAATGAAGATTCAGATTCTGAATGTGAAAATTTACAACTGCCTCAACAGGTAGAAGATGCAATTTTAGCAGCCTTGGGTGAACCTGTCGTGGAGAATATGGAGGACGATGATATTAATTTGTAGTTGTTAAATTCTCTAAATTTTAATTCTTCCTTACAGTCAGGCTATAACAAATTTTGAGCTCATACGGCGCTGTTATAAGGACGGATGCCCTAACATGGTAAAAATTTTCCTTCGAGCCTGGCTATTACGGATTTTTTAGCTGATGCCGTGCCAGTATAAGGCTGAATATAGCATAGCTCTGTGAAAATTTTTAAGATTTATATTGGCATCGTTATCAGGGCGCGGTGTGTGGCAAAGTGGCGTTTGTCTCATAATTAAAAACCGCAGGAGCCCATTGATAGCTTTGTGACGTGGCGAGTTCAGGCCGCCATCAAAATAAGCCTGTGCCCTCGCAGCTTTTTGTGGGATATATTTTTGTTTTTCACTAAAAGTTTAGACGATTCCAATACAGGCAACACAATAGACCCTGAAATATCATTACATAGTATTTGTCGTTCAACAATCGTGTTCTACACATGGGGGCGGAAGACCAGCAGTTAGCTGGGAGGAGGCCGTCGGTGTCTCGAAGACGCCCTGATGAGTCCAGGCAAAACTCGTGTTGTCTTTGAGACTACGGTCTTGGCCTTGGTCTTGAGGACAATTCTTGCTGCACAGGACGAAACGGAAATCCACCCAAGGAAAAAACCAATCATCTGGTGAGTAGTGATTCTACTTCTTTCTGTATTAAGCGAAAAAAGTATATATTACTGGTGTAATGATGATCATAGGCGCCGACTTCTTGGGGGCCTTGGGTGCATTGCACCCAGAGAAAAAGTTCGGTGGGGGCCTGGCCCCCAGAGGAATTCGGACCTTAAATTAAATTTTGGGGTATTCCTAAAAAGGTCGTTACATTTTTATGGGGATGAATTCCTAAAAGTCGCCAAATTTTAGGAGACATGGCCCCCTTTTATTTTTTGACGGATGACTAAAAAAATAAGCCTTCTGGATCCGCCCCTGACTGGCACCCAGAGACAAAACCAAAAGTCGGCGCCTATGATGACGATTATGGTATAATTATGATTATGATTAAATAATGTCTCTGTCTATCTCTCTACCTCTCTCTCAGTCTCTCTATTTCCATTCTTTCATTCATTCGTTCTGTGAATTTAAAATAGCCCCTTCAAGATACCTACTCAGGAGCGACGCACCGTTTTTTAAAAAATATTCAACTTGGCGTATATTCCTAATTTAAATAGTTAAAGCTGTTATTACACTCCTAGCTTAAAAACGTGACAGATGTGACGATAATATCTGTCACACTGTGAAAGTTGTCACACTCGAGGACTTCTAAGCTATAAGCGTTCGTGGATTCCACGGACTGCCTGGAAGTCGGCCTGCTATAATTGTCCGTGGGTTTCAGGACCCTCTCTGAAGGCCCTGCGCTCAAAGCCCGCATATTTTGTTCTAAAATACACAGGAGAAAGTGGATATGCTATATGGGTTCGTAGGCCTCTGGAGACCCTTTGAAGGTCGATCTGCTGTAAGGGCCCATTGGTCTCGGGGCCCTCAGAGGGCCCTGCGCTCAAAGCTCCCTTTCACATCTACTTGATAATATAATGTAATTTGGCAATTGTAGGTAGATATGAATGACCAATGGCCGTGTAAATTTTCTTATAAAAACCCAACTTCGTTCTTGAGATATCAACCAAACACTGCAGGGGATTACTTTATTTTGCCGCACCCTGTACAGTTAAAATATGCACTGTATTGGCCTCTGCCCCGGCCACCAGAGAAGTACTCGGGGCCGGTAGGAATGAAGCGGGTGTCTCTGACCGTTCGATCCAGTGGCGTCTAACCCCCCCAAAAGTAAATGGAGAATCAACCCCCCAAATTTACTCTCTGAAATACACATTTTGGTGTTTTCTTAGATTCTGCAGTGGGAGAGACGCCAATCGTCTTTAATATGACGGCGTCGTTAAATAAACGAATTAATCAGTCATTCTGAGACAGTTAGCCTAATTAGGCCTACAGATTAATGAATTAATGGATGACTTAGCTGAATGTTTTCTACTTTAGGCCCTAATAGGTGCTGAGTTTACGTCTAGACTGACAGTGCCCAAAGAGAGTCAGAAAATTTTTTTTTACCTTTCCGGATTTTAAATATTTTTGCTTTGTTGGATTTGGCTATATTATCACACGGGACAAAAGAGCTATCATGAAAAAATTCAACCCCCCCCACTTTCAGTCAAAATATGTCAAACCCCCCACTTTTGAAGTTCGATGGAGATCGTTCTCCACACTTCACCATTGGTAGACGCCACTGGTTCGATCCCAAACAGATAAGAGTGAGAGCGTCAGGTCTCTTGCCGTCGGTTCTCAAGAGGCCGACGGGTTCCTTGGTGGAGGGGTAGCCGGGTAGCCCGCTCGAACCAAGGTGCGAAAAATCAGATTGTTCAGGGAGGGGTGTATATATAGGCACTGTAGGGACGAGCGGCCCGGATCCAAACCGCAAGATAATCTGTGAGAGCCGTCACCGGACAAGGTTTCTCCACTAACCGCAGACATAGCTGTGCGACTCGCAAAGAGGTGCGCCAAGACCTAGGCTAACCGCAACTCTCGACCGCCTCATTGTCAAGTCTCAGCCCGCAGGAGACCGCCCTAAAGCGTGCTCGATGGTAAGGGTCTGGGAGCGCCGCGTTCAGATCCGACGTGACTCTGTCAATGAGGGACGATGTTACTGGAGTACTGAATTGAGCTGGCCGCCTGCCAGCGAGCGTGTATGGCCTCGTGTTGTGGATCGGCAAGGATTTTGCCACGGGGCACGGAGGACTGGAGCGAAAGGGTGCCTGCAGCTGAGGCCAAGAAGGCGGAAGTGCAAGCAAGGCAGCCAATCGAATTCCCAGTCCACCAGCTTTGAAGGGCAGTGAGGCCTGGAGCCACTGACCATCCCACTTCATTATTATTTATTTATTTTCCCCAGAGGTAGGCCTACATAACAGAATCTATCAAGATTATGACAATTTTAGGGACAGCCTCTTTTATTTGTACAGAGGCCCAACGTCATGCTTCGTGGCAAAGGTGTGGTGGAACTAGGAAGGCGATGCCACTGAAGCGGTGGGTGGTCTATGCCTATGGAATATTATTCTCAGTCGAAGAACGCATTCATGATACAGTACTGTGGAGTTGTTACTGGATCCATAGGCGTAGTCTCTGGAGGGAGGCAGCCGGGGCACGCGCCCCCAATACTTGAGATGGACTGCACGCCCAATGCAACAAGTGTAGAATGAATAACCAAACCCCCTCCAATATTTTGGATGAGTTTACGCCAGTGACTGGATGAAGAACGCATTGTAAAGCAATCATTGAATCGAATTTCGATTTATCGATGAGTCGCATGCACTGCGATGAGAATATTTCGATTGGTCATCCATCGATGAGCGTGTCGATCATTCGATCGTCTGAAGTGGTCTCGATAGTTCCAGAGTTCGCTTTCTTTCGTCACAAACTATACAGCGTCGATCTGTGGAGAGCATGTAGCAAACTTTCTTTGAAAATCGTTAGAAATATAGGACTTTTATGATTGAAATTCAGTTGGCCTACGCTGTAAAATATCCGTGGAAAGTTCGAGCAAACCAGGCCCGCCATGCAGTGGGTAACTTTGGTCTAAAAAGTGTGTGTGTGTGGGGGGGGGGGAAGGTGGTGGTACCAATTTCTTCTCCACTTCGCTTTACGCATTCAGACCATTTTGGACATAGGCCCCTACTTACTGGCGTAAACTTGTCCAAAATACTTGTTGCATTGGGTGTACAGTCCATCTCAATTATTGGGGGTGGGGTGGGGGCACGTGCCCCGGCTGCCCTCAGAGTCTACGCCTATGGACATACTACCCTGCCAGTAACTGATTATGAAACACTGATGAGCTTACCTCCATAAGCACATTTTATCGTCTATAATATCCTTTTTCAGACAACGCGTCCGCTTTATATAGTCTCGGTCTACGTCCGGATTTTCTCTATCTCGGTCGTAGCTGCTGTGTCATCGACATTATCATGGGCCATGAGTCATACTTTCATCTCCCGTTCACGTGGCGATCCACTTACTCATCCGACTGTGGTCTTCGGCCTACCTATGTGTCATCCTTTACCAAGAAAAGTCGATGATCTACGCTTGTCCCAGTCTTGTTGTCAAGACCTAAAACCTCAAGACCAAGACCAAGACCAAGACTTTGAACCTCAAGACCAAGACCAAGACCAAGACTTTGAACCTCGAGACCAAGACCAAGACTTTGAACCTCGAGACCAAGACCAAGACCCCAAAAAATCACATTCAGGTTAAAACCTCTTTTCCTTACAAAAAGTTGTCAAGTCGGACTACTCGCTATATTTTAATGAAAACGTGAGTCTTTTATTTTATTCAAGCAAATTAACTTTAAGTGCAGACTGCAGAGAATTCCGAATTCGTATTTACAAAAATCCTTCATGCAAAATGTTATTCCAAATGCCTTTTGTATTTTATAAAAAACCAATTCGCTCAGAATTTTCTGACCAAGACGTGCCTTGTGGGGCCTCATAGAAATTTTGCCATGTGAAAAAATACTTTCCACAGGTGCTGAAGTCGCTGGCACACACAGTAGCTTTTCAAGCACTGGATTTAAATGTACAAATCGCGAGCCTTTTCTGAAATCTTCGTATAGTTTATCAGAAAAAGTCTCGGCAGGGCTTCCAGATACAGCAAAACTTAGTTGCTGCTGCCGATGGGTTTTCCTGACCAACAAGACTTGTATCCGTCCGTAGGTATTTCAAGCAGACTTGTTGTCCTCGAGACCAAGGTCTTGGTCTCGAGTGCACTCGAGTTCGTTTATAAAAGTCTTGGTCTTGGTCTTGAGACCAAAAGTCTTGGTCTTGGTCTTGAGGTTCAAAGTCTTGGTCTTGGTCTTAGTCTTGATGTTCAAAGTCTTGGTTTTGGTCTCGCGAGACCAAGACCAAGACCGGCTGTCAATATGAACAGTCATTTAACAAAACTCAAGAATTAAAAATTTATCAAGCCTGTTTGTATCATAGCCTACGACAAATACCTACGGACGGATGCAAGTCTTGTTGGTCAGGAAAACCCATCGGCGGCAGCAGCTAAGTTATGCTGTGTCTCGAAGCCCTGCCAAGATCGAGACTTTATGAAGCCAGATAAACCATGGGAGGATTTCAAAAAGGCTCACGATTTGTAGGCCTACATTTAAATCCAGTGCTTGAAAAGATATACTTTGTATGCCAGCGACTTCAGCACCCGTAGAACGTATTTTTTCACATGGCTGAATTTTTATGAGGTCCCACAAGGCACGTCCTGGTCAGAAAATTCTAAGCGAATTGTTTTTTTTATATAAAATACAAAAGGAATTTTAATAACAATTTGCATAAACGACTTTGTAAATACGAATTCGGAATTCTCTGCAGTCTGCTTTTAAAGTAATTTGCTTGAATAAAATAAAAGACTCATGTTTTCATTAATATTGCAAGTATTCCGACTTGATAATTTTTTTGTAAGGAAAAGAAGTCTTGAGCTGAATGTGATTTTGGGGGGCTTGGTCTTGGTCTTGGTCTTGAGGTTCAAAGTCTTGGTCTTGGTCTTGGTCTCGAGGTTCAAAGTCTTGGTCTTGGTCTTGGTCTTGAGGTTTAAGGTCTTGACAACAAGACTGGGTATTTGTCGTAGGCTGTGATGCCAACAGGCTTGATAATTTTTGTAATTCTTGAGTTTTGTTAAATGACTGTTCATATTGACAGCCGGTCTTGGTCTTGGTCTTGCTAGACCAAGACCAAGACCAATACCATAGAACCTCAAGACCAAGACTTTGAACTTCAAGACCAAGACCAAGACTTTTGGTCTCAAGACCAAGACCAAGAGTTTTAAAAAGGAACTCGAGTGCACTCGAGACCAAGACTTTGGTCTCGAGGACAACAAGTCTGGCGCTTGTCCTAGTATTTCTCCACGTCTCTCTGCTTGTCTGTGTCCGTCCTGTCTCCCGGTCATCAACTGGCTCCAGTCAGTCGGCAGCCGACTTAAATTTAGTGACATTCCGGCGCCATCCCTAGCCAGCTCGCTGTCAACAACAGAGATCGAACAAAATACTTTATGGAAAAGCGGTGCCAGCTAATTCATTCATTCATTCAGTGATTTGCATAGCGCCCATTCAAGGGAACTACTTTAATTAATATATAGGCCTAGTGTTAATGGTAATTCCAATTAAATATAATTAAATCCAGTAGTGGAATTCTATTCTGCTACAGCAACTTTCAGCAGCAGTTGGCAACTAGCAGCTATAGTTTCGTACATTTTGTGGCACTTACGGCACTCCTCACTCTGTCTTCATACACGAAGCAAGGCGGAGACTGAGATTTCTGGGAAGGCACAATAAAAAAATTTGATTGGTATTGTTTAAAAAGTGGGGAACGCTACCCTCCAGTCCAAAAGTGGGACACGGGCCGTCTGGTACCCCCTAGACCCAGTATCCCCCACAGATTAGGGCCTACGCCTATGCAGCCATTTGAAATCGACAGAGCTCGCAATAATTTGAAAGAATTCCAAAACGCTGCCTTAATCGAAATTTAAGCCTCAACCAGAACGGAAACCAGGTAATCTATAGATTATTAGTCCTTGGCGGAAATGGTCCTTGCTTGAAATTGACGTAATATGTGCGTCAACGCTGTTCCAGTCCAGTGGAGGATGATTATTTTTCAAAGACAACTATGGATTTAAACGTAAAGTAACTTTCATATTCTTTGTTTTAAGTGTTTCCTTGACCTCTAAGACTTTAAAGCTTATAGTTACCGCCAATAGTTATATTCTATAACTATAAAGGTTATTGCTGGCAATAATGAAATTGTTGCTAACATTCTGTATGGATTTCCAATGTGCGCACAGTTAAGTTTGAAAGTTAAAAGTGGTTGTAAGCTGGGCTATTTATAAAAGTTAGCGTAGGGCACCAATTATACCCGAGCGCTAGGTCAAGTTAGCAGGGTTGTCCAAAGATACCACGTGAGTGAAGTACAAACTCCGCTTGCCAGAAGACCAGAGAGAGAAGAAATCAGAGCTGTTATATAGGTTGTGTTGAGGTTGCGAGAAATGGGATGGCAGCAGAGTGGATGAGGCAAGTCCCTGTGATGACTTCGTGTTAACGCGTCCACAGTGTATTAGTTTTGCTTTTGGGCATTCTTTTTGCTCCCTTACCTTTCGGTAACATTGTTGAAATACATTTTGATTTTGACTGATATGCTCTGTGGGCCTGTGATTGATAACTGGAAAAATAATAGTGAATGACCTACATAGGCCTACTATATGGCAGGAATTGTGGCATTGTGCACATAGGCCTTAAGATAAAAAACATTTCCAAGTGTTGCCCAGGCTGCTAGGTCAGTTTTGACATTTAATAAGTTGCTTCATTCCTTATAAGGCATTTTGAGAAAGACAGACTTTTTAAGATCTGATATCACGATTGATTGCAGAGTACAATTTTTATTTTTAATATGTACAATTTTGATGCAGTAATACTGCACAGCCCACTCTACAGTTGCGAAGTGTGTAGTGCTGAACAGCAAAACCAGATTATAAACTTAAGGCATAAAAAACACATAAAAATCAGAAACCGATACTAATACAATACTATACAATACTACATCTGGTGAGAAAAACAATGAAATGGAACTTTGAAAAAAACGAGTAAAGGAACACGGATTCCAACTTAAAACTGATTATACTGACCCCTCTGTTGTATGAGCTGTCGTTTGCACATATTCATATGCTGGTGACACCCATTGTCAGTTGTTGCAACTGCCTCAGGAAAGTCAACAAGTGTTAAACCAGTAAGCCACCTCACTAAGTCCATAACAATGGTGTATTTGCTGGTGTTGTGATAATAGGATTAATTTATTCTGGATCTTTATATGGTGCCTCTTCAAGAGACCTACTCAGAGGGATATCTGATGAGCAGTTGCAAGAACTGACTTTACCATGTAATGACATACATATTGTAGCGATCATACTTTATGATCCCATTGACTAGCATGTCATCAGTTGGACCATAGGATCTCATGTCATTGATTTGGGACACCTACGATGATGGTGGCAAAGCTGGATTGTCTACATAATACCTACTACCTATATACTTATTAGCACTCAGCAGAACTTGTTAGATATTTAAATTGGCATGTAATTTTCATGTTAATTGTTTAGCTGTTTACGTTTTTACAAATGTTTAAAATATCTGGTTACCTGAGGAAACATTGCAAATTATAATTCTGAATTTTGCAGGCACTGCTTTTACAAAGGACACAGCGGGCAAATCAGCGGCGGAAGGCAATTGACCAGAATATCCGTGCTCTGCCTTCTCTGCCTTCTAGAGTGAAGCAGGAGCCTTGGAATGTTACGCCAGTACCATTCCAGTTTGTGAAAACCAGAGACAGTGAAGCGATAAATGGTGAGGATCGTGTGGATATTGTTGCAGAATTGCTGAACAACAAAAGAAGAAGAAAAGGTTTTGACATTTTCATTGATCCATAGATTATTTTGTCTGTTCATCTAAACATTGTATATTCCTCTGTCTATCCATCCATCCATCTATCCATCCATCCTTCAATCCAGCCATCCATGCACATTCACACGTGTACCCATCCAGACACCTATATTCTTTTAGTTTCAGTTACAATTGTCACTGTTTTACTGTTTAGATCTAAGTACTATACAAATGAATTCCTATGTTATTTGCTGATGTACGTGTGATTTAGAAAAGCGTGACATACATGTATATGTTCCGGACCAGAAGAAACCAAAGGTTGTGGATTATGTGTTCTGTGGTGGATTTCCATCTGATGGAAAACATGTTCCTTCCAAGTCAAATCGAGACCGAAACAACTTCCGTGCGGCTCTCCTGAAACTCATCAAGTGTGTTTTAATTGGTCTTTGTTTGTCTTTGTGTGTGACATTGGACAGTGAACTATTCAAACTTATGCCATGTATGCACATTTTCTTAAATTGTTTGGCACATCGAAGATAATGCATTACAGTAGAGTGTCTTGATATATAGATACATTTGTTCTTCTATTCTCTCAGGTAACGTCTCTTCCTCTTTTACCTTTCTTAAAACTTGCTCTTTTCTCTCGGGGTTTCTTGCACTGGGAGTGCTTCTGAATGGCTTTCCCACTAGAAACGCTTTATAAATGTCTCAATACAATACAATACAATACATTTATAATGCACATTATACTTGCTTTGTTGTACATGTTTGTTACATGTAGTTTGTGGCACGACGTATCTTTTTTTCATTATGTAGGCATATGTATAGTTTTGTGAGAAGCCGTCATCTCAGACTGTATGTATATTGTTATGTTGGTCTTACAGAAAGAAACCTAGTGCAAAGGATGTTCAGAAGACCCTTTCATCTGCAGCGGAGCCTCTCACGCAAGCAGAGAAAGATGTGCTAGTAGGGTTTACAACTAATTTATCTAACTACCACAATCATATCAAGTACCTTGACCACAGATTAAATGCTGTTAATTGTTATGAATGATGATGATTTACTGGTATGTAGGGTGAAAACCCTATGATGTTCGTGCTGCTACGGCCGATATTGATGCAAATGCCACAGAAAGCAAAACTGTTATGATGCTGCAGAAACGCTGTTTAACTGTGGTTCCTGATGTTTGGTCTTTGTTTTAGCGCTACAACTACTACATCAGTTATGGGATAGATTCATCCTTGATTGCTCCGATCTGGGATTCATGGATTGAGAACATTCTTAACAGAGTGAGCTACACTCTCAAGGTATGACATAATGCAGGCCTATTATACAAATGCACTTAGTAAAACACAGCACAGCATTATGTCTTCTTGCCTTAAGGGATATCTCTGGTGTATGGTGTTTACTTAATGTCATACGATGCCTTGATTACTGTAACTCACTTCTTGTGGGTATCATGGAGTCAAATATGCTGAAAACTCCAAAGAGTTCAGAATTCTTTAACTAGAGCCATGACTAAGATGTCGAAATCTGAACATACAAGCCCTGTACTTAAATCTTTGCATGGCTTCCTGGTCAGCAGGGGACTTATTTAAAATTGAGGCTCACAGTTAACAAAACATTGAATTCTGGCCCGATCAATATTTAGCTACTTTAATTCCTTGTTCCAAAGACTTTGTTATTCAACCAATTCATCTGATTGTCTTCCACTAGTTGATACTTAACACTACAACTGTTCTTAGTAAACAAATTTTTCCAGTTGCTGGACCTAGATTTTGAAACTTGCTTCCTATATCTGTTCATTCTGTTCAGTTGCTTATGGTCATTTTGTTTTCAACTTAAGACTACCTCTTTTTCAAATTGCTGCCTCTCTGTCTGAGTAGACCAATCTGGGTACTGACCTGATTATGGTTTGGTTTTGGTGTGCCTAAGTTACTAAAATAATAATAACTAATAATGCACTACACACATACATGTATGGTAGAAATTTCTCTCAAATGCAGAGTTGTGTGCACTGTTGGTTTGCACATAGCACAAGTTCAGAGAAGCAAACACAAGTGTCTGCCTTTAAATGGAAGATTGCATAGGTGTAATTTGTGGGGGTACGAGGTGTACCCGTACCCCCACTTTTTTAACTGGGGGGGTACTGTACCCCCCACTTTTTGAACAATGCCAATCCATATTTTATTATTGCGCCTTCCCAGAGATCGCAGTCGCTGCCTTGCTTTGTGTATGTAAGAAATTGGTACCCCACTTTTTAGACCATAGTTGCGCCCCTGGAAGATTGGATGCAGTTTGATGTGCTGTGGGCATTTTGGTTTTAGCAAGGTCACAGTCGTTTGCTGGAGTGCCTCGTTGATGAGATAAAGGATGATTACTACATGAGTATGAAGAAAGCAGTTGGTAAAACAACCTTGTTGCACTTGATTATTGTTAAATTTATTTTTACTAACCTATCCTGCTCACAGCATCTGTGTTCTGGTCCTCTTTTCTCCCCTCTCCCCTCTCTTATTTGCCAGATAGCCTACAGATAACTTCTGCATATCAGCACATTCTTATATAAATTAGCGTTGTTTAATTCTTCAGGCACTGCCATTTTTGGTCCACTGATAGGCTTGTCTAAGCGAATTATTATATAGATACTATGCTTTGTCGCTGATGGTTTTCTTAAGAAATGTAATGTGATGTATATTTATCTGCTTATTTCACATGTTTACTTAATATTTTATGTGGGGTCTGCTGGTACTGAATGGCTTACAGCTCTGCTAACCTTATATTGAGTCTGTTCTCTAATGTACCTGCATTTTTGTGAACATTGTATGGAGTTAGAATCCCAGTACACTATGTAATATTAGCAGTTTATTACTATATATAAAAGTAGCATTTTGCAAATGATACAGAAAGGTCCTTTAGTTTTTTTGTGTCTGCTTGTCAGCTAAAAAAGTGAACAATTTCATATCCCAACTTTCCACTTGTAGTTGACATAATGAATGAATGATTACCCTATATAATAAATACCAGCGGCTTAGCTAGAATGTTCTGCGCCTGGTGATGAACTATGAAATTGGCACCCCCCGTTTTATTTATTTATTTATTTCTTATTTTCCATATACATCGTCATTTGTAATGAGTATATGGTACCCCTTAGTGTTCATTGGGGTGCCAGAATCATACCTGACAACTGGTTTGTAAGTAATGAGAATAAAACTTGATATTTTCTGGGTGCCAAATTTAAATCAAATTTATTTGGGATAAATTAGTTAAAATTCCATAAAAAAGGAGTAAAATTAAAATGATTAATTTTAACCCTCATTTTGGCACCCCCTACCTTTGGTGCCGAGGGACACATGTGCCTCCTGCACCCCTAGGTATGCCTCTGATAAATACCGTATGAGTGCCTTCATTACTGGTGTTAACTTTAGGTAATTTCTTGTGATTTCTTTTCTCCAGTCGACTTTGTCCTGCAGGATCCATTGGAGAAGGAATCTGAGAGATCAATGTTACCTGGAGAACTAGAGGCTCGGCTTCTAGTCACTTCCAAGCCTTGGTACAAGGCCTTCATGTTTGCAACCAAGGCCATGCGAAACAAACTCCACATTACTCATCCTTGCATGTTACAGATGCTTAACCTTTGGAATACGACTATGGGGTCAGTGTTGAATTAAAAATGCTATTGCGAGTTTGCCTATTTGGTAAATTTTGTAAGAATTTGCAATTACGACGTTAGTGTTTACAAGAAAAGTTGCTCTTACTCTAAGTCATCTTTTGAAACAAGATTTACATTACAGTACATTACATTACCTCACCTTATTTTACCATAACAATTTTTCCTTCCCATGCTTTAATTACTTCAATTTAATGTAATTTGTCTTACGTTACCTTACTTTAAGATTAAAGTGGGATTGATGATTTGTCTTCAGGCAGTGGCGTCTTGTAGCGATCGAGCAGTTCCATGAACGAGTGGAGTCGATGGAACTTTCTGTCTTTCAGAATATGTGCATCAAAAACTTTGAAGCTACCAAAGACCAGATCCTTAAAGTGTGAGGCAACAGTGAAATTTCATTTGCCATTCTTTTGAATATGCAGTGGTATTATCTTAATATTGCTTTATAACCCCTGATCTCAGTCTCGGCTGAACTGACCTTATCTCTGGGCATTGACTTCTTTATTGTTTGATTTTAGTCAGCCATCTAATCATAATAATAATAATGAATAATGATAGTGATAATTTAATAATAATAATAAGAATAATAATAATAATAATTACAAACATTTGTTCACAGTAAAGTGTGTTGCAGATGCTAAATTCCCCATAGTTCATTTTGGGGGACATACAATGTCATTGTTTTAATGTGCTTGCTGAAGTATTTTGCATATGTTTAGTCATTCCATGAGAGAGGATGAATAGAAAGGGATGAGAGAGAATAAGTGTGACTCTGTATTTTGCAGGTAATCCCGAGTTTTCGATGGTTTTTGTGTTTAAGAAGTACAAACTGTCATTGTTAAACTTGGCAGCAATTGAATATTTATGGATCTGACTAATGCAAATCAGTCATTTATTTTTAGTGTGCTATTTCATGCTCATTGAAACAATGCTGAACTGGAGTAATATGTCACTAGCCACCAGAATTTGTACAATGCAAATTGGGACCCTGAATGCTAGTCAGTTTATGAAATTTCATTGGTTGATTTATGAACTGGTTGATTTATAGATTGGTTGATTTATAGACTACCAGTGGAAAACGACAGTTAGGTGAACATTATTTGACCACAGACATTCTATCAAAATTTAAACATTTAGCCAGGCATTGTGATAGACTCTAATGCTATGGTACCCTCCTTACAACACCATGTGTAGCATGGCGGCCAATTGATTACAGCGCTTGGTCTATTACAGAGAGTATGGGTTCAAGTCTCGCGCAATGCAGTTACTGTGTAGGGACCTTGAACAAGTCCTTCACTCACAATTGCTCTGCGCCATCGATGTTCTGTCATATGGTCGTGTGCACTTCTAAACTATGAAAGGAGGGCAATATCGAATACAGTTGTATTGTATTGTATTGATTTACCCCTTGTTACTAATTATAAAATTACATACATTTTGTGACATCAGTAGGTCAATGCAAACAATGTAGAAGCATAAATTAATTACATGCAGGTATATTGGTATATTCAGAGCCAGACATTGTGAAAAACTTGAACCTTAGCAAAGCTAGCAAAAAATAGAAAGACACTTTTTTCTGCTTTGCATCGTTTTAGCAACTCAGAATATAGCTCTGTGTCCATTATATGAATGTTTTGTTTTCAGTTGGTTTCCTGCTGTTCAGAACATCTTCTTCCAGGCGAACAAGCGTCGGCTGGTGCCAAGAATTTCTGAAAGTGATCGGATAGAACACTTTTACAACTGTGCTGCTGCACTAATGACCGAACAGCTTCAGAGTCTTGCTTTAGCTTCGATAGCAGACTTCACGGACCTCCTTGTCCAGTCACCGGTCAGTTTCTTTCTACAGCACAGAATTTAGGTTCAACACCAATGAAGTACTTGATTCTTCAGTGTTGCCTTGTATCAGCTTTCTCAGAGATAAGGTCTTACAGTTGACAGATCTTTAGCTAAAGCACAGATATGACAATCCATGCAGTATTTTTGTATCTAGGTAATGAACTACTTGCAGGTTGCTTTGATATTCAAAGCACAAGGCAGGGAAAGGAAAACTCAGTTATGATATGCATCTTAAACACTAGTTTGGGCTTTCAGGCCCTGCGCTTGGCAGGTTGGCATGTTTCCTATGCACTGATGCACAGTCTGTTCACATTTATGAACTTGCCTTGAAACTTCTGTCCTAAGATGTGGCAAACTGCAGGGCATAGACGTAATTTACAGGGGGTATAAGGGGTACCCGTACCCAGGGCTGAAGTGGTAAAATTAGAGGTGAGTAACTGAGTATACGCTACCGGTTAGTTTTCCGAAACTAATAAGAGGTGTGTACACGCTACCGGTTAGTTTTCCGAAACTAATTAGAGATGAGTGCAAAAATATTTTGTGAGATGAGTATACGGTCTCTCTGAGGTGAGTACATGCTGTATACCCACGTATACCCTTGACTACAGCCCTGCCCGTACCCCCACTTTTTTGGACTGGAGGTTACCATGCCCCCACTTTTCATACTCATTGTTTTTGACCATTATTATTTTATCTGAGGAAGCCCTCAAGATTCAAAACAATTACTGAGCATTATCATCAGTGTGATCACCATTATCATCATGAAATCACTCTAATTGTTATTATTTTTTTACTAAAAGAGATGGCAATATATTACCGGTAACTGTGAAATCACAATGCAATTATTACGAGATGTTACATGATGTTGCTATGGAAATATACCCTGTATGAAATCACAATGTGATTATTACAAAAGGCTGCTGCTGCTCTTGAAAATGTCGTCACTATGCAATTATTCCCAGAAGTTAAAAGAGCTTGCTACAGCAACATGCTCTCTATTACAAGAGGTTGCTAATTCAATATATCCTCTATGAAATCACAATGCAATTATTCCCAGAGGTTAGACAATCATTGCTACGGCAACATGTTCTCTATGAAATCACAATGCAATTATTACAAGACGTTGCTACAGAAATATAGCTTGTATGAAGTCACAATGCAATTATTACAAGATGTTGCTAAGGCAATATATCCTCCATGAAATCACAATGCAATCATTCCCAGAGGTTAGACAATCGTTGC
This sequence comes from Allolobophora icterica, assembly GCA_963556255.1. NCBI lineage: Eukaryota > Metazoa > Annelida > Clitellata > Crassiclitellata > Lumbricidae > Allolobophora > Allolobophora icterica. Next base: position 28,166,136 of record OY744615.1, on the reverse strand, counting down.
TACGGCAACATGTTCTTTATAAATCACAATGCAGTTATTAAAAGAGGTTGCTACGGAAACATAATATTGTGTGAAATCACAATGCAACATGTCCACTAGACAATCACAAAGCAGTTATTCTAAGAGGTTAGAAGAGCTTGCTAAGGCAATATATCCTCTATGAAATCACAATGCAATATTATTCCCAGTGGTGTCTTGTGCATTCTCTGTGAAATCACAATGCAATTTTATTCCTAGCAGTAGCAGTCAATATCATCTGTGAAGTCACATTTCAATTATTTCGGTAACCAAACATTGCAAGGATAAACAAAAATAATGCCTGTAATCAGTTAACATAATCTGGCTACACAGGAGACCCAAAAAGGATCATAGACCCCTCTACCAGGGCCATTTGGGTTGTAAGCTAATAGGGCCTACAATTTGATGAAAAGTAGTTGATCTAACACCATTAGATATGCAATGATAATATTATACTTTACTAAAGACTCGATAGCATATCATATATCAGATATGTAATGGTAACAAAATACTTAACTAAGACTCAAAAGCACATCGTGTGGCTATAGGCCAAATGTGTACGCTCATTGTATTTCAGTTGATTGAATTGTGTTAATTAGTGTCCCTCGAACATGGGAGACCGAAGACTGTAAGTACTGTAGCTTCTGTTAAACAATCGTAGGTTGAGTAGTTGCTGAATTGATGGTGAATTATTGTCGCTCTTATCATCATCATCATCATCATCATCATCATCATCATCATCATCATCATCATCATCATCATCATCATCATCATCATCATCATCAACATCATCATCATCATCATCATCATCATCACCACCACCACCACCACCACCACCATCATCATCATAGTCATCATTATTATGCCTATTGTATCAGATCAGGTTCAGTTTCATGTATAACACTGTTACATTCACTTGCATGATGTAGGTGATTCAGACTTATGTAAACTACATTCCAACAACAGCAACAACAAGAACAACAAGAAAAGCAACAACAATGAGAACAAGAACAAAAATGACAACAAGTACAATGATAGTCTGCACCAACCATAAAATTGCTGCTTGTGAGTGATCAGTTGATTTATCTGTAATTTATTTCTTTTAGAAATCAACTCGAAAATATGAGCATTCTGGCCTCATTCTTCGTTTGATACTTGAAGAAGCGGCCGTCAAGTACGAACCAGAGTTTAACGACTTTGAAATTGTGCTCATCAATCTTTATGATATAATGGTGAAGGTTGTAAGCATCGTGCCAAGAGTGGAAACCAAACTTTATCCCACTTGGGTAAGTCAAGTACCCACAGTGAGCACTGTGTGTATCTATGTGTGCTCTTATTATATACTGTACTGTCATGATGGATAATTTAGGATTGTAATTTGTAATTGAACATTTATATAGCACCACTCAAAGAGCAGGGTAATCTAAGGCATTCTGCGCTGGCCTATATGATGTTAAATATCATTTAGAAGTAGAATTACATCAGTTAGCACAACAATACGCTGTAAACTAGAAGATTTGCCAGTAGTGGGCCAATGTGTGTATGTTGAACCCAACCAATGGATTTCCATGACAGTTGACAGATAGTATCATGTTCAGAGTCTCTGGACCAAGTTTTATCAATATTTTGGAGCCATGACAGGTGACTGTGCATGACATTACCACTTAGCAGTCCCTCATTAGAAAATGAAGTACGTCCAGCGGATCTGTCGTCTAGCGATCCTTCGAGGCACCAGTTGCATGTAGGACAGGTATTCATCATCTGTTGGCTGGTCGATTGAAGTGCCACCAGTGACTAACGGTTGAGGTCACTCCAATGGTCATGACCTATGTCTGTCATCCTACCCAGCTGTTGGTGATGTACTTGGATCTGTATATCTCAGACTTATGCAAACATAGTGAAGGATGGCCTACCTGATGCAGTCACTTAGGCCAAGACAACTTGCAAACAAAACACCTTCTAAAGATACAAAATCCATAGCAGAAAGAAAGAATAAGTCCAGTATGCAAACTTAACACCAGTGAACTTCAACTTGTCCAAAATTACTGAGCAACTTCTGCATTTAGACAAAATAATTTGTTGTAATGACACACGAGTCAATTAATGACCGACATGGCTGATGACATGCACAGAAATTCTGGCATCGTGACTTCAAATTCACAGTTAGACTATGTGGACCTATCTAAGACAACAGTCTATGGTTTCTACTTTCTGAAAGCATTATTGTATAAGCAAGACTATAAGTGGAAAACTGCCAGGTCATGCTTTATATTTGTGAATGAGGTGTAAACGTTAGTAATGATGTCGATGGATTACATTTCTGTAAATTGAAACAGAAGGGAAAATCTACTGGATATTTGAAGCCAATCATTTTGGAAGAGGTTATGATGGAATACAAGCAGCAGTTGATCAAGATGCTGACTACAGAGTTTCACTTCATTCAGCAACAGGCCAGGCACTTCGACAAGTACACTGCCCTCATTACTAAACAGGTAGGTGCAAATATGTAAGTCACTTGAGGGAGACGGAATCATCTTTAAAATAGGCCAGCACATTAATATATACCAGTGTATCACTGTTTCAAGGTTTTATCATTAAATTGAGTATTAGGTGTTTAGTATTCAGGTCAAGTCATCGGTATACAAGTCAAAGCGAAGTAACCGAATTTTTCAGGGTAGAATTATGTGAGTTTATCCATCAGTGAATGTATGTATTTACATACATACAGTGCCATTGGTTGATGCCTTGTGCATTAGACACTGGCACAATAGAAGTTACTAATTACAATTACATGTATCTGGACAGTACCTTATAAGAACCTCGCAAAGGCTCTACAAAAGTCTGAAACATCCCTGCGTTCGTGAATAGGCTGGTGCCCTGCACTTGGCCTTCAAGTGGTGCTTTAGAAGTTTGGAGATTACGATTATGATTACGATTTCACTGCAATGCAAGATGTTTATTCAATGGCAGTTTGGAGGACTACCAGATTGGTCATGGCAGGACATTTATGTGTTCTGTTTAAGCAACTTTATTAGCAAGTACAAGTACATAGCAAATGCCTACTGTAACATTATAAAGATAGCGTTAATTTTTGCAGTTTCTGTGCAACTGATCTTTTTTGCAGCGTAGTTCATTTTCGTATTTGTTTATCTACTCCGTTGCACTCTTATTATATTTACACTTAATTTTCCTTTCACATCATTCAATTATTCAGATTTGCATCATTTATTCACATTGATTAACTTATGCTGCTTCATTCACTTTTTCATATTCATTCACTTTTTCACATTCATTTGCTTATTCATGCACACTAATTCACTCTCATGTACATATGTCCCACATTTATTGACTTTTTCTCTTAATTGTGCTCATAAAGTTTCTCAGCTGATGACTTATTTCTATGCAACTTTAATTATATTTTCTTTAATTTAAATTTCTAAAGGCAGATGTTGATGCTGACCGGTTCATAGCTGAAGTTCGGTCGTTTGAAGATGTTGTGGCTGAGGTTCAGAGATACAGGCAGCTCATTAACGAGATACAATATAACTCAGAAAAGGTCAGTACATTGATGGCTGTCATCAGTGGAATGCAAACATTCATTCTGTACCTTTATTTTACCCTGCATAATGCCAAGGTACACACTACACATACGAAGACAAAACTATTTTCATGTTACAATATCTACAAAATACACATATACAAGCCTTTAAATTATTTAACGCGGTGGTGTAGGTCGGTGCCTTGTAACCGGAGGGTCGCATGTTCGAATCCACCTCAAGCCACTGCATAGCGACCCAAGTGCTTCTGAATCGTTGCTTCGATCTTATCGACTGTCTACGAAATACGGCACTCTAATCTCCAGTATTTATTTATTTTATTTACAATTGTAGTTTCATAACTTATTCAATTTTAAACAAAATTACTGAAAACATTGTCCATAGTTTACAGCCTGCTTATATTTTCCTAGTCAAAATATTTCCAAACTTAGTTCATTCTTGTTTGTATCTACATCTCTGCCACCATTCGTTCATTTGTTCTGTCAAACTCTCACTCGCTCCAAACTATCAACACATTCCTCTTGCAGACTAATCCTAATTGGTTATGCCCAGAAATCATCGAAAGGTGACTCAATTTTCTATTTTGATGTGGTATAAGCCTCTCATCAGTGGCTGTGCAAAGTGTACAACTCTGAGAAATCAGGTGGGTGGTTCGCAAGAGATTGATGCCCCTTGTCTTTGCAGTCTTATGTTACAGGCCAACATATTCTTAGTTTGTCAGGGGTTTACTTGTTATTTCTTTAACAATTTTCTGTGAACTTGTTGAACTTAGTAATCATGGTGTATGTGTAGGAGGGTTTTTGGTTGGCGTTTTTCCTTTACAGGAGCCTGAATTTTTCACATTGTGAAACATTCAGGCAAGAGGAGTCCTTATTTTCCCACTGTATTCTGTTGTCAATATAATTTAAATTTTCAGGTTTTTCGACTTGGTATGTTTGAATTGCACTGTGATGAGCTGATTCGAAGCCTTGCTAAACGAGCAGAATTCATTTACGAAAAGTTGCTCGCTCGAATGGCAATGTATCACAATGAGGCTAATAAACAGTAAGGTTTTTTGTAAAAAAATTGTATTTTACAGTAAAAGATAATTTTTATGGTAATATATTAGTACTTACTTATAGAAAGTAAGCCCTATGCAATAATAGGTAATACTTGGTTTTCAGCTCAAGGCATGTTGTACATGTAAGATTAAGAATGGTTGTAGTTAGTGCCGTAATATAACAGAACTATTTATTAAAAAAGGACCTTGTTTAACAATAATTCACAGAAATGTGGTGCTGAGATTGGAGAGTTAACTTAACTCATATTCTAACACTGATTACTTTCGATACGGGTTGCTTATTTCTACAAATGGAATTGAATATGAATTTAATTGCTATTAATTGACAAAACATCACACCATTATATCACAAGAACGGCAATCAAAAGCTCAACTCTAAAGGACTGGATTGGCCTGATTCCAAATAATGTTTGGCAGTAATAACAAATTGCCTAAAGTTATTTTTACGCATGCATAGTAACAACAAGTGCAAAAACAAAACGATATTTACAGGCACGTAATAGACAATTGAGATTGACCATTGTTCATTTAAGACTGAGTTATTTAGGAAGGTTATTCCATACAGAAGAGCCAGAACACTACAGAAAAGAATTTCATTCTAGTATTATTATTATTAAGAAAATTTTTAAAGTGCACAAAGCCACAGAAATGCGAATATGAGGCACATTTAGTTCGCATGTTAGATATGCTTATAATTTAACACAATTAAAACGTATCAACTTGTAATGACAGACTCTGTTTCAAGTCCTGGATGCAGATGTAAAAGGCTAAGCTTATGCATAAGTTGCCAGCTTTGTTGACTGCTGCAATGTTATGGAGAATTTTTGCAGTGTTTGTTTAAATATTCCAGGAATAGCAATCAGAATAATAAAGGCACTGATAAAGGCACTAATTAAAAACAAATTATTTTAATAAAAATAAAATTAGAATGATGAAACTTATAACCATAACATTCAGTGTTCAGAAAAATGTGGCAAAATTTAAATATGTTTAAATGCGTGCTTTGTTGATCTAAATTCTGTTTAGGTTATGCGCTGAATTTGAATCGGTTGCAGAGAGAGTTCTTTCAGTTCCTTCAGACACAGCCGGCCTCATGTCTCTCATTGCATATGTTGATAAACTTGAGACAGTGACTGTCCACACCCTCGACAAGAAACTCATTAATGCTGTGAACCGTCTCAGCTTTCTTGTTGACTATGCTACGATTTCACCTGCGGACATGCGACTTAACATCACGACTTTCTCATGGCTCGGCCGCATGAGTGGCATCGTCAAGGAACATAAGAAGATAGCCGCTAGTAAAAGAACACTATTCCAAGAGTTGCTAATCGTGAGTAGTCTCAAAATCTTAATTCTTTTTGTAATTTCTAAATTTTTTATTTCAATGATGATTGAATACAGTACCATCTAAATTAATATGCAGTGCAGTACCATGTAAAATAATATACAGTACAATACCTTGTAATATAATAATACATGCTTTATGTACTACTGGAATTCAGTGACTAATATTGTTAGGAAAAGCTTCTGCTACTTCTTAATCTAGTGCTTGAACTAATTTGATGTTTGTTAAGAAATTAATTCAATGGAATGCAATGGTTTCATTTTGGAGCTGTTTTTGGGTCTAACAGGACTCACCCCTATTTCACTACAGCTGGACTTGATTTGTGTTTAATGATAAGTATGTTTGTGTGTTGTCGTTCTCGTAATCATAAGTTTTGAATATCTAAATCTATTTAAAAAGTAAGTGCAGGCTCCAGATTATTTATGAGCACTGTGTCAAGTAATCGTATTGTAATCGTAATTTCTGCAGTGCCCAAAAAGCAAAGTCATGGGAACCAGCTTATTCACAGGTGCAGTCAGAGGTTGTACAAAGATACCAGGTGAAGAACAAGACTTGGTTGCCAGAAGACGAGAGATGGAAGGAGACGGAGGATCTGTTTGTGTTTAAGAAAAGAGAAATTGAAAGTCGGTGGAGTGGTTGGATGAGCGTAAGATGCTGTGGGTGATTAAATTAAATTTATTTTAATAGCATTTAGATTAGATTTGAGTGCACTGCGTTGCAGAATAAATTAGATTGTAATATATTTTAGAGCAAAGCACATGAAGTGTGGAAAATGAATTAGGTTAGAATGGTTTGGATGTGATGTTGTTTCCTTTTCATCTCCTTTCTAGATTAAACGTGATCGCTTCAATGAAGACCTTGAGAGTTTTATGCGGCAGATTGAAAGCCTCAAGGATAATGGGGATGTAGAACGCATTGAGGAATACCTAGCAACTGCTCAAGCCCTTGATACTAAGCTCATGGAAGCAGCAGACAAGGTGGGCTTCTATTCGGGAGTTTTTGTATAAAATCTTTCTAGTACATTTTTTAATACTGTCTGTTATTGAGATGTAATGTGTTTGTAAGTTTTTGAACTGATTTAATAAACAGTTTATTTGTTGTGCTTACATGAAAACACCCCATTCCCGTCTTTGGTTATCCATTCTCTCTCCATATGTCTGTGCTCTCTGCTCAGTCGCTTACAAGTGTCATTTCCTTCTCAACTTAAAACTTACCTCTTTCAAATTATTTATCCACCATAGGCTGTCTTTGTCTTACGGACTGATCTTCTGGATATTGACCTGATTACGGCTTGGTTTGGTGTGCCATCGATTGATGCCTTCTGCATTAGACACCGACACAATAGAAGTTGCTGATTACATTACACTCAGCAGTAATCCAAGTTCTTATCAGTACTTGGAATTTGAGAATCATTATTTTCTATTACACACTGATTATTTTGACTTTAAAAAGGAAGTCTAAGATTTTTTATGTTTGAGTTTTCTGACATTGTGTTGATGAGAATGATGCTGACAATGATGCTACTGCTGCTGATGATGAAGATAAGGATATCAGTGATGATGAAAATACTTTGCAGGTGGATGCTATAATAGTAGAAGAAGAGTCATATGGTTGGCCAACGACAGCGTATCCCACTCGCGCAAAAGCCCTGAATGTCCTCAAGCCATTCCTTCAACTCTACCAAATGGTGGTTGACTACAAGAGAAAACATGAGTATGATTATTTACCTGAAAACATTCATGATATCTTATGTTGCATTGATATTGGTAACAATTTATTTATTTATTTTCTTTCTAGTCTCATAGTTGACTTAGTGAACTGATTTTCTGATCTTCTGGATGTTGACCCTGTTCTTCTGGATATTGGTCTGATAATGGCTGGTTTTTTGTGCACTACTGATGGATGCATTGTGCATTAGACACTGGCATGATAGAAGGTACAATTTTAATGAACAACAATAATTTTCCGAAATTGGTCCTTTTAACTTTGACTCTGATGGACCCAAAGTTTTAACACTCTCTTGTGCTTGTGGTGTTTTTCAGAATGTGGATGAATGGGCCAAGGGAGGGTGTCATCCCCGAAGTTGTTGAGCAAGACGTTGGAAACTTCTTTAGAACATTCTACAAGCTGGAGAAAGCTTTTATTGAGGTTCCAAATGCAAAACAGATGGCAATTGAGGTGAGGTCAAAATGTCATGTTATTTCTCGCTTTTCGTAACTTCTGTTGTTTTTGTAGTGCTTCATAAAATTTATTTTTATGATCTGAAGTGTATTTCTCCAGTGACAACATCATGTGTAGGATATATTGTATTGTATTTGGACATTTATAAAGTGCTTCTAACCGGAGAGCCGTTCAGAAGCTGTCCCAGTGCAAGAAACCCCAAGAGAAAAAGCAATATGTGAAGCTGGTATGCGAATACAATACAATACAATCGTCATATGGGCTTCGAATGTTCGACATATGACATTGCTGTTGACAAATTGAACAGTGCGTCTTCTTTTATCTTGTATCAGGTGTGTGCCAATGACGAGGTTTGTACAAGATGGCTCCATTTCTTTCTGTCTCTGATAGTATACAGGGCCTTTCTCATGTCCATGTCTTGTTCTAAAAGATCTTTTATCATTCTAAAAGCTCTTTTATCATGTTTTCCATCCATGTCTTTGTCTTCTTCGACTCCATGTTTCCTCTCTTGTGTGCATTGGCATTTCAATATGTGTTTGTACCTGATCAAGGCAGACTAATGTTTTCTTACAATATAATAGACAATACAATTTTTTCTTACAATGTAATATACAATACGACTGTAATTTGACAATGCCCTCCTTGCTAGGTCGAGAAGCAGGAGATTAACCTTGCAAGACTTTTTCACCTGGTTATTTTGGTAGCTAAAGTTTTTATGTATTCCGTGCTTTGTATCTTTACAAAATAATAGGATTATTACATGAAAAATTTAACAGCCAACTCCAAAAAACAGTCTGTTTAAAATTGATATCTAGTAAAGGTTTTTGTTTGTGTAATCTGATTCATTTTAATAACTAAAGCCAGAAGTCATAGTGGTTGAATCTGTGTTGTTTTCACATATATTTGTATCAAACTAGCCATATACGCAATGCTTTTGAGGACTTAAACCATCTACGCAGAGCCTTTTAACTCCTCAAAAACATTGCTATATGGCTACCTAAATGATCTAACTTGGCATGTCTTTAGGTAAACAGAGATTTTGTTTTTGTTTTTGATCAAGCTCTGTATTACAATAGTGGACCAATAAACGTTATGTTATGTTATGTTAATAAAATGTGAACTGAATCACACGAGCAGTGTGTATATTCCAAGGAATATTCTATTAGGACAGTCGGATGTTTGAGAAAGCCCAACCAGCGCACTGATCTCTCCGAAAACAGTATTATGAAATCTGATCTCGTTCATTTGATCTAACTGATCTGTTTACACCTGGACCAATGTTCCCTCTAAGCTGCAGTTTTGTGATTCCCTGCACAAATAGTCAAACAATATTAATTCATTAAAGAATCTTTCTGCAGAGCAAGTTTTCAGTAATTTTTTTTTTTACTAAAAGCAAAGGTTGACCTGACCTTCTATGCCCTAATCTAACGTGATTGATAAGTCTTGCACCACCTGACGGTATCCCGAAAGCACTTGTGTGGTGTTGATAGTTTTTCTACGGCGTGATCGCATTTATTGAGTTTTATTCTGTATCAAAGACAGTATTCCACAGTACCTAACTAATCTTTGTCTTTAGACGAGAATCAATGTTGAAGAGTTCAGGACACACATGCCAATTATCCAGACGCTGTTCAACCCCGGAATGAGGGACAGACACTGGGCCCTTGTGTCAGAGGTCGTTGGCTATGAGATCCTGCCAACGTCTGACACGACTTTGGCCAAGGTGCTCACTATGGATCTTGAAAAGTTTGTGTCAAAGTTCGAGTCAATTGCAGATGCTGCAAGTAAGGAGCATGGTCTCGAAAGCAACCTCATGAAGATGAAGGCTGAGTGGGAGGCAGTGAGTACTATACAACTATAAACCTGTATACTGTCCACCTTTGCCATCTGACTGTGTACCTGGCTGACCCCTTGATCTTGACCTGATGCTGAATCTGACCTTCTCTGCCTCCTAGAGGCAGCATCCTAGAAATAGCTTACTACTGACGATGCTGGAAATTGTCGTAATTACAAAAATAAAGTTATAAAGTACTTCTATTTACAATGTTATACATACAACAATGCATTTGTTGTATGCCTCTGACACCTTTAGTGACCTCAGTTGTTTCAATGCCACTGAAGTACGTTCTCATACCGTTCATCAATGGTTGTATATCAGTTAAGTTGTAGTTCATGACTTTCAAAGATTTGTACACACCAAACAGAACAGAAAGTGCTATTCATGGTTGACAGTCAATGCCTTATTTCATAATACCACTCACGAGTAGAATGAGCATAGGCATACCGGGTGGGGGGTGGGTTGGGGAGGGGTATATCAGTTTGTGTCACGTCTGTAAGTAATATTTTAAAAACTTATTTACTCTTGTTTTCCCATGTGCCGTTGACTTTGTACATGTACTTTTCTTCCAAATTCTTGACATTGGCTGTGATTCCAAGTGCTAATCTACTGCTACCATCATTGCCGAATTAAAATATTGCTTGCGTAACCTGTTCATTTTACTTCTACAAGAGGAAGCTTTGATTTATGCATGATTTTCACATGCCAGTGAAGCTCCTCTGTGCCTTGGTAGCTTACTGTACCCATCATGCCTCATTTCCAGAGCAGTTTTCTACTGTAATTATTGTGATTTTGAAGTGAATTCATTAATTGTTGGGAAACAATATATCAGAGGTATATCAGTTTGTGTCACGTCTGTAAGTAATATTTTTAAAACCTCTTGTTTTCCCATGTGCCGTTGACTTTGTACATGTACTTTTCTTCCAAATTCTTGACAGTGGCTGTGATTCCAAATTCTAATCTAAGTGCTGCCATCATCGCCGAATTAAATATTGCTTGCGTAACCTGTTCGTTTTACTTCTACAAGAGGAAGCTTTGATTTATGCAGCATTTTCACATGCCAATGAAGCTGGTCTGTGCCTTGGTTGCTTACTGTACCCACCAATCCACCATGCCTCATTTCCAGAGCAGTTTTCTATTGTAATTATTGTGATTTTGAAGTGAATTCATTAATTGTTGGGAAACAAATTTATGTCTGATTGTTAGCCCACAATGTGCATGTATACAATTCATGTTGATGCATTAGTGCTTTGTATGTGTCAGATTGAATTCAGCATTCTGCCTTATCGAGAGTCCGGGACATTCATTTTGTCGGCAATTGATGACATTCAGATGTTGCTAGATGATCAAATCATCAAGACTCAGACGATGAAGGGATCTCTCTTTATTAAGCCCTTTGAACAGGAAACAAAGTATGTCTGAGCTAAATGAACTACCTAAACTGTATGTCAGTTGGAGCGAAGTTGGTGTGAAGGGTGAAATATGGTGTGAAGGTTGAAGTTGATGTAAAGAGTGGAGTTGGTGTAAGAATTGAATCTGGCTTGTAGTGGAATGTTTAATCAGTTTTAACATGTGAAGTAATTTATAAGAGTATTGTTGCTCTTGAAAGCAAAGTTACTATTAAAACCCAGTTAGGGGTCGCCTAAGGAGGAAAGGGTAGGCAAAAAGGGATAGGATGGAAAAATTAAGGAGGGGAAGGATTTGTAGATGTGTGGAAGAAGAGTAGAGATGGTTGGATCAGTTGAGGAATGAAGAAATGGTAATTGTAATTATGACAATTATTTATATAACATCGTCAGGCGCAAGCTACTTTAGATGCTTTACACTTTTAGCTGTCAGCACAAATGCATAGTTACATATAAGTACATTTTAAACAACTTTTTTTAATATGAAGGCTTTTGGCATCCTGAATAGGTGCATGAAGACTTCCAGGCATGCAGGCCAGCGACCAAAAGCCCAATCACCCATTTTAGTCTTAGTTGCTGGCACAAATACATCAGCAGACTTACATGATTGCTGCCACAGCTAATTAGGTTGTCTGATAGCTGCCTGATGCTGTCTGTGAGGTAATGTGATGTGCAGTTATTCAGACATTTATACACCAGAAGAAAGACAGTTTAGCTAAATGAATGGATTAGGCTTGACCATACCATTGCCTTTTAGGGAGTGGGAGAAGAACCTGTTACTGTTACGAGCCATCCTTGAAGAGTGGATCAGTGTTCAAGCCACATGGCTCTATCTTGAGCCGATCTTCAACTCTCCTGACATCATGGCCCAGATGCCAGATGAGGGCCGCCGGTTTGCAGCTGTAGACAAGATGTGGCGTGACATCCTAAAGGTCGTACACCATGACCCACATGTCCTGGCAATCCTAAAAATAGACAAAGTACTGGACAAGTTCAAGAAGTCCAGTGAACTGCTTGACCTCATTCAAAAGGTGAGATCGTACAGGAAATAATAAGGCTAATGGTGATGATGATGATCATCATGACAGTGACAGTGATGTTGACAACATGCTGTGTGGACAATGAAGACAACATTGACAATGATAATTATAAGATGCTGATTGTGGTAGTCATGGAATATGGTGAATAGTAATCATAGTTATAGTGATGAACTGATGATGGTGGTGGTTGTTATTATAATGATGCTGGTAGACTTTGGTAATGGTACCAATGGTGTGGTGATGGTGCTGATGATTGCGGTGATAAGTCAGGTGTTACTGATTCAGGGATGGTGATGGGAGTGGTTATGACGGCTATGGTAATGATGACTGAAAATTGTGTAATTTTGGTACTGTTACTATTATGATGATTATGGCATTACTTCTGTTGTTGTTGGTGTTGATGATGGATTCTCAGATATTGTCGAATACTTGTCAAGGAAGTTTTACCTTTTAGGGCTTGAATGAATACCTTGAACGCAAACGCTTATTCTTTCCTCGATTCTTCTTTCTGTCAAATGATGAACTTTTGGAAATCTTGTCTGAAACAAAAGATCCGACACGGTTAGTAAAACCTTGATTGAGCTCTGCTCACCATTTTTAGTAGCCTTTGTGTTCTGTTACACTTTAACGATGAGCTGCATTGGATTCCTAGTCTCTTTTAGTACACTGTCGTCATTAAAGTGTTAGGAAGCTCTTCAACATCCTTTCAGAAGTTCTTCAGGGGCCTTTCAGAAGGCCTTGTGGGCTTGTGACTGACAGGACATGTAATTAATAATATTAATAATAATAATAATCTTCGTTTATTAATTCAAACTGACAAGTACACAGTGAGATTACATGATGTAGTAGTAATAGACGATAACAAGTTTAACAGGAGTCGAATTTAACTGTATGGCAAGGCACTCATCTATACTACTGCTCATTTTACAATCGCCACCTAGGGAACAAAGGCTGAGTTAACCTTGTGGGGCTAGCGGGTATCGAACCCGCATCCTTCTGATCTATGTACCAGTGTGTTACCATTCAACCATCTCCCCGCCTCTGACTGATGGTTTATGTTTTGTTTGACTAGAGTCCAGCCCCATCTGAAGAAATGTTTTGAAGGCATCAACCGGCTGGAATTCACTGAAACCCTTGACATCACCCACATGAAGAGCAGTGAGGGAGAGATCATCCAGCTCAAGGACGTTATTGCCACCTCCAAGGCCAGAGGCCAGGTGGAAAAGTGGTTACTCGACTTGGAGGCAGATATGGTCGCATCCATCCACAAGGTAGAATAATTTGTTCGATAATTTGATGCTAATTGACTCAATTCAAATCAATTTAAACTCATCAAAAAGTGCACGTGCATTTCTTCAGATTTGTGCCTCCATTTGTTACATTACCTTTTATTGATTTTTGAAAACTGTCCTCCACTGCTGCTACCATTGAGGTATAATTGCATTTAAATAAGTATCCTGAGGATATAATTAATAAAAATCAGTATTACTTTGCATTGGAATGGATATGTTGTACTTCACTTTAATTAGGAATGCTTAGGGGCCATCCATATATTACGTACACAAAAATCCGGGAAAATTGGACCCCCTCCCCCCTGTTCGCAAGCGTACTTTCTTCCACCACCCCCCCCTGAGTACGTACATTTGAGGCACCCCCCCCCCGATGACCAGCTGCAGAAAGTGTCTCCAGGCAGCCTGTCTGCACTTTAGGCCAGATTATTGAAGGGCCAATATAGACAAATTATAGGTGTCGTTCACAGCACAGAATAACTGCACATGGCTTTTATATAATGTAATAAAATGCCATGGGACGACTATAGGATAATACAGAGTTATAAATAGGCTAATGTGGACATCATAATTAGAAATTTATTTAGGGTACGTACACATTTTGTTACCCCCCCTGCCCCCCCCCGTTCGCACCCGTACGCAAAATCGCCAAAATCCGACCCCCCTCCCCCCCTAAGTGCGTACGTAATATGTGGATGGCCCCTTATCTTGATGCATTTGAAGAGATCTGAATGAAATGTTGATTTTTAGCCATGTGCGTAATGCATTAACTGACTTTAGATTCAAAAGGATGTGGCCTTGTAATAGTACATCATTTTGTCAACACTGCTTCTTGTTAACAAAATAAATTGTCTATTCATTCTTGAGCCGTGCTACCTGAGTGAAATGGTTCTGAATTGTTTTAATATTGTTTTTCTGTTCTGATCATTTATAACAGTTACAAACGTTTTGAGCAGCTTTTTGTGGTTATAAATGTGCCAGAAGTAATGAACTCTGCAGTTATGTAAACTTAAGTGGTCAGTTTTGTATGTAATTTTTTTAGTGAATTATGATGTTGCATTAGGCTTTGGCATGTTGTCTGTGAAGGTCATAGGTGAGGCAATTGCTGCATACCCACATACGCAGAGGGGTGACTGGGTGAGGCAATGGCCTGGGCAGGCCGTTCTCTGTGTCTCCCAGAAATTCTGGACTACCTTTATTCACGAATCAATTGCAAAGGGCCAGTCGGAACTGGAAGAGTATTTGGAGATAAACAACAAGCAGATCGATGAGATAGTTAAGATCGTGCGTGGAAAGCTGTCGAAGCTGAATCGTGTCACACTCCAGGCTCTGATAGTGCTTGACGTACATGCTCGTGATGTGCTTGCAACACTGGTTGAGAACAAGGTCTCATCTGAGGATGACTTTGACTGGCTCAGTCAGTTGAGGTACTACTGGGAGGTAGGAATACCATCTAATCTAATCTAATCTCACTTATCCTTATTAGACAAATTTGTGGGGCGTGGTGGCTCAGTGGTAAGTTCGGCGCCTTGTGACCGGAAGGTTGCAGGTTCAAATCCCACTCTAGCCGCTGCGTACGTACCTTGGGCAAGTCCTTCACTCGCAGTTGCTCGTGGCGCTTCGGCGTGATAATTCCGGCACAGTATCAAATGCTGTAGTCGGGAGCGCCTCTGAGTAGTAGTTGACTTTGAGAGGCGCTATAGAAATATCCGGAATAAATAAATAAAAAATTAAAAATAGTTAATTCTGATAAGCCGATAATCCAATCTCGTGTATTCAGACTGAAATTTTATCTTAATATGTTTAGTGGTAGTCTGCAGTTTGGATTCGTTTGCATCAGGTGAAAATGAAATTGTCACACCCTGCAGCTAGTAAAAAGAAGTTGTGCTTTTTTACTCTTTCTGCTGATTGACCATTGCTTATCATAAAAACAATGATATATAGAAGTCTTTGCATTAAATTGGATTAGACCAGAACCCTAGCATTGCATCAATGAATGACTGTAGTGAATGCCAGTGCTTAAGTTGAGCAGGTATAATTATGTTGAGGTTTGTGTCATTGGTATTTTTGCAGGAAGGGCATATGAGGACAAGCATGATTAACTCAGAATTGAAATATGGTTATGAATATCTGGGTAATACTCTGAGGCTCGTCATCACCCCACTGACTGATCGCTGCTACAGGTTTACTTTAATGCTTGCATGCTTATTGTAACCTATTTCTGACTGACTTACATGTGCAATCAATTACTGGTTGGAATAATTGTGTTGTAACCAAGTTGAATCCTACTGATTTCTTGGAAGGCAATAATGGTTTAAAATCAACAGCAAAAATATATATGATACAGCAATTTGAATGGGCTATCATTTACTGAGAGAAAATTAGAGATCAGGATCCAGTTTGCTAGGCCATAAGCATTTAGATACAGTGATCCAAGGAGGTATATACTACTTCATGATCTTAATTAGACTGCATAGATATGATCATTATTCATTATGTCATAATATATTGCACAACACTATAGATATTTGTTAATAATAGTTGAGTGAAGATGATTGTATAAGGAAGACAACTATGTATCTTGCTTTCTTCTTCAGGTTCTCTGCCCTGGGGCATGTTTAAACTTCCAATGGTGCCATTCATGGCGATGCTGGGCTTTCTCCAGTTTCATTTTGTTTATTGCATCCATCCACTATCATCCAGTTCGGCAGCTTTTGTCTAGGTCTTCCTCTCGTTCTCTTTTCCTCCATTCTTCCCTCCATGATAGTTCTCAGCAGGGAATATAATGTATAGGGAACTAATGTGCAGGAAAGGAAAATAAATATGTGTACAGAAAAATTCTGTCTAATAAATTAAGAGCATGTACTGGATACACTTTCTTCTGTGATTTTAGTAACTATAGAGTGCCTCCAATAAGCTACTGAGAGTGCTATACATGTGTAAATGTCCAGAGTCTTTACAATATGTAACTGAAAGAACAACTGTGTAGTGTAGGTTGCTTATAAAGATCAAGTGTGATACCATGTATGGTTTACTTTGAATGGCAGAACACTGTTTGGTGCTCTTCATTTGCACCTTGGTGGTGCTCCTGAGGGACCAGCTGGAACTGGAAAGACGGAAACGACAAAAGACTTGGCAAAAGCTGTGGCAAAACAGTGTGTTGTTTTCAACTGTTCTGATGGATTGGACTATATCGCCCTTGGAAAATTCTTCAAGGTGAATCATCAGCAAAGAGCTTCCAATGTCATATGCTGCAGAACTGTAAACTTTCTGAAAGCAGAACTTTCTGAATAAGTTACACAGCCTTTATAGAAGCGTCTTGTTTTAATACCAAGTAGATAGATGATTAACATTGGGAGATGTGGAACAGATTGTCATTGGATTGCTGTGATCGATCATGTTTGCACCTTAACCAAATGATCTTCTACCTTGGGTCCTTGTTGCTGATGAGTTTTTATAAATGCACACAAGTAAGGGAATTTTTACCTTTGGCTGTTTTAGTGTTTTAATATGAAATCCAACAGTGGTAAAACCTCGCTAGTGGCCTTAACTTAGTCATGGTCAGTTACTGCGGGTTGGGTGTTATTGTTTAAATAATGTTTTTTTTGTCTAGGGTCTTGCCTCTTGTGGAGCATGGTCATGCTTTGATGAGTTCAATCGTATTGAGCTTGAAGTCTTGTCTGTCGTTGCTCAGCAAATTCTTACCATACAGAGAGGTAAGATTTCTGCTCTGCATAAGTTAGTTACTCACTGATAAATAATTTGTTATTTCGTGTTACTTGTCTATTCTTTTATGATATTTATCTCTTACATATGCAAGAATTTGTGTTTCATGTTATGTTTTTATGTTATCTTTCATCTGATTAACTTTTTTGTGGTTGTTTGATTGATTCACGTTATTAGAATAGTGTGATTGCTCAAGGTTACATGTTATGCTCTCACTTGTTCAACTGTTGACTCACAGTGTATTGAGACAAATTGACAATTGTCAAGCCGTGCAATCCTTAAAGACATTTGTTTATTTCTTGGTGTTGTGTCTTTGGGAAAACACATGCGCATAAATCATGTTATGTAAGCGTAGCACCAACAGGCCCCCACAGTCTGCTGAGCATAATTGACCCAGTTGGCTTGAGGTAGAAATGCCAAGCTCCCCAATGTATGACATTGCTGGCCAAGGATAGAGATTTTGAATGTAATTCTGTAATCAGCTGGAAACCAATGCCGTGTATTCGCATAAAATATGGTACATGCAAGAAGTTGTAAAGTTTTCACAATTTGAATGGCACAGCCTAGGACAGAATGAAGTTACCACACTCGAGATCTTGGTAGTCCTGCAAGGATGGAGTTGCAATTGTCCAGTACATTAAGCCGAATGAAGGTTTAAGGATCAAGACTTGGAGCAGTACTGAACAGTAGTTACATCATATAGCCTTCATATAATGTAGCCGTCATTTGCAGCTCATTGTTCAGTGGCACACCAAAGTCCAGGGCTGCATGTTGTTTTATTTATTTATTTTTTTATTCCGGATATTTCTATAGCGCCTCTCGAAGTCTACTACTACTCAGAGGCGCTCCCAACTACAGCATTTGATACTGTGCCGGAATTTTCACGCTGAAGCGCCACGAGCAATTGCGAGTGAAGGACTTGCCCAAGGTCCGTACGCAGCGGCTAGAGTGGGATTCGAACCTGCAACCATCCGGTCACAAGGCGCCGAACTTACCACTGAGCCACCACGCCCCACATTACCAGTGTGATTACCAGTTCAGAAATCTCGCCATTATGGTATCTATCTTAATCCCTGTACATTGCTGATGTGTGCGTAGCAACATGAAAAGCATTTTTGCTTTTTTAGTTTAGTTGTTGACTTATACTTGATCTCTAAAATTATTTTTATTTGCTAGATTTCAACATGTCTCCTGAACTTGTTTTTATCCAGTGTTTTGCATATATGTGTAATAGGGTGGAGTGAAAATGGCAAAAAAATTTTTCTTTAAAGCAAACGTTTTCTAATAGCGATGGAAAGTTGCCATCATGTGAGTGTAATTAGTGCTCAAAATATTGTTGATTTTGCTTTGCGTCTTCTGCCCTCTACCGACGGTTTTATATTTACCATATAAAATTCTTTGAATAACGTCAATGTGGTGCATTATTTTCTTTTTCTTCAACTGACTGTCTTCGAACGGTTACAATTCATGAAATACACGTTCAAATCAATTGCAGAAATCGCCTCTGGTTTGTTAAAGGATTATATAATTGTAACCAGGGGCGTAACTTTGGTCTAAAAAGGTGGGGGTACCAATTTCTTACATAGAAGAAGCAAGACGTTGACTGCGGTCTATGGGAAGGCAAAATAATAACATATTGATTGGCATTGTGCATAAAGTGGGGGGTACGGTACCCCATCCCAAAGAGTGTGTGGGGTACGGTTACCCCTCGTTCCCCCGACAAATTACGCCTATGATTGTAACGCCTAATGAATGCAGCGACATTACTGAAAGGAAGAAAATTAGGAGAGAACGAAAGAAGTACCAAAGCTCTGTTCAAGCAGGATGCGCCAGCATAGTATTACGACTGTGAGTGTTGAGGGGGTTTCCAGAGAGTAATCCAAAAGAGATCCGAGTCTGGTTTCGGTGGGGGGGGGGGGAGATCAAGAGAGGACGCAGAGCAGCTGTGACGGTGGGGGTTATTTAGGGCGAGGAGAATTGGAAGGCAGAGGATCAAATGAGTCAGGATAGGAGTAGGCCCTACTTGAAAAGGTGAGACTTCAGTTTGGAGTGGAAAGCCCGGAGATGGATAGAGGAACATGAGGAGAAGGATGAGGACTGGTTGGAATGATGATGGAGGAACCAAGAATCTGCGGAATTCAAGAGGGAGATCGTTCCAGAGGCGTGGTGCTGTGTTGGATATGGCTCGGTTGGAGAACTTGAGATGAGTAGTGACCGGAGATCGAGAAAGACTGAAATAGGAGGAGGATCGGGTGGAGCGGGTTGCCTGGATGGTGAAGAGACCACAGAGGTACTTGGGCTGGATATATTGTAGGCAGTTATAGGTTAGTGATAGGACTTTGAAGTGGATTCGCTCTGGGATTTTTAGCCAATGTAGTGATTTGAGGATGAGAGTAATATGATGATGTTTGGGCATTCTCGTGACAGCCCTGGCTAGTGACTTTTGGATAAGTTGCAGACGCTTGATTTGGGTGGATTAATGGTTGAGGAAGAGGGAATTGCCGTAATCAATGAACAATAGAGGTAGCAATGGTAGAGGCAGTTTTAAGGTCGATCTTGGGCCGGATGCGACGAAGGTCACAAATGTGCCTGAAGCAGGAGCGTGAGAGGTTGGAGATGTGGTTAGAGAAGGAGAGGTGTGGATCACAAGTAATGGACGGGGTGGGGGGGGGTCCGATGTGAAAGTTAAGAAGCGATGAGTTAGTCGATGGGTGTATGGAAGGGTTAGGGCTTTTCTTGATATGATTAGGAAGGCCTAGGATTATGAATTCTGTTTAAGAAAGGTTAAGGCAGAGGAGATTGGATGACATCCATTGTGATATTAGGTTAATCACGTTGAAATATTGCATCGACGGTAGAGGGCAGAAGATGTCATTTGAAATTTAAAATATTTGGTGTGTTTCTTACTCTACCTAAGTTGCATCTTTTGCCCACTATTAGAATTCATTTATTTAAAAATCATTTTTTCACTCCACCCTAAATTGTGTAAGTGTCAATGGAAAAACATGGCTAATGTTTTCTTGTGCAAAAAGCTCAATTGTTTTCTTTGATTTACTTCTTTCCTTGTTTTATCTCTGACAGGTATTAATTCTGGAGCAGACACACTGTTGTTTGAAGGGACAACCATTAAGCTTGATCCAACGTGCTGTGTTTTCATTACGATGAATCCAGGATATGCTGGTCGAACTGAACTACCAGACAACCTGAAGGTTGGCCGCTTAATGCTTTTAGTAATAATATTCATGTTTATTGACAAGCTCACTGACAAACCGTAGTAAGTTACACTGAAACAATTGAAACATGATGGTACAATTTTCAAGACCTTAATTAACATACGTCTTGGCAGCTTGTAAGGCGCCCGCCCATTTTACTGCTGCCCTCTTCCAAATTACCTAGGGAATGGAAGGCTGAGTCGACCTAGATGGGGCCTACGGGTATCGAACCACAAATTTCAAGATCTAATGCTCTTCAGGCCAGAGTGTTACCATTCATATATCCATCTATCACCCTCCCCAAAGCTTTTGCTTGTAAATGACTACCGTATTAATATCGGTAATTTCATTGTGCTATGATTTTGTTACTTTGATAACTGTATATCTTAACACTTGTGAAATGCTGATCTGTTTAACTTATGAAATTTAAATGTGCCAAGATGGCTGTTGTTTATGCATCACCATTGTTCTGATAAGACTGATTCTGTGTACAAGTCTGCATTTTTGAGTTACTTCTTAAATCTGCTATCGATTTTTGCATTTTCAAGTGTCAACTCTGGGTGGAACTTGGTTGGTTGGGTGCCACTTGCATAAAGTATTCCTTGCATACAAATGAACATGTTCTTAACGAACCTTAATATCATTTGGGCTACGGAGGAGAACCTTTGAGAGACATTTAGAGTGCACTAGAATGATGTTCATTTGAATAGCTGTATACAAGTGATGCCTTGTTTCTTTGGGTGTTATACAATTTGGTTCTGCTTTAGGCTTTGTTTCGGCCGGTTGCCATGATGGTTCCTGATTATGCAATGATTGCTGAGATCAGCCTCTATTCTTGTGGATTTGTGACGGCACGCCCTCTGGCAGTGAAGATTGTCGCCACGTATCGTCTTTGCTCAGAGCAGCTGTCGTCCCAGCCACATTATGACTATGGCATGAGGGCTGTTAAATCTGTCCTCATTGCTGCTGGCAACCTCAAGGCAGGTGTTATAAAGCCTTTATATAGTAATCATTGTAAGACATCTTGGATTATGAGAAACCAATTATGCTGTTTATCAAAGTGTAATCACCTCAGTTTTCTACATGTAGGAGAGTGTACTAAAAGTGAATGGGAAAACAATACAGATCGTTGTTAAAAGTGTTAAATATTAAGTAGCATCTGTAAACTATACAAATATTGTGTTATCAGAATTTACTTATCAGCCTCAAATGTCCTTGCACTACAATGAAATCTACGATCAATGTGTGCTGGCACTACATGTGTCCGGTTATCTACATTGTCCCATGTCTCTTTGTGCATGTGGGTGCAGGTTCACCTACCACTGGTGGCTTATTGCAGAGATTTATATCTAGGGTAGCATGGTCTGAAAACAGGGAATGGCATGGATCCATTCAAATGGGCAGCGGTGGTGAAGGATCTCACCCAATCAGTTCACTGAAAATTGAACAGGGTCAAGGCCATATGGTTGCTATAGAAAAACATGTACATTTACGTTTAGTGCATTGCACTTGGCTTCAAACTATTCAACTTCTCCTTAGCATATTATGCTTTCTTCATAGCTGAAATATCCAGATGAGAATGAGGATATTCTCATGTTGCGTTCCATTGTTGATGTCAATCTGCCCAAGTTCCTCAACCATGACTTGCCACTTTTCAGTGGAATTGCTTCTGATCTCTTTCCTGGAGTTGTCTTGCCAACGCCTGACTATGTCATCCTTAATGAAGCCATTGTGGAGGCCTGTGCTGAAATGAATCTGCAACGCACAGATTTCTTTATGCAGAAAATCCAACAGGCTAGTACAAATATTATATTTATTTCCTCAAGAAAGTAGATTGATTGTTCCTTGTTTATCTTGCAACTGTAACGAGTAATATCTTACCCATTGCAGTTGCAATTTAACCCTTTAACAACAAGAGGGATTAGTTTTCATGGATTTTAGTACGCGCTCATCGTTAAAGTGTTAATGAAATTGGTCGCTTTGTAGCATCATCTCATGTGTTAGAAACAACTAGAGCATTCTTTGCCAAATTTGCTATCTATTTTACTTGCAATGGAATAAGGGAGGAATGAGGTCAAAAGTCGTTTTCTATGGTTGCTATGTGGCCTATTCCAGTGTGAGTTATTATGACTTATGCTATTTACTCTTGACATGTTGAGTTTTAGTGCATTAAACAAGGAGCAATGGATTATGGAAGCCAAATAAAACTGTTAAAGATACAGCTATGTAACTGACAAAAACAAACAAGAATTTGTCTGACAAATTAATTTAGATATTCTGGCAGCAATGATTTTTGGCTAGTGCTGTTCAGAGGAGGTTCAAACTGAAAGCACCATGTATGGCCAAACAAAGATCTTTGGCTTTGTGCTCAAGAATAAGGTGGTGAGTGACCTGCTCATGAATAAGCTGGTGCCCTGCTCATGAATAAGCTGGTGTCCTGCACTTAGCTTTCAAGTGACGCTTTAGAAATTTGGAGTTTATGATTACAATTACGATGTATGTATGTGTGTATTTGAAAACTTATTATAGAGTTTTTTAAGAACCTTGCAAAGGTGCTGTAATACAGCTATCTGACAGATCTAAAAGATGCATCTTAAGATAAGCTGAAAATGTTTTCTCAGCTATTTGTGGCAGTAAAGTTCTATTTTCAAGTGTGCACTTGTCTGTCAGTTTCTATCAGTTCAAATTGCACTTGACTAGATGTGTTAAAACAAATTTTATATTAGGTAGCATGTTATTTTTGTACGACTTAGCTAGACACCATAGCTGAACTTGTTTTGGTTTTTCTGTTTGATAGATATATGAAATGATGATAGTTAGGCATGGATTTATGATTGTTGGGGAGCCATTTGGTGGGAAAACAAGTGCCTATCGAGTTTTGGCTGAAGCACTGGGAAAGATTTTTGAAAAGGTACTTCATTTTAACTCAGTACATAACTGTATGCATCAGTGAGGAGTGATGATGATGCTGGTGATTGGCTGTGGTTTTGAATGAGGCATTTGGAAAGATTTTTGAAATGGTATTATTTCAATTTAATTCAGTAGTTGTATGTTTGCATTGATTAGTGAACATATCTGTGATGTGATGAAGCCAACAACTGTCTGAATGACTGAACTTTTATGTGCTGCAGAATCGTGATGCTTTTAATTTTTTACAAGCACTAATTTTTTATTGATATTTATTATCCAGATTGCATTGACAGTCAAATTGGAATCCATATTCCTTTGTGTCCTTCCTGTATTAGGGTGTTTTCTTAATCCCCGATTGACTTGTTGGATGCTACAAAATCTGATGGCCTGCCAGGTTTACTTAGGAAACGGAACCATCAGTTGACGTTAGTTGTATTAGTGCAGCAGCAATGTGGAAATTTTAAGATATGCAAGGTTCTACCTCTTCTTGTTCAAGTTCTCTGCCATTGGGTAGGTTCAAAGTGGGCAAGGTTATCATCCTTTTATTGCGTATATGCAAACAGCACTAGTGCTTGGTGTCATGTGCTTCCATCCTCTGGACTCCCTGGCAACCGGACTTGGATCTCCTTTTAACCACCCTGTGGACAACTGCTCTGATGTGAGACAGCGCTCATGAATAAGCTGGTGCCCTGTGCTTAACTTTCAAATGGAGTTTATGTTTACGATTACAATCATGCAACAAAATCCAAACATATGCTAAAAGCGCTGGTGGGAGGTGTACTTTTAGGAGGTGGTTGAAGGGCACTCTTTAACCCTTTAACGACAAGAGGGATTAGTTTTCCATACATTTTAGTACATGCTCATCATTAACTCTTAAACATCAAGTATACATACTAAAATGTATGGAAAACTAATCCCTCTCGTCGTTAAAGTGTTAAGTATGCTGTTACTTTGTATTATATTGCAACAGCATTCCCACAACAGGACTACATTTGGATATGGGTGATAAGGCTTGTAAATTTCACTAGATGTGCTACCATTTGAACTCCTTATTCAGAAACCAATGACTTTTTAGTGATCAGGCATCTAACTTTTATAAGCCAAGGAGAAAGAGCTTTAACTTAGGCCTGCTTTGCTTCTGAAGTGAAAAGTTAAATGTTAATGGGCTGAGGGATTTGCAACAAAACTAATATTATATTAGACTTGTGCCAATTCTTCAGGGTCTTATGGAGGAAAACAGAGTTCACTATACAATCATCAATCCAAAAGCAATCACAATGGGTCAACTGTATGGAAACTTTGATCCTGTGTCACATGAATGGTCTGATGGAGTCCTTGCTGTTTCTTTTCGACACTTTGCCAATGATCAGGTCAGCTTGTGATGGACTGATGGTGCAAATTAATGAATACTTGACAAGCTGACTGAGAAACTCAGTTAATCTGGTGCCTAGTTGAACAGATGAATGAACTGACTGGCTGACTTGGGAGATAAATGAACAGCTTAGAGGCTGACTTGGGAGATAAATGAACGGCTTAGAGGCTGACTTGGGAGATAAATGAACAGCTTAGAGGCTGACTTGGCAGATAAATGAACAGCTTAGAGGCTGACTTGGGAGATAAATGAACAGCTTAGAGGCTGACTTGGCAGATGAATGAACAACTGACTGGCTGAATTGACAGTTGAATGAATGGCAGGCTGACTTGGCAGATGAACAGACAACTGACTGGCTGTCTTGGGATATAAGTGAATCACTGACTAGCGGACTTGTCAGTTGAATGAACAACTGATTGGCCGACTTGGAAGATGAATGGATGACTGGTTTGGCAGATGAATGAAAAATTGACTGGCTGACTTGATATTAATGAATGACTAGCTTGCTGACTCAACCAGTTAACGAATAGCTGTGGCTGACGACTGAATAGCTGTTGCGTATCTTTCTGATCAATGATGAAGTGAGTGCAACTACAAATTTGTCCCGGTGATGCTAAACTCAGAGAGGGATTGATGTGCACTTGTATTATTTTTCAGACGCCAGATCGTAAATGGTTGATATTCGATGGTCCGGTTGATTCGCTTTGGATTGAGAGTATGAACACAGTTCTTGATGACAACAAGAAGCTCTGCCTGATGAGTGGAGAGATCATCCAGATGCCAAATGAAATGAACCTTATCTTTGAACCAATGGACCTTGAAGTGGCTTCACCTGCTACGGTAATTCAGTCTAATCTCGGCCTAACTTAATTCCCATTCAGCTATTATTTCTTCGAGTGCAGAAGTATTGCATTGTAGTGAATTGAGTATTTAGAGAAATTCTTTAGTTTTTTAAGTTTAAACTAAGGTAATAGGTCCGGTCATCAGCTACCATAAAGCGAAGAATGGCTTGATGCCAGATGATGTGGCCTCTTTCGTCAGCATATGAAGTTCAGCATTCTGGCTTACAAAGATGATTGTACTACTGGTACATTTTAAATGATTTGGTATAGAGCTTTATTCCATGTGAAGATTTTACAGCATTACTAGAAACTGATGTTCAGCAGCTCAGACAAAGCCAGGTACCATATTTGGATAATCCATAAGCAAAGGTTGTCATGCTGTTCGGCTCAGATTCTTCAACTCCTGGACCACACCTTGGAAAACTGTAGTTAATGAACTCTTAATTGTGTTGTAACTTTGCTTAATTTTATCTGACCTCGCATAACTAGTCCCGTGGTTGTTTTTTCATTAAAGGTGTCACGATGTGGAATGATTTATATGGAGCCGTCTTCACTTGGCTGGCGCCCTCTGGTGAAGTCATGGCTAAAGTCACATTTGCTTGGACTGAGTGATGCTTCAAAGAAGATCATCAGCAACTTGTTTGAGAGATTCGTTGATCCTTGCACTGCATTCGTGCGTCGCAAGACAAAGGTTGGACAGTAGAATTGTTGATTCTTTGTAGAGTGGAAATTGGCTTAAGACAATTGGGAAGAGGTCACAAATGAAAGGAAAGATGAGAAGTCGTCCAGTAAAGGCCAAAAAAGTAAGGAGAAGAGTATGAGAAATAGTCACACTGAGTCAAAATTGTGTAGAATGGTGAGGTAAATTGGTGAAGATGTTCAGGAAAAGTAGTGAAGAAAATTTTTGGAATAAAATTGTGCTCACAAAATGGTGGAAAAATGAATAGGAAAATGGTGATGAGACAATAATGGGTTGGTTAAGGTAAGTTTATGGAGAATATTATCAAGTGCTTGTGTTGAAGATCTTGGGAAGAAAAATTGGTGTTGAACGTGCTCAGGAAGAATGGCAAGATAAAGTGTTGGAGAAAGTATTTAGAGAAGTTGGATTGAAAAAATTGCAAGTTTTGTAAAATATGAAAGTGAGTGATTTTCTTTGTTATTTATGTTTAAGGAATTATCACCAACTACTGACTCTAATCTTGTGAAGAGCTTGATGAATTTAATCGAATGTCTAACTGATGAATATCAGTCGCCAGAAAACCGTGCTGATCCGGATGAGAAGCTCATCACAAAGCTGGAGGTAGAGTCAGTATATTGGATATAGTGTGTCAGATTTTGAGTAGCATCGCAAAGTCTGCTTACAATATACTACTGTTTCTTACATTTTGATATGTAACTCTACACGGAATCACTTTATCGTGTATAAATTGCATGTTATTGCTTGATATTTGTGTTATTGTTGCTAATGTGAATGATGTGCTTAGAGGGGACAATGATCTTGGTTATAATTGCATTACTTATATATATAATGCTCTTTACGTATGAGTATGCTGTTGATTATGATGTTGTTACAGATGGTGATGATGATTTTGATGTTGTTAATGTTATTTAAGGTGATGTTATCTAAGATGGTGTTGTTGTTGATACTCTGTGCACAGGGCTTGTTTCTCTTTGCTTTGACTTGGTCTTTCGGAAGTAGCTGCGATGCTAGTGGCCATGCCAAATTTGACTTAATTGTACGAGAGCTCATCAAGGTTGGTTTCTGATTTACTTACTCACTCAGAAAGTTTAACTTTGTCATCATGAAATCATAGGACAAAGAATATAAATTAGTATACATTTGCAAATTTGCTTATAGTTGGGATAAGAATGAGCCTTTCTTTTGCATGATATTGACTTAAAGAGGAAGATTAATAGTGTATGCGTGTATGTATATGGACTTTGATAAAGCACATTTTAGGAACCTCTGAAAAGCGTTGTGATCATGGCTGTCTAAGGGATCTGAACAGGAACTGGGTACGTCTTAACATAGCTAGAAAAAGTAATTTGAGCAGAGTTGAAAGAGACAGCTCGAATGTTCTTGGTTCTCAAAATTAGGATAATGGCTTGTAGGAGCTTAGTTACTTTGAGAGGTCCTCATAAGGCAGCATGTAATTTATAAGTTGATGATCAGCAGAGACATGGAAATCAATGAACAAGCAAAATATTAAAGAGTCCTGTCAAAAATTCAGGGATTGGTATGTGGGGACAGGGAAGAGATTTCCTCCTGACAGGGTACAGAATTCTGCAATGATGGTCCAGCATAGGGCTACAGAGATTGTTAATGTAGTCTAAGCTTTTGCTGTTATAGTTATTGTTAAATATTTTTAAGCATGGATAATAGTTGCAGTTAGAAACATTGCGCATCCATGTGGTTATTAACAGCAAAAGACTTACTTATGGTTTTTACATTTTTCTAAATATTCAACTTTTAGGGTGACTTATCTAATGAGACATATCGACAACTTGGAATGGAAAAAAGAACCGGGACATCATACAAGCCCCTCACGATTTCCTATCCAGATGGTGCAGAAACGATCTATCACTTCCAGTTTCTTGCGACAGGTGGTGGTGATGAAGCTGGTAATGAATGGTGGTGCAAATGGTCTGACCACCTCAGTAAATATCCTCCAATATCCAAAGATGCGCTATACAATGAGATCATTGTACCAACACTGGACACAGTGCGCTACACATTTCTCATGAATCTTCTTGTCACCCATCAGAAGTCGGTACTGTTTGTGGGTCCAACAGGAACTGGAAAGAGTGTTTATATTGTTGTAAGTTCAGTATCTTTTATGAACATTTACTGGTCTGCAATAATTTAAGAATAATGCAGTAAATTTATTGATAAAGGTTTATTCAGATACTTATGTATTCATGTCAGAATTGATGTCACATTATTAATTTCTTGTGCACATCAGTCTGACCTTAGTTTAGATTTAAATAATCCTCGATAATTTGGGTATATTTATTTGGGTGATATTCGTTCCAATACATGGTGATTTTGGTGTTGCATTTTAAGGATTTTTAAACATACTTTCAGACTTGTTTAAAGGGCTTTCATGTGTGGTTTATTTGCAGTTAAGTAACCTATGTGTGTGCTGTGGTTTAACTATGGTCTGGTTTGTATGTAAAACAGCACAGTTTTATTATTGTGTGCATCTGAGATTTGTTTGTGCTCTGATTTGCTTTCTTTGAAATATACTGTTTAAATTGTAGGACTATTTGTTGAAGCAGATGGACAAACATGTCTACAAGCCAAGTATACTAAACTTTTCAGCACAAACGAGTGCCAACCAGACTCAGATAATCATTATGTCGAAACTTGACAAACGTAAAAAAGGATTCTATGGGCCTCCAATGGGATATAAGGCGGCAAGCATTCTCTCTTTATAAACCAATTTAATGCTATTTCTGTTATTCGTAATTAAATTGTTTATTTTTTACTAAAATTTTTCTTTTTTTCTGTATAACAACGTTGCTTGTTTTCAAGACTCTAGTAATTTATTATCCAGTGTGCACTTTAACTCTGTTACTCTTCATTTAGAAAATTAGTAATGTGTTCAGATATGTATACTGTTAATATCTACAAAATTTAAGTATATTGTTTGTGTAAGTATATTGTTTTGTAACAAATGTTGTATATTCTATTGATGGTGTGCTTGTAGGTTGTTTTTGTGGATGATCTGAACATGCCTATTCGTGAGACATATGGGGCACAGCCACCAATTGAACTGTTACGCCAGTGGCTGGATCATGGTAACTGGTATGACCTGAAGGACTGCACTCCAATCCAAATAGTTGACATGCAGATAATTGCTGCAATGGGCCCACCAGGTCGGTTCCACAGACACATGTGCGCACAAAAACTTGACTGTACTCTCTGAATAGACTCTTCATTGAGTATTCTGTGAAAACTTCAAAGTGTCCTTAATACATTCCACAACAAATGACACTTGTCTTAAAATATCGTGTACTTCGTCACAGTCATTAGTATTAGTACCATAGACATAGGTTTTTCAATGAATCTGATCACCATCATCATCATCATCATCATCATCATCATCATCATCATCATCATCATCATCATCATCATCATCATAATCATCATCATCATCAATCACAATCCTCATTATCATTCTTTTCCTCATTGTTTTTGACTTTATTACTATGCATTCCATGAAATAATGCACTTCAAAGACTTGATTGTGTTCTGCTACTGCTGCAGGTGGTGGACGTAATCCGGTGACGCCAAGATTTCTTCGGCACTTCAACACAATCACCATCAACGAGTTTGACGAAGCTGCCATGGTTACCATCTTCCGTAGCCTCATGGACTGGCACATCTCATCGAAGTATGTGAATCAGCACTGATCTCTCATTAGCAAGAATTGACTGTGTGATGGTCGACTTTCATCTGTACTTGCATTAGTGCATCCATCACATAATATAGACTTGCAGTAGATAAAGCTATTTCTTTGTTGTTGAGCATCTCTTTGGGGCCATTAGGAACAATTTGCCACTGATTGTCACTTATATTGTGTGCTTTGTATGGGGAATATTAAACTTCAGTTGTATTATAACCTCTCTGCAGCGTCCAGATTGTTTGGATATGTTTTGTTTTGGTTACAGTAAGGCATCTTTGCATCATGTTTCTCCGGCTACACCTTAGGACTCTGTTCATAATGAGATTTTCATGGGTATCATCTGTCTTGAAATGAATTTGTTGTACTTCTAGAGGTTTTCCCTCAGAATTTGAGAAATGCGCTGGGCAGATAGTTTCTGGGACACTCGCGCTGTACCTGGAAGCTATGAAGTTCCTTCTACCTACTCCAGCCAAGTCCCACTACCTGTTCAACCTGCGTGATTTTAGCCGTGTGATTCAGGGCATTACGCTGTCCTTACCTGAGACCACAAAGACTCCACAGTGCATGAAAAGACTTTGGGTTCACGAGGTCAGTTGTGCTACTGTGGTTTAGTATGTATTTGTATGCATATGTAACATGCACACACTGATATGTGTGCTGGTATGTATATTTTCAAAATAGACCCTGTTTCATGTGCTAAGAGTCAAGGCCAAGTACAAGTTATTTGTATTGAATAGCAACCACATTTACTTTGATACCAGTGACTAGTACAGTCAAAAGTTGTCACAATTTAAAAACAAGTGTTACCTGAACCTTATTCTAAAACCATAATGGAAGAAGATCCATGCTACACCCTTTATTTACAATTATCAGTACTACTGTGGTTGATGGCTTATTAGTAACAGCACAGACAGTTTCTATGATGTTGTTTAATAACAAAATGATTTAATTGTCTTGTTAAAAGTAAAACAGATGATATATTAGTACATGTATATATGGCAGAATATCAAATAGTGATTTTTCTCTGATTATAAATATATTTATTTTGAAATCAATGTGCTGGAGAGGAAAGCTAGATTCAGAAGTGCTGTAAGCCCTAGTTTGATAAGACTGCAGTTGTTCTTTATTGAAGAAAAGTACAAAGTCAGGCAATCACTCATTTATTACATGCTTCTATCAACTGAAGTCATCATCCCAACAACAGTGGGACAGTCTTTCTTATGGTGCAATAGGGGCATTCTTTTCAGTTTATTATATCATGCTATGAAATGTTTTCAAAAGCACTTAAATATGTGTGGGAAACTGTAAACATTTCAGTAACAATTATAGTACTATTTGTAATACTAGAGTATTTGCCCGTCATATTATGACGGCAGTGTAGGCCTATATAATCATGTCGTTGGATAAAATGCTCTGATCGCCGTAGTCTTTCTTATGGTGCAATAGGGGCATTCTTTTCAGTTTATCATATCATGCTATGAAATGTTTTCAAAAGCACTTAAATATGTGTGGGAAACTGTAAACATTTCAGTAACAATTATAGTACTATTTGTAATACTAGAGTATTTGCCCGTCATATTATGACGGCAGTGTAGGCCTATATAATCATGTCGTTGGTTAAAATGCTCTGATCGCCGTCGTCAAGACGGCAGTACTGACGTCACAAACGGTTTCTGTTTCACAATAGATTCCAGAGCGTCCTCCGACAGACACACACTATATGGATATTATATGTATAGATAGTAATTAACATATTTGATAAATTTTGTTTCTCAGGCATTTCGTGTCTTCTATGATCGTTTGGTGGATGATGGTGATCGTGGATGGGTCTTCAGTTTTGTCAAGAAAGTGGTTGAATCCAAGTTAAAGGAGGACTTTAACGAGCTCTTTATCCACCTCGACTTTGATGGAGATGGAAAAGTGGTAGAGGATGACCTGCGTAGTCTTATGTTCTGTGACTTCTCTGACCTTACTGACAACCAGAAGAACTACCTTGAAGCACTTGATATGGAAAAACTGGGTCATGTTGTCGAGGGCTACTTAGAGGAGTTCAACAACTTGAACAAGAAGACCATGAATCTTGTGATGTTTCGGTGAGTCACCTGTCATGCTTCATTTCATGCTATTGTGATTTGTCACTGTTGTCCGTGAAGAAGGTGATACAGTTGATCAGTTACTTTACATTAACTGATTGTTAGTAGCAGTTGTCTAGGTTGCTTTGCGATGCAATGTAGTTGTTCTTCGGTTTCATTCCTGAATGTGACTCTTATACCATGATATAGTACAAGATTTTTATTCAGTGATTCAGACCAACAGGCCTTATTATTTAGCTTCATTAATAGTTTTCTCATTGAATTTTACTCTGCTTCTAATTTTCTTTTGAAGTTTTACATGCTTCATTTTTGGCTGAGATTTTGTCTGTCAAAGTCTAAATGTTCATGTTCTTAAAACTAGTTGCTTAAAACTTTGCTTGGTTGACATTTTGCTAGATTTGCTATAGAGCATGTGTCTCGTATTGCTCGAATTATCAAATATCCGAGGAGCCATGCTCTTCTGGTTGGTGTTGGTGGATCTGGTCGACAGTCATTGACCCGACTTGCTGCACACATGGCCGACTATGACCTATTCCAGGTCTGGCCTTCAGCTGATTTTGCATGAAAATTGGCATTTGAAACGTGTCTATTTCAATATTATCTACTATTGTTATTGAATGTTATATTTAAGAATATATTTGGCATTTCTTTGCTCTAAAGACTGTTCTCTTTCGCCAGGGTTGGGCTGGGAGCGCTTCTGAATAGCTTCCTTGAAGGGGTGCTATATAAATGCTTGATTGATTGAATGATAAATGATGTTTTAGTATAACTTATTTTTAGTGTGCTTTTTAGCTAATGGCTAACTGGCTGGGTTTGTTTCCCCATCAGGATAGTAAAACATTTCAGAATTTCTGTGTCACTATGCCTTGTTGCATGATCAGAGTCAGCTGTGAATGAATTCATTGCTTGTGTAATTGATGGAGGTAAGGTCGTTAAGGAGTAGACAAGCTAAATGGTCTTTTGTGAGTGGGAAACCAGTGCAGCTCATTGTTTAAATGTTAAGAAGTATAAACATGGGCAATAACTCTCACAGATTTTTGGTCCAAACTGCCTAGACCTACAATAAATGCTCTTGCTGATGGGAATGTGGGAAAACTGAACACTTTACGATCACATTGTTCCAACAAGTGTTAAGTTTAC
The DNA here is from genome assembly GCA_963556255.1 of Allolobophora icterica. Classification (NCBI taxonomy): domain Eukaryota; kingdom Metazoa; phylum Annelida; class Clitellata; order Crassiclitellata; family Lumbricidae; genus Allolobophora; species Allolobophora icterica. The sequence continues at coordinate 28,132,699 of OY744615.1, read as the reverse complement.
TCAGCTGAGACTGAGAAAACCTCAATGTTACTGAGCCATATCTTAAACTGGGAGTAAGTCTGCTGTAAGTGAAGGTGAATTAGCTCTGACAAACCCAGAGAATTATTGAAAATATTATTAATATCCTTAATTGGAATCATCATTATTGGTGTCAATGATGTTAGATAATTATGTTTGATTTGGTCTTTGGTTTAAGAAATAATTTGAGGTCATCCAATCTAAAATTTTAAGGCTGATATTGCACCATAGTCATAATGTGCAAGGCATTAATGTCTTAGAATCAGTGGTGAATTTAGAATGAAAATGTAGTTCATTATCTTAATTTTGCAGAGAGGACCAATGGCGAGCAGTGATTGTTTCACTTGTGATGGAATGAATTTTATTGTGGTGGTGTTAATGTAATTAGTGGTGGTGGTGTTGATAATGAAGACTGCAGTTTTTACTAGTAATTAACGTATTTACTTGCTTACACAACTTTTCATGTTATGTAGTGAAGTTATTGAACTCTTAGGTTGAGATCACAAAGAGCTACTCATCGTACGAATGGCGTGAAGATCTCAAGAGTATCTTGCGAAAAGCGACGACGTCTGATGCTAATGGAGTCTTCCTCTTCACTGACACTCAGGTAAGTTGCTTGTCATGGTGACTTGGTGTCATGCCTTGGCGCAGACTCTCGTGCAAATCACTATCTGAAAGTATTTGTTCAGATTAACATCATACCAGCCTTCCACTAAACTCTAAAGGTATCATTCTTTAGTTGCAACTTTTTTCTTTCTGATAGCTGGCTTCATTTGATATTTATTTGCTTTAAATGCATGTTACTGGTTATCATGGGTGGCGAACCCAGGGTTTGAGGGGGACAAGACCCCCACCTTTAAGAGTGGGGAACACACCATACATTTGTTCCCCCAATTTAGAAGAAACATGAAAAAAGGTAAAAAATGTTATTACGTGTGAGCGCGAAAACGTTTGTTACAACAATTGTTATTGCGCTTGAGCGAAAAGAAAAATTTGTTTGACCTCTTTTTTGACCAGATCATTTCAAAAGTATCCTCCCCACCTGTCAAACAAGATCACCACCACTGCTGGTTATAGGCTGTCATTTTATTCTGTATGAAGCATTTTATGTCTGAATCAGATGACTGTATAGTGCATCTCTTTACATATGCATTCTCCCTTCTATATATTCTGATGCAGCATGTAGTAAACTGTGCTTGCTTGCTTGCATACTTGTATTCTCAGATAAAGCAAGAATCCTTTCTGGAGGATATTAGCAACCTGTTAAATTCGGGAGAGGTGCCAAATCTTTATCCAGCAGATGAGAGAGCAGATCTGTGTGAGAAGATGCGCATACTTGATAGGTACAGAAAGCACTGTTCTGTTTAAAGTTTCCTAAACATATCTTTATGAACAATTTCTTTGATTCTTACTTTGTGAATTTGCATTTACAGTTGTGTTGTGATTGCATATGATTGTGCTACATTCCTAATGCTTAACAATCATGGTGGTGCGTTTTTGTTCCAACAGTTACTTTTAAGTTGTTATTCTGATGATCATGATTTTATTACAGTGCTGTTGCTCTGTGTGATTGTAATTTTACTATATTAGGCAGAGAGAGAAGGCAAAGCAGACAGATGGCAGTCCAGTTGCTCTGTTCAACATGTTCATCCAGCGCTGTCGAGATCAGCTTCACATTGTTCTGGCGATGAGTCCAATTGGTGATGCATTTCGGAATCGCCTACGCAAGTTTCCATCGCTTGTCAATTGCTGCACAATAGACTGGTTCCAGGTCTGTTTTATTCTTACAGTAGTTTCCATGGCTATAAGAAATGTACTTGGGTCACTAGCAGATACTTGTCCTTAAGAGGCTGTTACAATATCTGGTTTTAGAATTAAGGATTTTAATGTTATACATAAAGTAAGGTACAGTAATGGCACATTTACTGTGAGCTCTTAGTAACCGTTGTCCTGGATTATTATTATTATTATTATTATTATTATTTTTATTATTATTATTATTATGATTATTATTATTATTATTATATGAAGAATTATAAAGCGCAAGTTAATATAACTAAATACGCTGCATATGGGCTAGTAGCAGCTCGGTTTAGTCAGATGAAGTAAACAGGCAAGTCTTTAATTTATTCCTGAAGCTTTTGATAGAGATTTCCGGAACATGGCGTTCGATGGGCATCGCATTCCAAACCGCTGAGCCAGATGCCAGGAATGTTCTTCTATGCGCTGCAGTAACCTTTCTGGACCACACTAGGTCGTAGCTCTTTCCTGAATGCAATCGATACTGACTAGGAGCTGAAGATGCTGGCACACAGTTTTGGCTAGGTATGGTGGCGCCATTTTGTGAAGACACCTGTAGACCAGTGTCACCACCTTGAAGGCAGTCCTCTTGTGAAGGGACAGCTAGTGGAGTTCTCGAAGTACAGAGGTGATATGGACAAGCTTGCTAATGGATTGGTTACGAATAGTCTATTTTACTACCAGAGGGCACGAAGATTAAAATCACAGATACAGTTTTGCTGCAATTTTACCACTTCACCTTGAATTTCACCTTGATTTATTATATATTTATTTTTATATATTATTCTCGTTCAACCAGACGTGGCCAGAAGATGCACTGCATGCTGTAGCAACGCGCTTTCTCAGTGAAGTCGAACTGTTGGACCACATCCGTTCTGGCTGCATTGACATGTGCCAGGAATTCCATCTGTCCACCCGGTTGTTGTCGGAAAAGTTCAAGGCTGAGCTGGACAGACACAACTATGTAACACCAACGTCCTACCTGGAGCTGATCCGCACGTTTAAGACACTACTTGACATCAAGCGGAAGTAAGATGATCAACCACATTGATCATGGTTGATAAATTGAATGACTGGTTGAGTTATGTGTCCAGTAGTTTCACTGATTAGTTCATAGCTTATACCAGTAATAAAAGTAAATGTAATAAACTCCTCTGAATCACAGGTTCAAGATTTTTTTAATTGAAATGCAAATTTAACAGTCCATCTACAGGCCACCTTTCTTAACCTTGGCAGTCACGTACCAATCTCGGAAGGTTGGTTGGTTTCGGTTGGCTTAGGCATCCTACTACAGTCATCCATCCAGCTAGTCACAGTGCTACTGATTAAACTCACTATGCTTACCAGTGCCATAGTCCCTAATTAATATACTTTGGCTGACTAACATGTAAACCTAAGTTTGATGGCATTTGTTTCTCCAGAGAGGTGACAATAGCCAAGTCTCGCTATGAAGTTGGCCTTGAGAAACTGAAAGACGCACAGTCACAGGTTACAACGATGCAGAAGCAGCTGAACGACCTGCAGCCGCAGCTGGTCGAAGCCAGTCTCCAAGTTGATGTTATCATGGTTCAGATAGAAAAAGAGTCGGCTGAAGTTGCAAAAGTCGAAAAGGTATGGCATGTATGTTTGTATCTGGCTATAGTATTTATATTGCACCATTTCAGGACCTCTGAAAGGTTAAATGAAGGCCATCATGTGACTATGGTCATCACCAACAGAGATGTTAACATTGTTACTCACTAAATTTACTTAAATGCAAAGAAGAAAAAGCACTTTGTGAGATAATTATTTCAGTTGGCTTGATTAAAAGACTATGTGCTAGATATTGATTTTGTTCTTTTGATTGACTGATTGACAGCAAGTGAAGGCTGATGAATCTATTGCCAACAGACAAGCTGAGGCTGCCGGTGCCATTAAAGACGAATGTGATGCCAATTTGGCAGAAGCAATGCCTATCTTCAATGCAGCAATTGCTGCTCTTAATACACTCACACCTGCAGTAAGTCTAGCTTGCTTGCTTACTTACAGATCTTTGCTGATTTTTGTAGATATTTCTTTGAATTTCCATGCTTTTCTGCTTGCTTAAATTTCCGTAATTTCTGTAATTGAGTAATATTTTAAAAATTAAGCATCACAATTAAGCAGCACCTTCAGCAGCATCCTTGGTCAATAATCCAATGATTGTTGGTTTGACTTTGCTGAATGAACTCCATGTAATGACGTTGGGCAAGTTATTCGCCTGCATTTGTTGTTGTCACCATGTTCACACACACTCCTGTTGCCAAGCAGTAGAGTTTGGCACTGGCATAAATTAGGAAATATACAGCAAGTCCTGATCCATTGAGATTCATCTACTGCTGGCTCAAGAGCGTAAGAGTAAGTAACGAACGCCTCTACTTTGTTCTGCTGTGGGAAATGGGAGCCTAATTAAATACTTTAGTGTGAGATATGAAGTTCATATTGGTGCTGTTGTGACCAAGCTGAAACACTGAGAATTATATATTATGATTATATGATATATGATATGTGATTTATGGATGCATCCTGTATGTTTTTGGCAGTTGTTGGATAGTTATTGTGTTATCTGTACTTCAGCTATAAAGGTACAACAAAACCAGTTATAATGCCTTTGAGAAGTATGCTTCATAAATACCTGTAATAAATTCTGTACTTTAGCAATTACTTACAGTTTGCATTGTTACATATTACAGCATGCATCATTTAGCAAGTCTACATTACTATATTTGCTCATATATTATTATTATTATTATTATTATTATCACAGATATATGTTAACATGGCATTTAAAGATTATATTACAGCCTAAGTACCGGTATAAATCTATGTACAGGATATTTCAATAGTTAAGACGATGAAGAATCCTCCATACATGATCAAGATGACCGTGGAGGCAGTTTGTGTTCTAAAAGGAATCAAGCCAGACCGTTCTACAGATATTGCCTCTGGCAAGAAGTCTGATGATTTTTGGAAACCGGCACTTCGAATGCTTACTGATTCCAAGTTTCTTGAAGGACTCGTCCAGTTTGACAAGGTAAGGCTAGGTCAGGTCAACAAAGACACAGGCATTAAAGCAAGGTCATCTCTGAAAGTGCATAGACACTCTAATGTACATGACCTTTGCTGTATGGCCTAATGTCCCGTCGGGTTTTGCGGGTTTTGCGTTCTGCAGCTGGGGGTTGGGTGTTGGTTCCTCGGTCCCACTCCTCAGTTAAACAGCATCTTGCCTTCTCGGTGGCTGGCCCCTCTGCATAGAATGGGCTCCCACCTTCTTCGCACTTATTTCTGCGAGACAGTTCAACTGCTTTCTACCGTCTCCTTAAGTCTTCTGTGTTTAACTGTGGCTGGACTGGGAGCACCCCTGAGTAGGCTATATAGAAGAGGTGCTATATAAATTATGAAAGTGAATGAATGCATGATTGAATGATTGAGTGTTAGCAATGAACTCTGAAAGTACATGAACACTCTAATGTACATATTAGGTTAGCCACCAACAGGTATTTGTGATTCAGGTGTTAGGTTGGCATTTTCTTATCTATATTTTGTCAAAAAGTAAAGAAACATTGATGGTATTCTCCTTGCTGTTTTCTTGCCATTTTCTTGTGAGTGAAAACCATTCTCTTTGTCTTGCATTGTCAGCTTAGATGACTTTGAAGGAACACTATAAGTATAATGATTGTGGTTACATCATTTTCTTTCCCACTTAATTTTTGTTTGAAATCTGAATTTGTCGTAGAACACTTACAGCACTTTCATTAGACATAGACTCGTTGGATGCTATTTATAAGTTTAATGCAATTACAACTTCTTTTTGTTGTCCAGATGCTTGAGTGAGCATCTTTTGACCCGCTCTTGGAAACTGTATACTAAGTGGAATTATGCCACAGAGTACCATAGAAACCAAGTGAATTTGTTGAACTTATTATTGTTTATTTCTGTGTTCAGGACAACATTCCTCCAGCAGTCATAAAGCAGATACGTACACAGTACATAACAAACCCAGACTTTGATCCAGATAGGATCAAGGTTGCATCGACTGCCTGCGAAGGTCTCTGCCGATGGATACTGGCCATCGAGAAATATGATCTGTAAGACATAGTTAATTTTGACTACTGTTGTTTCTTTATTATCGTAATGATCATTCTACATACATCAAATAGCTATGTAGACCCTGTTTCTGTTGTGTTGCACTGGTTTAGGTCAGTCAGATGGACATACATGCAGAGCTTTTGAGATAAATGTTGTAGATTATTTCTACCATCTCCACCTGACTAGCCACTTCCTTATCGCTGAGCCATCTGTTTGTCCTCTAGGCTTTGACTTGCCTCAACAACTCTGGTCTGCACTAAACCAGTTTCGGACGGGCCAGGGTTGTTGTACATACCATCTTGTCAAATGGGGACAAGCCACTGATCCTTTGTCTATCTTGGTGCAATGCAGACTTTGGTGCACATGTGACGAAATACTGGCACTTTGTCTCACTGATGATAAAATGCTTGCAACTGCTTAGGCACAAACTGCACATGCTAGAAGAACCATCTCCACCAATACCACTTCCAGCATCACCTGCATCTCTTTGTGAATTGCTACTCTTCCAGTTATACTACAAATAATTAGGCTAAGTCTATGGTTGGTTATCTATCTATCTATCTATCTATCTATCCATCCATCCATCCATCCATCCATCCATCCATCCATCCATCTATCTATCTATAACAGATATATAGTGCCCCTTTCAAGAATCCACTCAGTGGCACTTCCGACCCAGGCCCAATCAAAAGTTAAAGCCTTGAGAAAGCCGTAAAAACAACCCAAAAGATCCGTAGGGAGGGAACGAAGCAGACAGGGACCGTCGCGGATGTTATTACAGACGGCAGGACCAACCACCGAGAATGCTGTACGGTTAACTTGAATAGTGCTTTTTTGAGTTAAGCATATCTTGAGTAATTAATCGTAATTTTAAACTCTGCCTTTCTTGTGTGCTAAACAAGTTAAATTAAGACAACTCAGTTATTTGCAGGTGACCAATCGAGACAGTCAGTGACGAGAATTGACTTAGGTTACTTAATGGTTTATTTGTTGGCATTTGTATGTTCTAGTGTTGCCAAGGTTGTTGCTCCCAAGAAGCAGGCCTTGCTTGAGGCTCAACGCCTGCTTTCAGCCGCTATGGCTGACCTTGAAAAGAAGCGTGCCGTCCTTCGTCAGGTTCAGGCAGAGCTTGCAAAGTTAGAAGAGGTTTTGGAAGCAAACAAACAGAAAAAGGTCGTCCTAGAAGGAGAGGTTGACCTCTGTAGCAAAAAGCTTGACCGAGCAGAAAAGCTGATCGGAGGTCTTGGTGGAGAGCAGTCTCGATGGCACCAGGCAGCTCTTGACCTTGGCGACAAGTACATCAACCTTACTGGCGACGTGCTCATCTCATCGGGAGTGGTAGCCTACCTTGGAGCATTTACTTCCAACTTCCGACATGTAAGTTTACTGTAAGACGTGCACATGATAAAATTTTTAACATTGGGTTCGGCTGCATGAAACAGAATCTTTGTTAATATTATTTTCATCATCTTGAACACTGTTCCTTATGTTTGGCCCAAGTAACTGTGACATTTGTAACAAAAGAACACTTGGACGTGTATGCATGAAAGGGCTGGAGATAGTTACGTACTAGCGCTTATGCCTAGACTAAATAATCTCTGACTAGCAACCTTCGACACAGAGTATGCAAGAAGATGCTGGCTTATATGACAGACTAACTAGTCTACGTGAGTTAAATTTTGATGCAAAGTTTTTTCCAATATTAATGTGGTTTTTATTGATCATGTATGTGCAAAAGCTATTATCTTGAGACATCATCAATATATTCATGTTCTATGTTATATATCATTGACAAACAGTATGCAATGATGTTCATAATTTGTATGTGTTCAGGTATTACCATTGCTTTTATTATATGTGTGGGCTAGATATACTGATTCCAAGTTGTTGCAGTTATTCAAGATAATAAAGTCTTATAATATGAAATGCCAAAATGCAGATAATAACAATAATAAAAACTGCTACCCAAAACCTTTGTACTGTTCTCATTGATAGATTTTCCTGCAAAATAAGGTTGCAATTTGCAGAAAAATATGACTTGATTATTTACTGAGAATTTTTAAGATAGTAGGCCTACTGTAAGAAATTTCATTGTTTAATACATTATAAAACTGTATGGTGTTTGGTAACATTTATAACAGATGCATGCATGACATTTTGATATATTAGTGTAGTGCCAAACACTTGTTTTTTTTGTTGCAAAATTAGTATTTGTTAATAGGAGCAGACTCACAGATGGGTGATTGCAACAAAGAAAAAAGAAATACCGTGTTCGGAAGAGTTTTCTCTGATTACTACCCTTGGGGATCCTGTGAATATCCGCCGATGGAACATCTATGGCCTCCCAACAGACAGCTTTTCCGTTGACAATGGAATAATCCTCAGGTTAGCTGTTCGTGGTAAAGTGAAAATGCTTGAAGTCTTACATCTTTCTTTTTAAATGTCACAATAAGACATATATGGCAAATGAGTTGTTGGCTGTGAAAAACACATGGTTTTTTGGCCTATTAATGTTTTTTTGTGATTTCAACTATTATTTATAGACAGTATATTGACTCGAGGAAAGCTGGAGGATGGTCATTAGGTATTTTTGAATGTGCTTAGTATTTGCTTCATTTTCTGCTTCATTTTTATTTCCCTTTTGATTTTACTTTTGCTTTCTTGTACATTTTCAGTCATCATTTTCATATATATATGCACAAGATGCACCTTTTGTAGAACTTGCATGATAGACTTGCACTTTTCCTTACCTTAGACCTTAGTCCTTCCACGTGCTGACAGCGCATCGGGCTACACAGCTCCTCCATGTCATTCTGTCCTCCGCAGCTCCCTCAGCCTCTTCCCATGTCATTCCGCCGTCATCCAAATCTTGCATGATCGTGGCTCGCCAGGTCTTTCTCGGCCTCCCACGTTTCCTTTTCCATCCCGATGGGGTCCAGTTCAGTGACTGCTTCGAGATTCTTTCGCTGTCTGATCTATGCATATGACCTAACCAGCGTAGGCGCGTTTACTTGCACTTTTAACAAAATGAAAAAGCAATATTGTGCAAATGAAGACTGGAGCTGGACAGTGTATCAGTAAATGAAGATGAAACTGAAAGGAAATTGGAAATGATATTTAAATGAAACAGGGTTATGAATTTTTCTCTGCTTTTATGTACAGTAATGCTCGTCGCTGGCCGCTGATGATTGATCCACAGGGACAGGCGAATAAGTTTGTCAAGAACATGGAGAAACCCCTTGGCCTGCGTGTCATAAAGTTTTCCGACTCTGACTATGTGCGCATACTCGATAACTCGATTCAGATGGGAACACCTCTTCTGCTGGAGAACATTGTGGAAGAAATCGATCCAATCCTTGAGCCTGTCCTCTTAAAGCAGACTTTCAAACAGGGTGGCACTCTATGCATCAAACTTGGTGACAGCACGATTGAGTACAGCCTTGACTTCAGACTCTACATGACAACAAAACTACGAAATCCACACTACTATCCAGAAGTTGCTGTCAAAGTGACGTTGCTGAATTTTATGATAACTCCCGAGGGCCTCGAGGATCAGCTGCTCGGGATTGTTGTGGCAAAAGAGCGTCCCGAGCTTGAGGAGGAGCGAAATGCACTCATTGTCGCGAGTGCTGAGAACAAGGGACTTCTGAAAAAAGTTGAAGATAAGATCCTGGAAGTTTTATCATCATCACAGGGGAATATCTTAGAAGATGAAATTGCTATTAAAATTCTTTCGTCATCAAAAATACTGGCCAACGAAATAACAATTAAGCAGGTATGCTGGCTTGTCACCATGAAGATTTGTTTTGCTCTCATTTGCTCTTCTCAATACTGCTATGTCTGCATTGGCTATGAATGTGGCTGGATGGTTACAGCCCTCATCCAGGCTCAACTGTCTTAGGGTGCTCAATTTTTATTATGATTTCCTGGGATAATATGGTTGCCCATTCACTTGTCAGCTTTCTTGTCAATACTTATAATTTTACAGAAGAAAAAGTGATCAACAGTGTGCAAACCCATTAGTACCATTCCTGGAGCTAATGAGTTTCTTCTTTATATTTCATAGTTATCTAAGATTTAAACGAGTATTGCTGCATTTTGTGAAGTGTTTTGATAGACTTCATTGCCGATAAAATTAAAATACTTTAGTTTTGCTTGAATCTTCTGGTAATTGTACTTGTACTGTACTGTGTTTAATGGTATAAAACTAATTTCTTACATTATAAAAATTTTTAAATTGCAGGCAGTTGCAGAGGAAACAGAGAAACAGATAAATGTTGCTCGATTGGGTTACAAACCAATTGCAGTCCACTGTAAGGTCCTCTTCTTCACAATAGTGGACCTAGCGAGCATTGACCCAATGTATCAGTACTCGCTTGTCTGGTTTATCAACCTCTTCCTGTTGTCCATTGAGAAGGCAGAACAGACCATGGTGCTTGCAGAGCGATTGCTGAGTCTGCGTCGACACTTCACGTACTCCCTCTACTGCAACATCTGTCGGTCACTTTTTGAAAAGGACAAGGTCAGTCAACACTGGTCAGCTTTTCGGTGTATGAGCAGCATGGTAAAAACCAGTAATTGGAAAAACTAGGTAATGACAGCAGTTAAGACATAAACAGGAAACTCGTAATGCTGCTTTGTGAGCCATATTAAAAACAGCCGTATGACAACACCATATTCTGATTAGTGTCTTTTATGTTGTTAAATTAGGTAATAATAGCAGGTAAGACATAGGTAAGTAAGTAAGTAAGTATGGACTTTAATGCTCCGCCTGCAAACGCACTGTGGCTAAACAGGAAACTCGTAATGCTGCTTTGTGAGCCATAAGAAGAACTCTCCATATGACAACACCATAGTGTAACTAACATAACTTATGTTGTTAAATTAATTTCTGTGGTCGATTTCCCCAGCCTTGTTATATCAGCATCTGTGTTGTAATAAAGCATGTTATTGCAAGGTCCCAATGTTTAAGGTATGTTGGACAATGTAGGTAAACTAGGAACAAAACAAGGGCTGTTTGTTATTGTAGTCAAACTGAAGTCATTTTCTGTTATTACAGTCTGTTGTAGGCAGCACACTTGTGTTAACGACAAAGGTAAAGGTAGCACACTTGTGTAACGACAAAGGTAAAGGTAGCACACTTGTGTTGCATCATAGTTGGGCTAGCTCAGCAGAACTTGATATGTTGGCTGTGTTTTGAAATCAGACTGTTACATTGTATGTCAATTCCAGCTGCTCTTCTCATTTCTGTTGAGCGTTAACATCCTCAAACAAAACAATGAGGTGGAGGATGACGAGTGGAGGTTTCTCCTCACAGGTGGTGTTGGACTTGACAACCCATTCCCTAATCCAACTTCATGGCTGCCAACCCAGTCTTGGGATGAACTCTGTCGCCTTGATGATGTACCAAGCTTCAAAGGCATGAGGCCAAAGTTTGAGTCACTGAAAGCGGAGTGGAAAGTCTTCTATGACAGCCTGGTAGGACTTGTGTTCAATTAGGTATAGCTGCAATATAGGCCATATACTAGAGTACAGAATTTGCTACCAGCATAATAATTTTATTTTCAATGGTGGATCTGTTATTAAGTATGACTGCTTTTGAGGAGAATGTAATCATAAGTTTGGATCTACAATCTATTGGTGCTGATAAAAAAGGAAATGAGAATTGACAGATTGATGCATTGACAGGTTGTTAGGGTGACAGACGGATGAATTGAGGAGATGATTGGCCGAAAGACTGGTGAATTGACAGACTGATTATTGATTGATTGACAAATTGATTAATATATGAAGAGAATGCATAGCAGTGCATTGGTGAATAGATGAAAGAAGAGATGGCATGTTGCTTCACTATTTGTATCCAAGGATCACTTGGATATTTTACAAAATAAGTATCAGATAAATAAAATAATGTCATGACTGATTTATCAGCTGTTAATTGACTACAATTGACTACAAATAAATTAGGATATTATAGAGAATTTCTTCAGTTCCACTGGTCATTATTTAATGATAATACATGTAATAATAATAATAATAATAATAATAATAATAATAATTACTTACTAATAATTAATAAGTAATTACTGTGACATGATGCCAGGTTTTGATGATAAATGTAAGCTGGATGTATCGCACAGAGTATATAGCAACCCTTTTGAAATTATTTGTAAACTGCTTCAAATAAGCTAATCCTATAAGGCAACCAATACCTCTGTAATAATAATATTTCAGCCATTCAATATTAAATTTCTCTTACATAATATTTGTACCATTTCTCTTGAAACAATAGTTGCTAAAACAGATGAAACGAGAACTATGATAGGCTAGCCATTGTAAAATAATAATATGGTGATCATGAATATTCATACAGCACTGTGAGCCACAGACAAGCATCACTTAATTCAAAAAGGGTGATGTACAATTGTACATGCATGGATATTTAATAACAATGGAACTAAATTTGATAGTGCATTATTCATACATGTATGTATGACATACTGGATTGGACTTTGTCTTACAGGAACCCCATCATGCGCCTCTGCCAGCCCCCTACCAGACTAAGTTCGGCATGTTTCAACGCTTGATCATTCTTCGAGTTGTTAGGCCGGACAAAGTTATCCCTGCAGTGACTGAGTTCGTGGTTGACCAGCTTGGGAAGAAGTACATCGATCCACCACCCTTTGACCTGGCTGGTTCGTATGGTGACAGCAACCCTATGTCAGCCCTCATATTTGTGCTATCGCCAGGAGCTGACCCTGCAGCCGCTCTCCTTCGCTTTGCCGATGATCAGGTAACCTGTGTTGCTTTTGTGGAAGAATTTATCTAGTAATTACTTCATGTCATGTAGAATGCATAAACTTTGTGTAAGATGGGGAGTAACAAAGCCAGAGGAGATTTTGGGATTACTCTCTACTTGTCTTTGGGTGAACAGTGAGATGTCTTGAAAGTCATTTCAAACTATATATATGTATATATTATGGTATATGCATACATGTATGCGTAAATACATATGGATGTATTTGTGTGCATGCACTTACATGGAACCTTTGAGGGGGGGGAGTAAAATGCATGGATGCACACCTGAACGTCTTTTTAACATCTCACAAGCTGTATTAACCCTTCAGGTTTCAACTGGCTTATGTGATAGTAAACTAAACTTCATACTTAACTCGCTCAATTCAGAACCGTATGTCCGCCTCGTTGCCTTAGACTTTTCTAAGGCTTTTGATACTGTCAGACACTCTTTCCTGGCCGACCAACTGGCCCTCTTACCCATCCCCATCAATATTCATAATTGGATCCTCTCCCTCCTCAGTAACCGCAGCCATTGCACTAAGTTCCATGGTATCACATCGACCCTGGCCAGAATTAATGCAAGTATCATACAGGGCTCCGGCATGGGTCCTACCAATTTTGTTGTAGCCATGTCAGGTCTAAAACCTCTCTACCACTTTAATCGCATCTTCAAATATGCAGACGACTGCTATCTTCTCATACTAGCTTCTAATATCTCCACCACTGTTGCAGAACTTGATCACATAAATGCCTGGGCCCAGAGATGCAATCTTCATCTCAACCATTCTAAATCCAGCGACATTATCTTCACCAAGCCCAAGACGATCCTTAAATCCAATCCACCACCTATATGCGGAATCCCAAGGGTCTCTTCATTAAAAATATTAGGAATTGAAATAACCGATAAGTTTGGATTCTCTCCCTATATCCAAAAACTAAGCATAAAGGCTAAACAATCCCTTTACGCTCATCGTATCTTAGTTTCTCATGGGCTCTCGGGCCCAAGGCTTCATGATGTAATACGGGCTACCACTGTCAACCGTATGCTGTACTGTTCCCAGGTATGGTTAGGCTTTGCTAACAAGCAGGAACTTGATCATTTGGGCGCAATTATCCGTAAGTTGGTTCATCTCGGCTACCTCCCTCCTTCTTTTCCTACTTTTGATGAACTTTGCAAAAAAGCTGATCGTGATCTCTTTAAGAACATTCTCAAAAACCCTAGTCACCTCCTCCACGAACTTCTACCTCCTGTTCATAAGACCGGGTATGATTTGCGCCCACGTTCTCATAATCTGGTTCTCCCTAGATTTGACTCCCTTACCCGACGAGGTTTCCTGGGTAGAATGCTGTACAGCTAGGCTCTGTTGCTATTATTTTCATTTATAATTTAACGTCATTATTACTGTTATATTTTTCTGTCCTCTTTGTGTATAATTGTATGTAAAGCGCTGTGCGTTTGCTAGCGTTTAATAAAGAATATACTTACTTTTACTTACTTTAAAATAGTGTAAATACTAAAATTAATTAATTGCTTCAACTTTTGTCTTCACAGTTACTGATAGAAGCTAATGATTACAATGTATTTATATACATTTAGGAATGGCTTTATAATTCAATGCATATAAATATTTATTAACTTGTTGGAGTTTGTCTACTGTATAATAAACATCACAGTTTAAAAGTGGACAGGTTATGGTTGTTTTGTGTTGCAGCGATTTGGACTTGGCAAGTTTGAGTCGCTGTCTCTGGGTCAAGGTCAGGGCCCTATAGCACAGAGGATGGTTGAAAAGGCTGTAAAGGAGGGTACTTGGGTGACGCTTCAGAATTGCCACTTGGCACCATCCTGGATGCCAACTCTTGAAAGAATCTGTGAAGTATGCAGATGTTTTACAAACATTCATAACTTATAATCCTTTATAATTGTAATCATATTCATTATTTAAATATGTTAATGTTAATCAATCTGGCTACGAAGATAACATATCATGAATGCCTAATTAACGTTATATTGTGATTATACTAGATTATTGCCCATCCTAAGACGGTTTAAAAACAATTTGAAAATGTGTGCATGAAATTTATTATGACCTGTTAAGATCGTTCGTTTAAGCCCGTTTTAAGTCGTTAGTTTAAAAGAGCAGCCGTTTACTGTAGCCTATATTTAAATTTACGTTGAATGAAGTGAGGTGAATTAAGTCTGTCGGAATGTCGCCATTTGTAAACAGTGACATCATTAGTCATGAATATAATTCATTAGTTGAAAGTGGCCAATGAGAGGAGCATAACAGAAAGTTGACTTCTTGAATAACTTCATGACATTTATGTTCGCTTATATTATTAATTATAATACTAATTATAATTAATCAAGAATTTTGACTTGCCAATTTATTGATCAACCTTAGAGGTCAGTGGCTTGATCATAAAAAGAGAAATATTGCAAAATTTTTATTCTCAGCCTGTGCTGGGTTTTGAGTTTTTCAATCTGAACCATCTACTTCATTTTTATATAAAAATTTGCAATCACTGTCATAAATTCAGTCTGTCCTTAAGAATTATATAGCACCTTTTCAAGGAACTTCTCAAAGTTGTTCCTGAGTGACACCACAAATAGAATAGTCTTCAATCACCGGCAAATACAGAGGCAGAGAAGGACATGAAGCTTTTACTTTGTAAATGTGTAATAAATATCGTAATTATGATGACTTCTATTATCTAATACATGAGGTATCAACCGATGGGACCCAAAATCTAGTATTCCAATCAATTTCCATCATAGGCGTAGACTGGGGAGCAGCCGGGGCATGTGCCCCCTTCCCAATAATTGAGATGGACTGTACACCCAATGCAACAAGTGTAGAATGAATAACCAAATGCCCCCCAACATTTTGGACAAGTTTACACCAGTAGTTTCCATAACAAATAATGTTGCTTGATAATGTGTTGGTCATGAAGCTTGAGCATTTCTGTTCTGACTGTTGTTAATTGTAGGACCTGAATCCAGAAAAGACACACCCAGATTTCCGCCTTTGGTTGACCAGTTACCCCTCCACAGCTTTTCCAGTTGCCATTCTTCAGAATGGGATTAAGATGACGAATGAGCCACCAAAAGGCCTTCGATTTAATCTCCTGCGCTCGTATATTATGGATCCAATATCTGATGACGAGTTCTTCATTGGAGTTCAGAACCAGGTCAGACATACAACTCCGGATAATATGCAGGGGTACCTAAGCCTGGAGAGCCAATATATATATATTATATAATATTGATTCAAGAACGTCCAGAGATAGCATATATTTCACATGGTCGTGAAGACTTCCTATAGGTGGTAGTCGACAGCTAAGCCATGCTTATGCATACAGATCAGAAGACAATAGTCCCAGCCAGTCCTTTTTTTCAGCCGGAACGAGCCGGAACGGCGTTCCGGCACCTTTTTCAGCTACTAAAAAATAATTTATTTATTTTAATAATTAAAACAGTAATTTAGTTATTTTAATTAAATTTAAGTGTTTTTGAACTGTTTTCAGTGTTTATTGAGACTCCTGCCAACCCCCAATTCTGTTTTTCTCGTGATTTTAGCCAGCCCATAATTGTTGCGTTCCGGAACCTATTGTTCCGTTCCGGAACCTTTTTTTCTAGAAAAAAAGCACTGGTCCCAGCTATCACAAACCTGAGCCACTTGTACAATGTACATGTTCAGTAGTGACTTTGAGTAAACGCTGTCTGCGTTGCTGTTTTGTTCACTTGTTGCTTTGCTTCTGCTGTAGCAAGCATGGACAAAGCTGCTGTTTGGTCTGTGCTTCTTTCATGCGTTGATTCAAGAACGTAGAAAGTTTGGAGCTATTGGATGGAATATACCTTATGAGTTCAATGAAACTGATCTGCGCATATCGGTTCGCCAGTTGGCCATGTTCCTCAACCAGTATGCCGTAAGTATCCTTCTCTGATGTTTCTGATGTTTATCTAAGATTAACCTAAAATTATCCCTTCAAAGTATTAAATGATGCTATTGAAAACTAAATACTATGCGGGAAGGGATAATTTTTCTGCGATTTGGAGCAAACTGGGTTGAATGCCTTGTTCTTTCCTGTAACTTTACAGCGGACAGATGAAGTGGTCTAAATCTGATACTAATTGCACACAGGTGCATTATTTTACAAACTAATTGCACTTATATAAAATATAACTGATTGATTGAGCTCGTTAAGATTAAGAATGTGACAACACAGATGCATTTATGATTACAAATTATTACATACCGGTAAATGTCAGAGTACTGTATATACTTGCATTTACACCTTGGAGTCGTAGCTTGACCCTCAAGTAGGTTGACCCAACTTTGAATACTGTATATACTTGCTTTTACACCTTGGAGTCGTAGCTTGACCCTCAAGTAGGTTGACCCCAACTTTGAACTTCTAAAATTTCCTAAGCTTTTCGACTTATACATGTAAATTATCACATTTTTCTATAGTGACCATATGACCTTGACCTTGTTAATTTTCAGTGAATTGATTTGGTGAGATTCTTAACCACTGCTACCTGTTTGAATGGGTGCTACACCTTGTAATGTCCTTTGTATGTGGACCATGGTAGGTCACGATTCAAATCTCAAACAATCCACAATCAGTATGTGAACTGGCATCCTCACTCCCAAAGCGCCTTGATGTACTGTCAAACCAATGTAGCTAACTGGATATTATACAGTAAACTGATTCAGCCTTGTTGTCTTTCTGATATGTTGTTTCTGCATTTAGGAGATTTTATGGTGATCAGCTTATGTAGTTAAACTAAACTAAACCTTTTACTTAATTCATATTCTGGAAGACTTGCAAGTTAGAAACTAAGACTTTATGTTTCTCATTACAGGATGTTCAGTTTGCTGCACTCAAATACCTAACAGGCGAGTGCAACTACGGAGGGCGAGTGACAGACGATTGGGACCGGAGAACACTACGAACTATACTGATGAAGTTCTACTGCAGTGATATAATTGAAAAGGCAGACTACAAATTTGATGAAAGTGGAATCTACTATGCACCGCCAGTAGGACCAGTGAGTGTGCTTTCAGATCACTGATCAGGTGTGCTTGCAGGACTAGACCAGACAAGTTTACTGTTTTGATCCCATAGACCAGTGACCATGTAATTAAGTCCTGGTATTGTGGCCTCCTGGGGTTTAGTCTTCTCCGTTTTCTTTAATAATGTTTGAGTGTTGTGAGTTCAGTGTTATTTGTTCAGGTTAAATTTGTATTGGCAGTCTCCACTTTTTGCATTGTCACTTTGCTTGCTTTAAAGTTGGAAAAGCTTTTGACTTTAAACTTGGGCGTGTGTCTATTCTTGTTTAGCAGTAGACAAATAAATTATCCATCTGATTGCCCAGCACATCAGTGCATCTGGTGTACATTGATGACAATCTCAGTTGGAACTTTAGAAACAGATTAAAACCCAGAAAAGTAGTGCTGACACCAGTAGTAGTAAGTACGCAGTGTCTGCAACCATTCTGTCGAGACTGGGAGTGTTGAGTACGTGTTGCTGTCCTGTCAGCAACAATGGTAGGAAGAAATTGATTTCACCTAATTATTGTTTTTGTCCTACCACTTGTATTTTTAAACAGTACGATTCCTACGTTGAGTACATCAAGGGCTTGCCGTTTAGTCCCCATCCAAACATCTTCGGAATGCACGCGAATGTTGACATCACAAAAGACCAATGGGAAACCAGACAGATGTTTAACAATGTTCTCCTAACACAGGTAAATATAAAAGATTAATGCACAGGTACTGGGATGGACACTGAAAGGCAGTGACCTACAGACTAATCAACCACATCTTTGAATTTCCTCGCCCTTGTCATTCGCTGATCATTCATTGTAAGTTTGCTTTCTAGATATGGGATGAGGCTTTTCCCTGGTGTCCAGTCACCGATTCCTGGCCATGCATTTGCAATAGGTGTTATATTGCCTATTGTTGTAATTATTAAATATATTTTGTAACCTGAAAGATCCAATCGGAAAGGTGATGTGAAAAATGAAAGGCTGACAACTGTTCTGAAATGGCTGGTGTTAAATGATGTTTTGCTCAGTTAAGGTGCTACAGAAATCAGTCTTGTTGATTTGAGTGCTAACGTTTAGTTTTCCAGCTAACAGTTTATCTATGCAATATTATTATCACTGGTACTACTACTATGAGAATACATTAGCCTACCTTTAATTGTGTTAGTTGTAGAGTAAGGATAAATCGGTTATATTATTTTTTACATGTGACTAGGCTAAGACTTCATCTGGAATGGGAACATCTGCCGATCAGACCGTATATGACGTTGCTGGTGATATCCTGAACAAGCTTCCTCCTGACTATGACACAGGTGTGGCGCTCCTCAAATACCCAACTTCATACAAGCAGAGCATGAATACCGTACTCGTCCAGGAAATGGGTCGATTCAACAAACTGCTGAGCACAATTAGGTCAAGTCTACAGAATGTGCGAAAGGCTATCAAGGCATGTATTGCATGTTGTCTGAACTCCTAGGTTTTTGTAATGTTACTGAACTTTTTATGTTGAGACTTTTCAGTGCTCTATTCTGCTGTCCACAGTTCAACTCTTGCAGTGACATTAAGTGAAATTGGTCAGCTATCTTGAATACCATATACAGAATTTTTCAGTTCTGTCACCAAATTTCAAAATTGTTCAGTTGCTTGGTGCTGTTAATATAACATTGGCAAGCACAGTGAAGTTCATTAACGCTGAACCGGTTAAGTACTTAGATAGATGATTGTTATTGATTACCAAGCCATATGGACGAAATGAGCCTGCTGTCTTTCTAGGTTTGATAAATGAGTTCCAACACATGTTCGGATGGTTGAAATATATGTTGTGTTGTTGGTTGTCTGTGGTCATGTGCCTGTGTCAGCCGAGGAATCCTTCAACGCTGAGACTATGTATGCTTCTGTCAAAATCCAATCTAACAATGTAAACAAGTGATCAGTTCACCTCTGATTGCATTGCACAATCGAGAAGAACAATGGCAATGATAAAGCTGTAAATCCAGTCAACATTCCCTATAATTATTTGTAGACAGCTATACTGTTTACATTGGCGATCAAAGTTCAGAAAAGGTGATTAACATGCATCTGATCTAATTGAGCCACGTATTCTGTTACTATTACTAAAGGGTCTGGTTGTGATGTCAGCTGAACTGGAGGAAGTTGTGATTAGCATTCTTAAGGGAAAGATTCCCGGGATGTGGATGAAGAAGTCGTATCCGTCACTCAAACCACTTGGCAGCTACATCAATGACTTCCTTGCACGACTCAAGTTCTTGCAGGTTAGTAGTGCCTCTGCAGCCATTTCCAGGCTATTATTAGTAGTATCTTTGTTATTATCTTCAATGCTACACATTTTTGTGAAACTGTAATGAAATTGAACTGCTGTTTTAATACTCTCAGCTATCAACATAACAACAAAAGAATGATATCTCACAAATAACTTAGACTACGGTATATGAATATTGGAAATAGGTTTTTGCTGACAATAACAGTAGCCATTTTTTGCAAACTTTTATTTCAGTTCCCAGAAATAAGTGCTTCTTGTGCAGTATGCCATGCTTTCTTCATTTTTTTCCTTTTATTTGTTTTGTATTTTTTTTTAAAGAAATGAAACACCTTGATAAATATTTGTTTATTTGCATGTCATATGCAGCTATGTAACGATTACACAACCATGTTTGTAGGAATGGTATGACAAGGGAGCGCCAGCCACCTTTTGGGTTTCGGGGTTCTTCTTTACGCAGGCCTTTCTGACAGGTGTACAACAAAACTACGCTCGCAAATATGTAATCCCAATTGATCTTTTGACCTTTGACTATGATGTCCTGGATACCATGGAACACAAAACAGCAGCAGTAGATGGTAAGTAACTGGTTAAGACAGTGATGGGGTGGCTGGATGCTTTTAAAGAACTTCAGCTTTCTCCCACAAGTCTTATGCATTTAAAAGTATCCAGTTTATGTATTTTCAAACATAATTGACTCAGGAATTGCAGATTTTAAGTCATGAAACTTAAACAGATTTATGCTTTTTAACAAAATCGGTTCAATCTAATGAATTTTAATACTCTTGAATATGTTTAGGCTATGGAATACATAACATGAATTGGTTATAAGATAATGGATTTGAAACGTTATCGAGTTTCTTTGTTTCTTATTTGGCCTTTTAATGTTTATTTAATGCATTTGTGGTAAATAGAGTTTTGATTTTAATAAATAAAAGTCTGTTTTTATTGGAAACTTGTAACTAATTTGCAGAATTTGTTTAGGTGCGTACATCAGTGGTCTCTTTTTGGATGGTGCTCGTTGGGATAGCAAGAAGAAAATTCTCAATGAATCGTTTCCTAAACTTCTTTTTGATCCAATGCCAGTCGTGAGTATTGTTTCATTCAAGACTTTATTTCTGTATGGAAAATTTGTCGATAACCATTTTATTTATTTATTCATCATGCCTTTTCATATTGAACCATCTTCATGGAACAGTCTTCGTTGAACAGTTACGTGCTGTTCTGAAAAATTCTCAAACTGTCTTATAACGCACTTGTTTAGATCAGTCAGAAAGCCATGTGTGCAGCGCTTTTGTGAGGTACTTTAAAGGCGCTATATTAAGTACCTTGATACATACATACATTGATGCAAACTCTGTACTTTTTGTTAGGAAAACTGCTTAGAGAACTGCATGAATTTGTCACTTCTTTAAGAACAAATTATGTAATGGGTTGATGGTTAATGTTGAAGTGTAGGTGGCATAAAAGAAGAGTTTCTTCGTCATCATAGGTGTAGACTCTGGGGGGGCAGCCGGGGCACGTGCCCCCCAATAATTGAGATGGACTGTACATTTAATGCAAGAAGTGTTGAATGAATAGCAAAATGCCCCCCAATATTTTGGACAAGTTTACGCCAGTGTTCGTCATTCTTAATATTACTTTGACTTCTGTAAGCATTGATATGAAATTTTTATAGAAATAAAATTAGTTCTCAAACCAACTTATGTGCACTATGCTGTATATTATTTATTTAATTACTGATTTATTTAAAACGCTTTTTACACGTGTAAAATCAGTCAATTTGAATCGTAGGCATGTATGTATGCTTGCTGAGAGCCGAGACAGTGATGCTAAACTGATATGACTGTGTACCAGTTTTTCTCAAAGGCCCACACTGAAGTCCCAACACAACAAAAATCTAACCACATGTCAGTGTTTCCTTGTGGTTCATATCATAGCTTACAACTAGTTGTCAATTCACATGATGCACTGGGATTTGAACCCTGAATGCAGAGGTGACAGTTACTTGCCTTAGTAATCAGTCACCACATTGCAATGCATACTTGCCAAGCTAGGCCTTACAACATCTGAACCCATAACTTGAACAAACAATGAGTTCTGTGTTGTACTAACATAACACATACTGCAGATTTGGCTGAAGCCGTGCAAAAGGTCGGATCTTCCAGAGAAGCCAATCTACACAGCACCTGTGTATAAAACGAGTGATCGACGTGGAGTCCTTTCAACTACTGGCCATTCCACCAACTTTGTCATTGCTATGTTGTTACCAAGTGATAAACCTGAAGAGCACTGGATTGCTCGAGGAGTTGCTCTTCTCTGCCAACTTGACAACTGAGTCATGACAACGGACTCATTGCCATGGACTGAAGTCCCAATAAAAGATAAACGTATATAAAACTGGATATGCTGAATTTAAATGTTTGTTGTTTTGTAACTTATTGTTTTATTAAGCTGTGATGAATATTCCTAAATTTTTTATATTGCATGTATATCGAATGTAATGCTCAATTCTATAGCTGTCTTTCTTCTGTATTATTACTCAATTACAAATATTTTGTTTTTGTGAAGATTTCTTCCATTATACATTAGTTGTTTTTTTAGTCTAGTCTTTATAAGAATACAAGATTCTTTCTAAGAATCTAGCTGCCACTCATTATAATGTGACTGTAGTACTGGTGTCTGACATGGATCCTGGCAATAACTGACATTCTGGCAGATCTATGCGTACCTATCCTGAGCTGCTAAGGCCGATCATGGTACTGCCGAGATTACAGTAGAATGAAAGATGGCAAATATAATGACTTTCTGTTGACATGTTTTGTTCCCCAAGCCTTTGAAACTCTGCCTCATAAGTACGTAGGATTTTCTCTCGTTAAAGAACTTCAAAAGTCATCTATTATTTGACCCATTATTCAGTGTGGTTTGCTCTTTTTGTATTATGCATGTTTTGAACTGTTCAACTTCAAATGCCTATAAAGAAATACGATATTCGCAGTTTAAGAAACTTAATCCTCATCTTTCCATGCTCAATACGACAAGGGGTCATCCCGTGTATAATTAGCATAAGGCCCCCGAGTGGTTAATCCGGCCCTGGTTTTACTATGGAAACGATTAGCATAGATTTGATTAAAAGGAGTAAAATTGGTGTCGTTCAAACATGCTGCTAAGCAACAGACAATGTGACGTTGAGAGGTCTATTATTTAGGTAGGCCTATGTTATTTTTATTTCATTTTGTCGTTATCATTCGACCCTCTCGGACCTTCTGTCAACTCGCCTTAAACTTTGGAAATTGATCCATAGCCTTAGCTCTCTGACCCTCTGCAGAGGCGTGTTTACAGAAAACGAGGCCCTAGGCGCAAACATTTTTGGGGGCCCTTCAGAGGCGCGTTTACAGAAAACGGCGCAAACATTTTGGGACCCTTCTGAACTTGTAGAATGGTTGAACTTGAAGCGTTTTTGTCATTGTAATTATGATTAGTTTTAGAAGCTATTTTCAAGGAATGTGAAGGTACTTGATTTAATTATTTTATTAAAAGAAAAACCGACAACACGAAATACGTGGTCATTTTTACTTCTTGAATAAATTGAGCTCTTAAATTGTCTCCATTATTGTGATAAATTCATCACAAATTGTATTGGATAATTCTATAATTTGAAAAAATATTTTCCATAGTTTGGGGGCCCTCCGAGATTTGGGGGCCCTAGGCGCGTGCCTAGTGCGCCTACGTGTAAACGCGCCTCTGACCCTCTGTGGAAAAATTCCCGCTGGAATTTCAACAATAATTATTATCAGACATCATGCGAATTCGCTTGTACACTGTACCGTGTCGAATGGTCTTTCACTTAAAACTAAAAACGGCCCTATTACACTAATGAGGGGCTCCCAAAATGGGCTATATAAAAGTTCATATGCATGCATGCGAAGAGTAAAGACATATAAAAAACTTCAAGATCGTTGTTTTAGTCATTAGAAGAAATTGATTTCTAATTATAGCTGTTTAAAACTAATATTTTAAAATAGAAGACTTACAATATAAACTACGTCATTGGTTGCGAATAAGCCGTCCGTCGTTTCCTAATTCAAATTGTAGGTAAGCTCTGAAGCATCAGATACAAATGTGCCATGTATCAAAATTGTCTATTTGCCAAACACGCGATTAGAGCCATTAAAAAACCTCATCAACTTAACTGAAAAAGTTGCGGCACAAGGTGACCGTTTGTGGGTTTTTCGCAAAGCAAATACCGTAGGCCTATGCTGTTTTTTGACCACACTACAGTGTATATTTTAATATCTGCCATTGCTGTCCGGACTTGTCCTATAATTAATTGATTCAGCCAATACCCTGTTAGAATTGCGTCTCAAACGTATAAATTATAGAAGAAGCAGAAACTTCCTTAGTCGTTCAAAAAAAATATGGCAAACTAATTTTTGTCGACGTCAACAGCCTTTGTTACTATAAGATGTCGTTAAACCTGGATTGTCGTTCAATTTAATTAAAATGACCTAAAATTTGTATCTGATTAAAACACGTGGGCCTACATTGGTCTACAACTCAATAAATTTATTTTGTTGCTCATCCGTTACACCTAGGCCTAACTAGGTTACATATTGGGCCTACCTTGTAACTTCTGTTGCAAGGGTCTAATTATTAGTCCGGAGCGGGGAGATTCGTGAACATGTAGGCCCTATGGCGTTTTGGGAGGCAGTTTCACTGCCAGATGAATCTGAGATGATGGCGGAGTTAGGCCTTTAAAAAGATGCAAACCCATGTAAAATGTTACCTACATATGCTACACGATGACATCTGCAATGACAATAATCCTACGAAGCGATAGAATGAGATTCATGAACATATGTATGGGTTAATTGTTTGTGGGGGCACAGTTTCACTGCGATGCAAACATGGGCCAACACTAGTCCTTATTGTTCATGTGTAAACTGAACGGGATCACAACGAGTACCGTTTGTAATGGCGGAGTTAGGCCTTGAAAATATACCCATGTAAACTTCCCTATATATATGCTACATGATGTCATCTGCTATTCGCACTATGTATAAAGCAGTGGATTGAGGTTGCTCCGGCACTTTATCCACTCACCTGTAACTCGAAAATGTTCCCTGTCGCTAAATCCTGTCGCATTTTAATAAGCGGAGAATACGTTCATGTATTGAGCGATCTAGATGAGTAGATTGATCATAGGGGGCGGCGTTGTAACGCGGAGAGTACAGGTTCGACAGTAGGCCTACGGGTACTCACAATTGCTCAGCGCCATCGATGGCTGCTTGGTCAGTAGGCAGTGGCGCTTTATAATAGGGACCTGCGATCGAAGCTTCGATATTCGACAAAAAATATTCACATTGTTACATTAGAAACTTAACAATACGCAATCTGTAATCAATGTGCAGACAGTTAAGGTAGTTCAAACATCTAGGGGCCATCCATATATTACGTACACAAAAATCCGGGAAAATTGGACCCCCTCCCCCCCCCCCTGTTCGCAAGCGTACTTTCTGCCACCACCCCCCTCTGAGTACGTACGTTTGACGCGCACCCCCCCCCCGATGACCAGCTGCAGAAAGTGTCTCCAGGCAGCCTGTCTGCACTTTAGGCCAGATTATTGAAGGGCCAATATAGACAAATTATAGGTGTCGTTCACAGCACAGAATAACTGCACATGACTTTTATATAATGTAATAAAATGCCATGGGACGACTATAGGATAATACAGAGTTATAAATAGGCTAATGTGGACGTCATAATTAGAAATTTATTTTGGGTACGTACACATTTTGTTACCCCCCCTCCCCCCCGTTCGCACCCGTACGCAAAATCGCCAAAATCCGACCCCCCTCCCCCCCTAAGTGCGTACGTAATATGTGGATGGCCCCCTAGGCCATAACGACCACTTATAAGCGACAACATCAAGCTACTAACAAAATAAAAGGTTCGACTAGCTGCTGCTACTTTGGCGCTTGCTATAAATACTGTTCGAGAGTTAAGAAGAAACTAGCTGTAACCCGTGAAAAATCACGGTTAACAGTTCTATCGTTCTAGAGAATAAGCCCGTTATATTATGACGTCATGACCCTCCTTCAATAGTGTATTTCCCCGTCATAATTGCTCTAAACGCCGTCGTCATGCCCGTCGTCGTCAAGACAGCAGTCGCCAAGGCGGCAGTATAGTGACGTCACAATAGTGTTTGTTTACGGGACAGACAGACAGACAGACAGACAGACGTACAACGGTTATTATGTAAGTTGATCTTGCGGGCGTTCGTGTTTCACCTGTGCTGACAGAAGTGAATGTCTCCTCTGACTGATGATGATTCGTACTGCACTGGACGTAATTGAAAGTCACGATGCATAACACACATGGGCGGCGATCCACAAATTTAGAAGAAACACGAAAAAAGGCCAAGAAATGTAATAGCGCGTGAGGGTTTTCACGTCGTTTTTTGACCAGACGAGGTAAAAACAGAATTTGTTAGCAGAAGTGTCCCCCGAAAATTAAAAGAAAGAAGAAGAAATTCGTAGAAAAAGTCATGAAATTTGAGGAGGATGAATCTGTAAAAAAGCTAATGAATTTCTTTCCTAGACGAATTCCGAACAAAAGGTAATCACATTGGTTGGAGACCGGAAAAGTTGTAAAAGAGGTCGATGACTAAAAAAGGTCATCAACTTTTTTGGAGATGAATTCGTAGGAAAAGTCACGAAGTTTTTCAGAAAAGTAAGAAATTTTTTGGGACAAGAATTTTCCTTAAAAAAAGGTCTTCGCCCAGACCATGGCCGACTTTGTCCCCCCCACCTCTCAGACAAGATCGCCGCCACTGATGCATAAGGTATACGTGGACAATGAACCGCTCAGCGAACAGAGCAACGACCGCCAATACATGAGAAACATCGTCCCAGCAAACACGAACCTGGGCCACCTGTTTTCATGTAGGCTACATGTTCAGTTGTGACTTCGAGTAAACGCTGTCTGTGTTACGGTTTTGTTCACTTGTTGCTTTGCTTCTGCTGTAGTAAGCATGGACAAAGCTGCTGTTTGGTCTGTGCTTCTTTCATGCGTTGATTCAAGAACGTAGAAAGTTTGGAGCTATTGGATGGAATATACCTTATGAGTTAAATGAAACTGATCTGCGTATCTCAGTTCGCCAGTTGGCCATGTTCCTCAACCAGTATTCTGGAAGTATAACAGGGGCATAGCTTATAGCTATCATAGTTTTGATGTTCGAATGTTTCGACAGTCGACACACTTGCATTACTTCCTCATTTTACTGCCGTAACATAGCCAGCTGCCAGTCACCTTACTGAACTCCTTTAACCTAGTTTTTGCGTCTCGAGTGACCTCAGAGTTTGTGTGCAAATTATATGAGTGAGAATAAAGAATGTTAGTACTGCAGTTTTAAGTTGAGACAATGAAGTGAATTAGCCAAATGAAAATCTTATGCCGTTATGCGTCAAAAATTCAAATTAGCAGACTGTTTAAGCTTAAACTGCTCTGTATACATGAAACATTAGGTCTGCAAGACGTAATACTAGTATTACATCGGCTGATCTCATTCAGGCATATGAAGTCAGAGATAAATTTGATGATATAATGCGCGAAACAGTTGCAGCTGCCATTGCCAAGTTGTGGGGAATATCACAGCAGTTTCAAGGTCGCACAGTTCCAAAGTTCGAAAGTTCTTTGATGAGTTATGTCAGGACGAAAGACTTTCATGTGCTTGCTCTGTGTGTGTGTGTCTCTCTCTCTGTGTGTCTCTCTCTGTCTCTCTGTCTCCATGGGCGCCCGCAGGATGTTTTGCAGGGGAGGTCAATCACGGCCGGGAGCACTGGCGGCGATCTTGTTTGACAGGTGGGGGGGACACTTTTGAACTGATCTGGGAAAAGAGGTCAAATTTTTTTTCGCGCGTTAGATTTGATGACCTTTTTTCGGTGTTTCTTCTAAATTTTGGGTGTCGGATGTATGGTGTATCCCCCCACTGTTAAAGGTGGGGGTCTTGTCCCCCTCGACCCTTCCGGGATCGCCACCCATGGCCGGGAGAGTTAGTTGTGTAATATATAAATATGTCATTGATTTATTCAAATCACCGAATGCTATTAATACACTGCAAAGCATTGAAAGACACATAACTCTGTGTGCCCCTCATGTAGGCCTAAACCTTTCGCAGTGGTTTGCACCAGCCTACCTACCGCCAAAGAAAACATTAGCTATAGGGCCTACAGAAGAAATGTATCCAGCCTAGCGTACATTTCAGTGAAATAAATTTTGGCCAATAATACAATCTCATTTCTGAAGTAAAACTTTGGAAGAGTGTAATTATAGGCCTACTCAGAGGCCCGGGAAGTGTTTAAAAGTTGTGTGAGCCAACCTCATCCAAGTAAGCCGCATACAGACCTAAGATGGATAAAATTATCCATTAGGCCCCTATATCTGATATAATCTATAGGCCTAACTATATTTTTTGTAATTTTTGTAATTTTCTACAACCACTGGAAAAGTGTAAGCCCCTTGCATACCTTTCACTTCCACTTGCTGCGGCGTCCTCGGCACGCGCATCTGAATTTATAAAAAGCACACTGCATACCCACCCACCTACAAGACACTCCAATCCCCCATGCATGGAGCCTCCGGTAACCGTTGAATTGAGCGCGCACATTTCGCCGACCTTCATCTCAGCGACCTCAATTCGCCGCCGCGAAACACAGCGCCTACACAATTCGCCGCCATCAAACACAGCGACTACACAATTCGCCGCCATTCATTTCAGCGACTCTTATGATAACCTATATTTTACTTTCAAACACAGCGACTACATAATTATGATAACCTATATTTTATTTTAATGATGAAACTTTCAAACAGTTTAAATTTAAATTTAATGGGAAATAATTCAAATAGTTATCAAATAGTTAAAGCTTAAATCGTTTGTTTTATAGACGCCCAACCCCGCCTTATTAAGAACAATTTTGCTTTGTTTTTGCTTTGAAGTTCTAGTCAAATAATAATGAATTGGGCGGCGGCAGCAATCAATCAACTTCGGATCCGTGAAGAAGATGGCCAACCAATTTTGCTTTGATTTTGCTTTGAATTTCTAGTCTAGAACACGTTGTTTACGCCCGGTATTTAGCAACGCCCTTTTGAAGCAGCGCTGAAATGAATGGCGGCGAATTGTGTAGTCGCTGTGTTTGATGGCGGCGAATTGTGTAGGCGCTGTGTTTCGCGGCGGCGAATTGAGGTCGCTGAGATGAAGGTCGGCGAAATGTGCGCGCTCAATTCAACGTAAACCGAGCCTCCTATCTTCGTCAGTTATTCACAGTCAAACTACGCCGCTCAACCCGCTCCTCATACGCCCTAAAATTTCGCCCTTCCGTCACCTCATCGCTAAAATTTGCAAATCGCTTTATAGCCATAGCTGATCTGCTTCTCTTGAATAAACTCTCACCAGAATTACGACAAATATCAGAATCACATCCTTGCTACGAACTCACCAAAACCTTACCTCTTGTCATCTTTCCATAATGGCTTTCACCCAAAACATAAAACATACATGGCCATCTATAATTCTGCTTGTCAGTTTTCTGATGCTCAGATTTAGGCGAATTATTTAAAAATGGAGTCTCGACTTCAATCTCGACTCGACTCGACTCGACTCGACTCGATATATACTCATGAACATCTGGATATTATATATGCTAATCAAGAAGTCCATGGCCTACTGTACGTGTTATTTCTATTAATTCTATAGTGCATGAACTCTGGGGTTTCTCGTCAACAGCCAGCATTTGCTGTTGCTTTCAAACTCAGAGAGTAAGGTTTTCAGTATCCATGATTCTCTTGGCAGTCACATCATGATTTCCAGGGGGGTCACGCGACCCCCCTTGACCTATGCTGCGGGCGCCCATGTCTGTCTCTCTCTGTCTCTCTCTCCTGTCCAGTTCCACAATCGGCGGAAAAATTTCTCTCTGTCAGTGAAGACACTTATGCAGGTCGGGAGCGCCTCTGATTTTAAGTGACGGTGTATAAATTCTCGATTGCAAATTACAAATTACAAGTAACTGGTTAAGACAGTGATGAGGTGGCTGGATGCTCTTATGCTCTTAAGGATCTTCAGCTTTATCCTATGAGTCTTATTTTAAGTCATGAAACGTAAAAAAGATGTCTGCTTTAAATCCAATCTAATGAATTTTAATACACTTTAATATGCTTAGGCTATGGAATGCATGATATGAATTCGTCATAAGACAATGGATTTGGAATGTTATCGAGTTTCTTCTTTTTATTTGAAATTTTAAACTAATTTGCAGAGTGTGTTTAGGTGCATGTATAAGTGGTCTGTCTCTTTTTGGATGGTGCTCGATGGGATCACAAGAAGAAATTTCTGAATGAATCGTTTCCTAAACTTTTTTGATCCGATACAAGTGGTGAGTATTGTTTCATTCAACCTCATTCAACCCAATTTGTCTATAACCATTTTATTTCTTTTTTTATCCTGCCTTCTCATGTACTGGACCATCCTCATGGAACAGTCTGCGTAGAACATTTACTTGCTGTCAGTGATGGGCACTAAACTATTTTTAAAAGTTAAACTAAAACTATTTTCAAACTAAAAAAATATAGTTTAATAAAGTTGGCAACTAATTTTTGAAATTAGTTAACTAAACTAAAAAAAGTAGTTAAACTTTTTCCAACTTTTTTCCAACTTTATACGACAAACGTTTTCACAATAACAGAGGTTCAGTGAACTGTAATAAAATGCAGAGCGTCAATGACAATTTCACCTTCAAACTATGCAATGTGTATTGTTCTCGCATACAGCCACAGGCAGTAAGTAAGTAGTGTATGAATGTGAAAACACAGGCTGTTAATGCTAAAACCATTCTGTGTTAATCAATAAGTTTTGCGTTGAGTTGCTGACAGTTTTGAATATTCTTTGCGGAAAATAGTTGCGTGTTGCTAATTTTTTTAGTTAAACTTTTTAGTTAGCAACTAAATTTTTTTAGTTAAACTATGGTTTTAACTAAACTATTTTTATTTAGCTAAACTTCATCCTTAACTAAAATTTTTTAGTTAAACTAAAAGTTAGCAACTTTTTAGTTAACTATTGCCCATCACTGCTTGCTGTGTAGAAAACATTCTCAAACTATCTGAAACTCCATTGGTTTGGATCGGTCAGATAAGTAAGTAAGTAAGTAAGTATATTCTTTATTACACCATTAGCAAACGCACAATGGGACAGAAGTTAGAAGCATTGATTGTAAAACATAGAAGTAATAATAAATCGAAATAAAAATGATAAAATAAGTATTTAAAAAAAGCAAGTGTTTTCTTATCATTTATGCAATAATCTAGCAATGTAACCCTTCCCCGTCAAAGGATCGCATCGTGGTATCTCGCGATTATGCCAGCGAGGTCGAAGATAGTATCCGGAAGATCGTATCGGAGGGAGCAAATCATGGAGGACATGCCCAGGGTTACGAAGGATTGCTACAAAGAGAGCATCGTCAGCCTTAGAACACAACAAGTCAAATGTAGGAGTATCAGTTGGCAGATACCGAAAAGGCGCTATATTAAGTATCTTGATACATACATACATTAATGCAAACCCTGTACCTTTCGTTAGGAAAACTGCTTAGAGGATTCCATGAATTTCTAATTTCTTTAAGAACAAATAATGTAATGGCTTGATGGTTAATATTGAAGTGTACATGTAGGTGGCATAAAAAAGAGTTTCTTTGTCATTGTTAATATTATTTTGTCTTCTTTAAGCATTGATATGAAATTTTTATATAAATAAAATTGGTTCACAAACCAACTTATGCTCACTATGCTGTACATTATTTGTATGATTATTTATTTATTTAAAGCGCTCATTACACGAGTAAAGTGAGTCAATCTGAATCGTAGGCTTTGATGTATGTTTGCTAAGAGCCAAAACAGAGTGATGCTAAACTAAAGCCAGGATTTAAAACGTGAGTCTTGACAAGTAATTAAATGATAGGAAGTTGACAAGGTCACGAAAGTAATAAGTGATTTGTTAATGACTGTGCACCAGTTTTTCTCAAAGGTTAACACTAAAGCCCCAACACAGCAAAAATCTAACCACATGTCAACCTTTCCTTGTGGTTTATATCATAGGTTACAACTAGTTGTCAATTCACATGATGCACTGGGATTTGAACCATGAATGTAGAGGTGACAGTTACTTGCCTTAGTAATCAGTCACCACATTGCAATGCATACCTGCCAAGCTAGGCCTTACAACATCTGAACCCATAACTTGAACAATCAGTTCTGTGTTGTACTAACATATCACAGATTTGGCTGAAGCCGTGCAAAAGGTCGGATCTTCCAGAGAAGCCAACCTACACAGCACCTGTGTATAAGACGAGTGATCGACGTGGAGTCCTTTCAACTACTGGCCATTCCACCAACTTTGTCATTGCCACGTTGTTACCTGAAGAGCACTGGATTGCTCGAGGAGTTGCTCTTCTCTGCCAACTTGACAACTGAGTCATGTCAACGGACTCACGGCCATGGACTGAAGTCCCCAATAAAATATAAACATATATAAAACTGGATATGCTCAATTTAAATGTTTGTTGTTTAGTAACTTATTGTTTTATTAAGCTGTGATGAATATTCATAAATTTTTAAATTTCATGTATATATCGAATGTAATGCTCAATACTATAGCTGTCTTTCTTTTATATTTTTACTCAATTACAGATAGTTTGTTTATCTTCAGATTTCTTCTATTCACATAAGTTGTTTTCTTAGTCTAGTCTTTATAAGAATACAAGATTCTTTCTAAGAATCTCCTATTCATTATAATTTGACTGTAATACTGGTGTCTGACATGGATCCTGGCAATAACTGACGTTCTGGCAGATGCGTACCTATCCAGAGCTGCCTAAGCTGATCATGGTGTTACCGAGATCAAAGCGGAGTGAAAGATGGCACGTATAATAACTTTCTGTTGACATGTTGTTTTGTTCCTCAAACCTTTGACACTCTGCCCCATAAATATCTGACGAATTATTCAGTGTAGTTTGCTTTTTTTACATTATGCGTGTTTTGAACTGTTCAACTTCAAATGCCTATAAAGAAATACGATATTCGCAGTTTAAAGAAACTTCTGGACCAGTATTATTTGTGAAAATGTCATATTACTTGAAGCATCCATCGAAGATATTGTCAATTTTCATTTTAAAATAGCAGTCGGCAGTGTTTTATAAACTATTCCATAAACTTATATGAGACCATATTTGTTAACAGATCCATGAACTTAATGAGGACCATATTTATAGGACCAGGCTTCCTCGTAAACATTTATAGAAACAAATTAGGACTTGTCAGACAGCAAACGTATATGTGAATCTCTGAACAACTGAGCCTAAAATGTATTCGCCTAGAGAATGATGCAACGGCCGCGGCCACCACCACCTCTGTTTCTGTTCTGTTCATTCTGACGCTGAAGTTCGTTGATTCTGGCGTTCATCTGGTCGGCGTCTCTTTTGAAACCTTCTTGTAGAAGACGCTGCTGTTCCTTCAGACGATGATCGAGCACCTCTTCGTGATGCTTTTGGGCTGCTTCGTATTGCTCCCTCATCTGCTTCTCAAGCCCCGCGATGTTCTGCGCATGTGCGCGTTGCTGTTCCTCCAGTTGCTGGACCTGTAGAGCGGCGGCTCGTTCCGCTTCCTCTTTGAGTCTTTGTGCTTCGTTTGCCTTTTGTCGTTCGGCTGAGTAGAAAGAAATTGTTCGTTTAGTACAGATATGAATATGATGCTTTGTTTATTACAGTGTTAATAGGTAACAAAGTTCCATGCCTAATAATTGCCAATTATGGATTCACGTCAAAAGTAGGCTAAATCAAATTATAGCCTATTACGCGATTCTAGTTGTAGCCTACACCTATAGTCATTGGCCGGAATCTGTCGCTATCTGATATCTTACGTCTTTTCGACGGATTTATGTGTCTTAATGCCGACTAAGCTTAGCAATTCTTTCGTAAGTTGGAGATTGCTTGAGCCAGACTGCGGAATTGGAATTATCCGAAGGTTTGAGCGAAGATTTGTGAGCATTTGACGGTATTTACGATCAAGTTGCGTTTACCTTAATTGTGCCGATCCCATCAAGTTGCGAAGGGATTGTCTGACCAGTGGCGGCGATCTTGTCTGAGAGGTGGGGGGGGGACAAAGTCGGCCATGGTCTGGTGTGATGACCTTTTTTCATGTCCCAACCAAAAAAAATTTACTTTCTTCCACGATAACTTCTTGACTTTTCTACAAATTCATCTCCCAAAAAAGTTGATGACTTTTTTTAGTCATCAACCTAATCCTGATTAACCTTTTTAACAAATTCATCCCCTCGTAAATTTCTTGACTTTTTTTACGGATTTCTTCTTGCTTTCTGAAAATTTTACGGGGGGGGGACACTTCTGCTCAAAAAATGAAATTTTCCCTCATCTGCTCAAAAAGGCTGTGAAACCCTCACGCGCAATTACATTTTTGGCCTTTTTGGTGTTTCTTCAAAATTGGGGTGGGGGAATGTATGGCGTGTCCCCCCACTCTTAAAGGTGGGGGGACATGTCCCCCTAGATCGCCGCCCATGTGTCTGACTGAAGCCGAGATTTTGTTCACGGCTAGACGGCAGTCGTACGAATCTTGGTACTTAAATAGATCATTCAACCGCCAACCTTCGGCTTCCTACTCATCCATCGTCATTCTTGACCACGCATCGTACTTCTCGTGCCTTTACATCATGCATTACGTTGCGTAAATCATCTTCACCACCGTCTAACGTGACTGTCGTAACGGATCGCTATGGGAGTTCCGAAGCCTGCTGTGGGGCCGCGTAAGGTCAAATCATCGACCGACAAGTGTTTTATCTTCGACCGCCAAACGTCTCATTCCACACTGCTTCCGCGATCTGATGAACTGACGAATGCTGAGTCACACTCCACCATAGTCAGACCTAACAGATGCGGTAGGCCTATGCGTCGCCAACCCCATCTGTGCAATGCGGGATGTCATCGTCATGCATCTACTTCCTTGCTGTTGGGTGGCTCAGTGGTTTTCAACTGTTCAATTCCATCAGAAATGCTGTCGGCGGTCTCCGCTGGTTCCGAACTGCGTATTGTACGTAGATTCGTAGAACCCGCCTTTGGACATCACCACCGACCGCCGGCAAATCTATTGCCAGCATAATCGACACCTTCGTCCAATTGACTTTAACAACATTCTGGCCAGCAACTTGAGTGCTGCTGACTTTCACTGACAGCGGTGCTAAGGTGTAAGGCGCCTAGCAGGCTGCCAAAAGCATATGTGCTTTTACCCATCACCTCTCATATATCCGTTTATAAATCATGATTTAAGTGTTCATCATCTCTCATCCCCCACCTCTTTGTTCACCGATGCGGTCTGACATCGGTTTTACATATTAAACGAATATGTAGGCCTATATACAGTAATTTGACGAGCTCAATTGTACAGTAGTTATATTCCGAATAATTATACGACTGTTGGACTATAGATATTACGACCTTTTGGTGTCTATTATGGTCATCACACTAAGTTGCGGATAGAGTCAGAATTCGTCAACTCAACCTTGCCTGTAGTGGTAAAATTAGAGGTGAGCATGGGCGGCGATCCCGGGAGGTCGAGGGGACAAGACCCCTCCCCCACCTTTAAGAGTGGGGGGGGCACGCCATACATCGGACCCCCCCCCCAAATTTTGAGGAAACCCCAAAAAAAGGTCATCAAATTTTTTCACGCGTGAGCACGAACAAATTTTTTTGACCTCTTTTTTCACCAGATCAGTTCACAACTCTTCACCAGATCAGTTCCAAAATGTCCCCCCACCTGTCAAACAAGATCGCCGCCACTGGAGGTGAGTACACGCTACCGGTTAGTTTTCCGAAACAAATTCGAGGCGAGTATACGCTACAGTATTTTGTGAGTATGCGCTAGGCCTACAGTAGGCCTATTTTAATATAAATAAATATAAATATTTTGTGAGGTGAGTATACGGTCTCTAGAGGTAAATATACGCTGTATACCCGCATATACCCTCGACTATGTACAGCCCTGAACTCAACTGTGTCGAGCAGGGACGTAACTTTAGTCTAAAAAGTGGGGGTACCAATACCATGGTCTAAAAAGTGTGGTGGGGGGGTACCAATTTCTTCTCCACTTTCGCTTTTCGCATGGTGACCATTTTGAACATATTCCCTGTCCGTATTCTCATTAATTTTGGCTCTCGGTTTAAGCTTACATGTGTATCTAAGTACTTTCACACTTTGGCGGAGGCTGCATTCTCTGGGAAGGCACAATAACAAAAATATTGATTGAAATTGTTTAAAAAGTGGGGGGTACAGTACCCCAGTCCAAAAAGTGGGGGTACGGGTACCCCTCGTACCCCCCACAAATTACGCCTATGGTGTCGAGATCTCACGATAGGGGGCCTATCATATGCAATTACTATTAACCGTGATGCGGATCACGGTGCGTGCATATTCACTGACATTACTATTTTCGGAATTACAGTCGCCTGCATGATTAGAAAGGAACCGGACTTCTTCACGGCTTGTCCACAAAGATAGGCCTATAACAGAATCGTTTCTTAGTGATACTGGCCCTAACTAGATTGTGCGGCGCGTTAAAGGATAAACAGGTATTAATTAGCGCCTACTTTCCCTTACATGAGTTGTTAAGGATAGCACGCACATAACCTAGTATTTGCAAAAACTCTGAGCGAAAATTGTATAGGCCTACCTTCTTGTTGCTTTTCTGCCTCTGTGACCATTTCGTCGGCTTTCAGTATAGCGTCTTCTTCGGTCTGCTTTGAGTGCAGGAACTCGAGCAACACATGCCGCATCTGTATACAGTGAATATGCAATGTTATAGCCAACCATCTATATATACATTGCACAGGCCAACCATCTATATATACATTGCACACACACACACACACACACACACACACACACACACACACACACACACACACACACACACACACACACACACACACACACACACACACACACACACACACACACACACACACACACACACACACACACACACACACACACACACACACACACACACACACACATACACACACACACACACACACACACACACACACACACACACACACACACACACACACACACACACACATATACAATGTATATATAGATGGGTGGCTATAATAGTGTCCTGTATATATATATATATATATATATATATATATATATATATATATATATATATAGGCCTGTGCAATGTAATAGGCTATAGCCTAATCTATGTATAGCATATTTTGTCCATTACATTGATTAACCTACGGAGGCCTAACTTTCAAAGATTGGTAAGAGAGTAGCCATAACTTGCACATATCTTATTAGCAGACAATCTGCTGTCATTGTTATTTGACAACCTATAGTCTACCTAGGCCTATCGGGATCCGTTGATGCTAATTAGTTTGACACATCCCTTCCTTGAGTACGTTCATATGGCATCGTAGTGTGCTCTCTTAGCTGCTAAGTTTCAAAATGTAACGCCATACTTATACGTATATTCCTATGAGTAAAATGACTAAGTTCACGAGGTGAGATGCCAAATAAGAATAAATTAATGAAAAGTTCCAAAAGAATGTTAAAGCATTATGATAGCTATGATTGATGGCTAAGCGGTTTGATAACCTTAAACCTTGGTAAAATGAACATTACAAGTGCATTTTTACCAAGACATGTATACGGTTTTCGAAACACTAGAACTTCCTTAGTAGCTGCAGATCAATTAGTGTGTTTATAAGTACCTTAACACCAATGCGACCAATTTTAAGTTTGTAGGTTTCTTCAAAGTCTCTTATGTCATTCTTGTAGAGTCGGAATCCGCCGCTGCGTGTATACTTTCCGGCCTTGAGATTTTGTTTGATGGGTTCGTAGAGTTGATTCAACGCAGTCTGACATGTTTCTCGGCAGATGTCTTCATTCATCTGTACTAGCTCTCTGTACTTCCTTTCGACATCCTCCTGCATTGCGTTGAACACATACCAGCGCAGAAAGATTAGGCACATTAAAGTTATTTATCTCTGGCCGCATAAGATTGTGGTTTAACTGTTGCGATCAAATTGCAATTTTACTCTTTCTGACCTTCCCACCGTTCTTCCATATACTTAACACGTGCCCTACTGTCCCGTTAGTTTATTATCCAAATATTATTCAGTCATTTGGAAAAATACTTAGACAAATAGGCCTATTATTGCATGCTTGTTGGGACCCGAGCCTTGTTGTCTTATAAATATTTTTGTGAATGACAGCTATAGTAGCCTACAGATTTAAGTCGTCTAAATACGCAATGATATCTGTCACTTTGTTGCTTTATTTTAGTCTGATATCCGTATTGACATTAATGGGGAGTCGGTAAGAATGGACAGAAAGGTCACATATATTCAGAATGATTGAATAAATCTCTTGCCATATTTGGAAACGAATGAATCCTTCCTTAACAATCAATCAATCAATCAATCGATCAAATCAATCAATCAATCAATAAAATCAATCAATCAAGTCAAACAAGCTCAGGTGATAACAAATACAAGGTAAGAAATGAGGCGCTCACGTTCATTTGTCTCTGGAAGATTTGGTTGTTGTCGAAGACAGCTTTTGACAGGAACAGGTCGATTGCTTTCTGGAGGCAGTTGTTATGACAACGGGAGAAATCGGCATCATCATCGACAGGCATTTTCAAAGATTCCAACATAATGTTGTAGTAGAGGGCCGATGCTTCATCCTTAGCCTGGCCGTTTTCCAGGCGAGCCATGGTCTCCACGGCATTCTCCACATACGGAACTCCAGTCTTCATCTGCTCCACGTAGACTTCCACCAACGAGCCGAGCACTGCGGCCAATCAAGTAATTGTGTTGAAACAACAATAGCTAATCTATTACGCACTTTTATCGAGTACTGTGATCTAGTTCCCCAAAGTCTGTAGGATATATCTCTGTAGTGATCAAGGAATTTATCAGGTCATGGTCATGCGCGTACATAGCACACTGAGCTTCAAAATCTGGTTTAAGTCAGACTCGTAATCCTTTTTAAGCCATTCAGTTTGGCAGTCTTGTTGTCAAGACCTTAAACCTCAAGACCAAGACCAAGATCTTGAACCTCAAGACCAAGACCAAGACCAAGACCTTGAACCTCAAGACCAAGACCAAGACCTTGAACTTCAAGACCAAGACCAAGACCAAGACCAAGACCTTGAACCTCAAGACCAAGACTGAAACTCAAGACCAAAACCGAGAAAATACTCAAAAAATCACAACTATATCCAGACTACTATTCCTTACTAAAAAAAATTGTCCAGTCGGACTACTCGCTATTTTAATTAAAACGTGAATCTTTTATTTTATTCAAACAAAAGAACTCCAAATGCAGACTGCAGAGAATTTCGAATTCGTATTTACAAAAGTCTTTCATGCGAAATGTTATTCCAAATGCCTGTTCCATTTTATAAAAACCAATTCGCTCAGAATTTTCTGACCAAGACGTGACCTGTGGGGCCTCATAAAAATCTGCCATGTGAAAAATGCGTTCTACAATGCTGAATTCCCTGGCACACAAAGCAGCCTTTGAAGTAGGCCTACCGGATGTAAATGTAAAAATTGTGAGTCTGTTTTGAAATCATTCCATGGTAAATAACCGGAAGTCAAATAAATGTCCAAAACAACAGTAAAGCCTCACTCACACCGTGTAAATACTAAAGCACTAATCATTGTATTAGTAATTATTGGATAAATTTTTAAAATCCTTGCGTTTTGTTAAATGACTGTTCATATTTTCAAAAGTCTTGGTCTTGGTCTTGCAAAACCAAGACCAAGACTTTGAGCCCCAAGACCAAGACCAAGACCTTGAACCTCAAGACCAAGACCAAGACCAAGACTTTTGGTCTCAAGACCAAGACCAAGACTTTTAAAAACGAACTCGAAGGAGTTATCGTCGTGGTTATTATGTCCTTAAATATGGCATCATCGTCATTATCATTGCTTTTAAAAATAATCAATTTAATAAAAAAAATCAAAGTGGCATAGTTATCAGTATCGTCGTTGTCTTCATCATAATATAACAGTTGCTAGATCTGGTTCTCGAGGAATCTATAACACTTCTCTATAACAGCTTTTGGTTCGCTGTCTACATCTACCAGACTTAGATTCTCTCTGTAGATTTCTTCATTATCATTCCCTACGAACGTCTTTACAAATACAGAGTTCAATTACACACAATCGTTCAGTTACGCTACGCTACACTGACGATGATGAGATGGCTACGACATTGCAACAACTATACAAGAAGTCCTATCCTGGACTGTTAAAGACGAATGCCTGGTGTCTGCTTAACACTATAGACATGCCAGTCTAATACAGAATCTCCAGTCTATGCTTGATTCTGACTAACTACTCGACTGACTTCTGACTGCTGACCTCTTTCTCGATTTACAGACTTACATATCCTAAGTTATTTGGAAGCCTGCGGTAAAGGTATCTTAATTGTGATTGGTTTGGCAAACCATGGGACCTCCACCTAGGATCCCTATAGATTGACATTAGCTAAGCTACTGGAAGGTAGACAAACCTTACCTAATATACTGACGACTAGAAAACTTATCCCGACGTGGATGGATCACACTTCCAGAAGCTTCTAGAATGTGCATCTGCTGTATCATCTATTATTTTGTGTCGAGTGAACTGAACTCTATGTAGCTTAACTTAGGCGCTTTCTCGAAGTTGGCCAGGAAGATGCAGTTAATCTTAATGTAGAGATGTCATCACATGTTATCCTATTTCGAAACTCCTAGCTTCTTAGCCGCCTACGTGTCTAGACACTTATCTGTGTTCCATAGTTACTTTACATACCTAAATTAACTCTGTGATAATAATGTTATATGCGGGTGTTAATTTAGTAACTGCTCACTTCTTCCGCTGAGTCTTTTGCCGCCGACCTCCTTAACGGGACTTTCGCGAAAGATGAAGTTCAGGAAAGCTTGAGTTTCTTTCAGGAA
Organism: Allolobophora icterica; assembly: GCA_963556255.1. Lineage (NCBI taxonomy): Eukaryota > Metazoa > Annelida > Clitellata > Crassiclitellata > Lumbricidae > Allolobophora > Allolobophora icterica. The sequence goes on along the minus strand of OY744615.1, from coordinate 28,091,567 downwards.
ATCCGGAACTAGTTTGTCATCCGTCACGTCATCCAGATCTCTGCATTTGCCAGGTATGGGCCTCACGAACGTGAAGCACTTCCTCTTTTTGAAATACCTGCGGATGCAAGACCGGATCTTGTTGAAGGTTTTTACTTCCGGGCGAGTGCCTTCCTTCATCGTCAGACTGTGTTCGAGGTACTCGTCTGCAGTGATTTCCCTTCCGTCGATCTCCAAGTCAAGTCCAAAGTCACGGATGGCGTACACAAAGTCAGGAAAATAGAAGTCGAAGTTAGAATCGTCAGACTTCTTCGATCCGACGCCGCTGCTACTACGACCCTGGATATGCTTTGACAGCTCTGCGATGAAACTATGTGCAACTTGTTAAGTGAATATGCGTTCTTTGTTTTAACTGCTATATAATTTTACGACTGTGGGCATGGCTTTCAGAAGTGGACATATCACAAGTACGAGAAATTATTGCCCACTTATATATTAGGCCTACTGTCGATATCAACAACGACAACCATTAACACTATCGTGTATAGAGTCTTCGCCGTAAAAAGAACCATCTTTAGTATTGTGACCGCCTTTGTTGAATTTTTGGCATCATCGTTTTCTTTCACATCCGACATTTTCTCTTTTGGATCATAGCCTACATATCATCATAACCTTAATTTTATATCGACACGCTTCTCCTAAGTAGTCAATTTCTTCTAAATTTCTGCCTAGAGCTCTGGATGTCTTCATAAACACAACCTCAACCTTTAAAAAGTAAGAAATGAAGGATTTGCTAACAACTTAACACTTTGACGATGCATGAGCTGCATTGGTTGCCCAGTATCCTACAACTTGCTGTCTTTCGACGGCATAGGCTACATGATAAGCGCTGTTTTAAATCTCGCTATTGCTCTATCAGTAATCGAAAGCAGTTACAATTCGTCGTAAAAGATACTGAAGTTTCTGAATGGCATCGTTTCCAATGACGCCCATGACATTGTAGACAAGAGTGCTTGCCAAAAGAACCGAGAGGCAGAGGATCTGATTGTCGTGATTTTCATCTCCCTAAATACGATTAAATGAAAAGACAAAAGTCTGGTTACTGATTTAATTTGTGTGATTACAAAAACTGTAATGGTTTCAGTTAAAATAGATGTCTTCGAAGTTAGTAAATTGTTTGGAATAGATTGGTCAAATTCAGCTGATAATATAGATTAGATATAATAATTGCTTTTCATGATATGATTGATTTGGCAGAACCGACAGAACAGATTGCAATAACTTAATTTTCAGGCGGAATTAAAACTTATTTTAAACGAACTTTCAGGTAAATGTCTAACTTGAGAATAAGGCATGTTCTCAATGTGAAACTAAACTGGGCCGTCGAATTCATGGCCACGATTTTTAAAAATTGAAATTGGCGGAAATGAATTCGACGACCCACGACCCAACGGGACCCGTTAAACCCCACAGCGATAAATGGAAATCAACACTCACGAAGAAATTAGTTTATTTCGATTTGATGCACAGCGTTTAATAGGCTCGATATCGCACGTCTTTTGTTACAACTATTTTCGTTAATTGCCATGAGTGACGTAGCTCTAATGGGAGAACAAAAGAAGAGACAGAAGGAATTAAGGGAAGAAGGGATTGGGTCGCCAGATTAGGGTGGAACATGGTCATGGAGAGGCTAAGGTGGGCACTGATTATGTATAGTCGGATTAGGCTGACTGATTGCTAACCTTTTCTACGTCACCAAGGCCTTCTGTGTCCAGCAGTACGAGATACTTGTCGGCCTGAATCGGATGATTCCTCACCCAGATCCAAATGCCCTTGGTTTTTGATTGTACCGTTGACCCAAGGGCAAATCCTGTAACATCAGGCAAATGACATTGGCATAAAACGTAAGTTGTATAATTCATTCTCATAAATTGTGACTTTAACGGTCGAAATATAAAAGTGGAGGATCTAAGATGCGCTTGGGCCTAGCAAATGAAAAAGCTGCATCACCTAAGTTGGAGATATTTGTTGACAATGGTTGACAGCTCGCTATTAATGGAGGGATATCCTTGGATGTACATGAGTGACGTAACTTTAGTAGGTTCCTGGAATCCGGTGTAATATTCTAACTGACAGATGACTGATGCAGTTCATCAGTGTAAACATTCATGGTGGTAGCGGTGCGGTTGAGCGGTTGTTAGTTTTTGCTTGTGGTCTCTTCGGGTTTTAAGCTGTATTTGGTCCGATTCGACGATTTACGCTGACGTTCTTTTCTTTTTACGTCTATTCTCACCAGAAATCTATTTAAAGACGTATTTACATCTTAACGATGCTATTATTAACTTGTTACACAGATCGATCATTCTCGTTGTCCTGCACTTGTCTCGTCCATCATATATATTCACGAGCTCAATCTATTGCGTTATTAGAATGTGCATGCATCTTATCTATCCTCTCCTAATTATTGCTAACTCCCGCTGTCTGCTGACCTGATTAGGCTATCCCTTCACCTTTTCCTCTCCGAATAGATTTTCTCACCCCTAGGCCTATCGCGCAAGAGTCGTCCTATGTCAGTTGCAAAGTACTTGCCTATCATTCCTTCCTGCAGTGTGACAAGTTGTTATTGATTTAAGTCTTAATTTATTTCGGATATTTCTATAGCGCCTCCGCAAGTCTACTACTACTCAGAGGCGCTCCCGACTACAGCATTTGTATATTGTGTCGGAGTTTTCACGCCGAAGCGCCACGAGCAATCGCGAGTGAAGGACTTGCCCAAGGTCCGTACGCAGCGGCTAGAGTGGGATTCGAACCTGCAACCCTCAGATCACAAGGCGCCGAACTTACCACTGAGCCACCACGCCCCACAATAATATGTCTATCTTACTTCCTTGTTAGCGTCCCGTTTTCATAATTTTACTTATTCTAGTTCCTACATGCTATTGTTAGCTATTCGTATAGTCAAATTTCCTACATAATTGGCCAATTGTTTTGTATCGTCGTCTCCCTCCGTTTCATTACATCCCGATTTCCGGAAACGTCGTCTCCCTCCGTTTCATTACATCCCGATTTCCGGAAACGTCGTCTCCCTCCGTTTCATTACATCCCGATTTCCGGAAACGTCGTCTCCCTCCGTTGCATTACATCCCGATTTCCGGAAACGTCGTCTCCCTCCGTTTCATTACATCCCGATTTCCGGAAAGTCAGCCAATTTTCAAAATAGGAGAAATTTTTACTAAGCGCATTTGTATCTGTTCGCTCTGCACGTCATAAGCATTAGCAGACGCTCACAAACATAATGTCATTGGCTTATGACTAACCCTCGTTTAAATTCTGCCGAATAACATCTGAATCTAGTAGTTAGTAGTGTATTAGCAATTAACCTGGTAGTCTAGATTAATCGAGTTGTTAATTAATTAACTTAAATAATTTGCTTCTAAGGAGTCAACATCTAGGTTAACTAAGCTACAGACGAAACGATCAATCTAACGCTAAATTTGTTTTGTTTTGTATTAATTCAGTCTGTGTATGAGTTTCACAATGAACAAATTATTCCAGTTTAACTTGGCCTCTGTATTGCAGTGAGTTCAGCATTTCCCGTTGTATGAGAGTAAGTTTAACTTGGCCTCTATATTGTAATGAGTTCAGCATTTCCCGTTTGATGAGAGTAAGTTTAACTTGGCCTTTGTATTGTAATGAATTCAGCATTTCCCGTTGTATGAGAGTAGGCCTACATATATGTTTAGCCTACTAGCTGCGATTCCTCAAACAGTTGGGAAATATTTGAAAAATGAATTAGAAATGAAAATACAATAGTTTTATATTTTAATTTTTTAAAGTTCTTGGCAGTATTTAGAATATGCTTAGTAAATTATTATCGAAACGTTTCAATCAATTCTGATTCATTATTTTCTTAAACGTAGTTTAGCCAGTTACTAACGCGTAATAGGCCGATAGGCATAATCGTAGCCGTAGCTTTACAGCGGAGTTTTTTCTTAAAAGCAAGAGGATGGCATTCACCGTTCGCGTTTTCTTATCAATTTGTCTAGAGCAAATTTTCGCTAGCAAATTTCTTTAAATTCCGTTTGCTAGTTTTAATTTTAGAGATGCTCTGGATTTACCCAGTTGCTACCCAGTAGCAGCAACAACAGTAGAGTAGTAGTAGTAGTAGTAGTAGTAGTAGTAGTAGCAGCAGCAGCAGCAGCAGCAGCAGGAGCAGCAGCAGCAGGAGCAGCAGCAGCAGCAGTAGTAGTAGTAGTAGTCTGGGTCTAGTAGTTAGTTGTCTATTAGTAATTAACCTAGTAGTCTAGATTAATGGAGTTGTTAATTAATTTACTTAAATAATTTGCTTCTAAGGAGTCAACATCTAGTAGGTTAACTAAGCTACAGACGAAACGATCAATCTAACGCTAAATTTGTTTTGTTTTGTATTAATTCAGTCTGTGTATGAGTTTCACAATGAACAAATTATTCCAGTTTAACTTGGCCTCTGTATTGCAGTGAGTTCAGCATTTCCCGTTGTATGAGAGTAAGTTTAACTTGGCCTCTATATTGTAATGAGTTCAGCATTTCCCGTTTGATGAGAGTAAGTTTAACTTGGCCTTTGTATTGTAATGAATTCAGCATTTCCCGTTGTATGAGAGTAGGCCTACATATATGTTTAGCCTACTAGCTGCGATTCCTCAAACAGTTGGGAAATATTTGAAAAATGAATTAGAAATGAAAATACAATAGTTTTATATTTTAATTTTTTAAAGTTCTTGGCAGTATTTAGAATATGCTTAGTAAATTATTATCCAAACGTTTCAATTAATTCTGATTCATTATTTTCTTCAACGTAGTTTAGCCAGTTACTAACGCGTAATAGGCCTATAGGCCTAATCGTAGCCGTAGCTTTACAGCGGAGTTTTTTCTTAAAAGCAAGAGGATGGCATTCACCGTTCGCGTTTTCTTATCAATTTGTCTAGAGTAAATTTTCGCTAGCAAATTTCTTTAAATTTCGTTTGCTAGTTTTAATTTTAGAGATGCTCTGGATTTACCCAGTTGCTACCCAGTAGCAGTAACAACAGTAGAGTAGTAGTAGTAGTAGTAGTAGTAGTAGTAGTAGTAGTAGTAGTAGTAGTAGTAGTAGTAGTAGTAGTAGTAGTAGTAGTAGTAGTAGTAGTAGTAGTAGTAGTAGTAGTAGTAGTAGTAGTAGTAGTAGTAGTACCATAGTCATAGTGGTAGTAGTAGTAGCAGAGTAGTAGTAGTAAAATTCATTTTATTGATCACCAAAAGCTTACAAAATATATGGACATGGTATTCAAGTTCACATCAATAGGCGTCAAAGGGAGAACTCAAAAGAATCAATTATATGGATCCCGCTAGACAGAGTAGCCCAAATGCAATGTAATGTTATACATGTGGTAGGATCAGTGGTTACTTTCTGAAATACGGTAGGTGCTAATGGATTCCAGGTAAACACGAGTAACGTAGAAAAGAGTAGAATTCTTTGAAGGCTCTAACCATAATAATGAAAAGGCATTCGGTAAAACCGTAGGACGAATGGTTTTCGTTGGAAAATTTCTTTAACTTCAGTCGATAGTTTCATTTTCTGAACCATAATGCGCATGGCTCCAAGCTGCTGACTAATTATCATATGAGCAAATGGCTTCCAGAAACATGAGTAATGCAGCAGCGAAGAGATTTCTCTGAAAAGGTCTTCGGTAAAACCCGTGGATAGAGTGGTTAGAAATTTGGAGAAATCCTTAAACTAAGCTTTCTCTTTCTGAAGCAGAGGTAATTTCACCATCAACAGCCGCATCAAATTACATTAGTAGACTTTTATTAGTTATCGTCCTCTTCTTCCCATTCCTCTTCTTCGCCGCCGCCGCTACCACCATCACCACCATCATCATCATCATCGTCACCATCACCATTACCACCACAAGCACCATCGTCATTTTCATCTTTTTTATCGAAAACATTTTCAGTCCATATTCAGTCGCACTGCAGGTCTGTTTAAATAGGACTAAGCGGATTTGATGATTTCATAAAACATGTCATTGTGCAACTCTTCAAAATTTATGTGACTTAAGAAATGGCTGAAAATGCATGTTGAAGAGAGAAGAATGAAATACTGCGTAGTCTATGTACGCTGGGAGAGCAACAAAATCTTGAAATATCTTTCTGTTCTGGCGTATGGGTGCCTATATAAAGTTTTGAACCCCAACCTCTGGATTAACAGTACAACATATTAACCGCATAGAATATCGTCGTTTTCGTCGTCGTGATCATCTATATGCTGAGTAGGCCTAATTAAGGAAGAAGAGACTCTTAACGAAGAATTTAGCTCATAAGACTAACATTACTTCGCGTGTATCCGTCTAAACATGCTCGATCGTCTTTACCTTTGTTCTGGCCAGCCAGCTTGTTCATAAGGTAGGACTTTCCCGTCCGATATGGACCAGCAATGGACACGACGACCACTTCCTTGTCGAGACTCTTCAGTTGATTGAGGACCTGTGTATTGACGGTCATTTTCCCGTCGGGCCCAGCGTCCACCAGGCATAGAGGTTGTCTGAATATCTCCGGTTCTGCCATTCTCGCAGGTGGACCTGGTAAACGAAAGTAACCATTGGTAGCAACACCGTTACGTTTCGTTTTCGTATTAGGATATTTTCACACTAAGTTATTCGCTTAAATTCAGCGGCCTGAATCCAAAGGCTAAACTTAAGCAATCACGAAAGCAATGTAAAGCTAGGTCTGTAATGTAATGCAACAGTAACTTAATATTAATTAAAATATATTGATTAAGAGAGCACATTGGCAAATATTGAATGAGGCAGAAAATATTGAGAAAGGTCACGCTATCAAATAGGCATACATACAAATATATATATCATATACAGTCATGGCCATAATGCATGCATCACCAAGATTTTTCTATGTTTCCTCACTTTTATTCCAATAAACATGAGAGTTAGACACTTTATATCCAATAAACATGAGAATTACACACATGTACAACTGTACACATGTACTGTACGAAGTTTACTGGCTAGTATCTAGTGTGTTTGCCCTTGTTGGCGATAACCATGGCAATACGTGAAGGCATTGAAATGCACAGTTTTCACAGTACTTTGGTGTAATTTCTTTAACCCACACGCTCGTGATTATTTTCTTCAGTGCCCCAAGTGAGGTAGGGTTCTTCTCGGCAACTCTACGCTTCAACATCGCCCAGCAGTTCTCAATCGGGTTGAGGTCAGGGGCCATGGAGAATGGAGATAGCAATTTAACGTGATTCAGCGCCAGCCAATTCTTAACAACTTTTGCCTGATGGCAAGGGGCCCCATCGTGTTGAAATGTATCACAATCGTGGCTTGTCAAGAACCGAAGCATCAATAGTGGCTTATATACCGTATACCGGATCTTTAAGGAACATTAAAATTAGGCCCCATAGCATAATACAACTTTTCCCTAAAAAATTAGGCCAAATTGGGGTGATGCATGCATTATGACCATGACTGTACATATAAATATATTCATATATATGTATGCATATACGTGTACCGTACATGTATGTACATGATGTTATCGTTTTAGGTATAGGTTTTAGCTCATAAAGTCAGCGACTTAGTTTGACTATGTCTCATGAAGACAAACGCTGTATAAATTACTGTTCCAAAGCCAGCGAGTTTATAAGTCATAATGTAGACAAACGGTTCAAGTGGCCTTTGTGCCATCGATTATATACGCGTGACTAAACATTCTTTGCTCGAGTTAATAAGCAAGCATGCAGACTAAATGTCGACATGACCCATTTTAATTATCTAACAATAATAATATTTACATTTTTATGTACTAGGATTTAAATACAGAGGGCGAGTGCCTCCTTGCCCTAACGTGCAACTTATGAACACAATTGGATTCATCCTTTGTGAGATTCTTAAAAGGTTATACTTAAATACACACAAATAATACATAAACTTACAAGACCGATACAGTTTTCTGTTTTATGAAAACTGTGCCAACAAAGTGCTCTTGTTGGTGAACGGACATTTATCCCTCTGGACATATTCCCCGGACATATTCCCGGACAGTTACCCCCGGACACTTTCCCCTTACTTGGACATTTCCCCCCTCAATGCAACATACAAAAAGATTTATGTTTCTAAGAAAAATCCATAAAAACATACAAACAGCTCTTTGTTTTAATGATCAAAACATACATACATACAACATACATACATACATACATACATACATACATACATACATACATACATACATACATACATACATACATACATACATACATACATACATGCATACATACATGCACATATACATGCATACATACATACATACATGCATAAGACATATATATATGTGCATGCATACATACATACACATACATACATACATACATACATACATACATACATACATACATGCATACATACATGCACATATACATGCATACATACATACATACATGCATAAGACATATATATATGTGCATGCATACATACATACACATACATACATATATAGTTATATACATACATACATACATACATACATACATACATACATACATACATACACACACATACATACATACATACATACATACATACATACATACATACATACATACATACATACATATATACGTACGTACGTACATACATACATACATCTATCAAATCATTTTATTGCTTCCACTAAAGCAAAACATGTAATATAACAAACTATAAGGAGTAGTCGGATTATAGTTCTGTCTCAGAGAGCAAATGGTGGTCCTAAAGGGAGGTTACTCCCGCTAAGCAGGGACACCTACTAGTGTTGTAGGTAATTTAAGTGACTGGTCAAGTCATAGGAAGCCAGAAGGAGTAGATAGATGAGGTCTGATGAGGAAGCATGAGAGAAAGCAAAATAAATCTTAGTTAAACTTATCTAATCATCAATATACACATGCATACATACATGCATACATGCATACATGCATACATACATACATACATACATATATACATACATACATACATACATGCATACATACATACATACATGCATGCATACATGCATGCATACATGCATACATACATGCATACATACATACACACATACATACATACACATACATACATACATACATACAGACATACATACGTACATACAAACACACATGCATACATATATGCATATATACATACATACAGACATACTTACATACAGACATACGTACATACAGGCATGAATCCATACACAAATCAACAGAGGGATAATTTGTCCGGAGGAAAATGACCTACTGAGATTGGGGGAGGGGTGTCGGGGGGGGGGTAACTGTCCGGGGAATATGTCCGGGGGTAAATGTCCTGCAACCTTCTTGTTAGACTAGATTATCAGATCTAAAAGCTCTTGTTGAGACGCTATAGGAGTAAGCCTTTCTGTTTTCATATTCATATGTGCCGACTTCTGTATGTATCATGTATGCATGTTTGTATATTATGTGTACGAATAAATAGCATCCAGACATCAAGCCATATAATTGCAGCAAAGCAGGAACCAAACTGTATGCAACAACATACATTGTAGCTCTAATAAGAGGTCTAACGATTTACAGCTATTATCTAAGCACACAATGACGCAAATCCGGGTTTTAAGACAGTCATTTCAATAATTATCTGAAAACCGAGTGCTAATTTGACGGCTGTTTTTTGGGTTGGACCTGAAGACCTCGTCAAGGTCACCTACGAATTTCACGCGAGATAAACTTGTTCCTTTGCACGCACTACTCTGATAATGCAACGTCGTGATTTTCATTGGTTGGGGAACTGCCTGAAGTGGTATCCCTCTGGCTGTGCTTATTCTCCTGGCCAACGCTTGAAAACTGCTCACTTTCGCTGGAGCTAGACTAGGAGAGCCAATAAACAGATATCTTGAAGGGGCGTTATATAAATGTGGGTGGGCCTGGGTGGGTGAGTTAGTGGGCGAGTGAGCGAGTGAGCGAGTGAAACGGTGAGTTTTGGGTGGATGGGTGAGTGGGTGAATGCGTGTGAGCTAGGAGTGGGTGGGTGGGTGAGTTGGTGGGAGGAGATCTGAGTGAGATATTGAGTAACGAAGAGAAGGAGGAATGAATTAATTATCCGTTAAGATACACGCACTGAACAGATCTCTTGGCATATGCATGGGAGATTTGAATCTCATAAATAACTCTGTGGCGACAGTAAAACACTCTAACCACTTATCACTCACTACCGAAGACCTACGATGAAGTAGCACATTAAAGGAAAACATGCGTCAGCTGGTGCAGACATGATGAAACCACGTAAGCCTAGACATAGTCCGACGTCAGCATTTACGGAATCTAGGCGTATACGACAATAAAATGCGGGTAAATTCTAGCGGCAAGCCATTGTATAACCACGATATATTCATTTAACCGCCGTCAGCAATATTCATTCTGCCTCTGTCTATTTAAAACATACTATTATGCCACCTTGCGGTTAGGCAAACGTGAATAAACAAATCAGTGTTGCATTGCACTGTAGGCCTACTATCTTAAATCGAAGCTTTTAGGACCGTCACGCATAAACACACAGGCCTATGTGTAAATGTTGATCTATCTATTGACACGGTTACAAATGGGAAGAAGTATAGGCCTAGTCCTTAAACTGTGTTCGAATGGCCTAAATTTCGCCTCCGATTGCAATTTACCACACTTCTCTTTCAGTTGATAGCTGATTAGAATCGTATGAATTGCTGTAAGCTTAGCCTATATATCGCGATTGGTGTTAATCGGTGAGGGATAGAATTCGCCATCCCACATCATATGCAGAACGCTGACATAATTATATAAAAGGATATGAATTGCCATCAGTAGGCCTATAGTATGATAGGTCAACGCATCGTATACAATTTACGTACATACATGCGCATCCACATATACGTACATGTGACGCATATATACCTAGGCCTATGCATACATACGTGCGAAACATGCATATGCATGTATACGTGCATTTGTATGTATTTAGGTAGGCCTATGTTTGTATTTAAGCATGTATGAATGAAATTATGCGCGTATGTGTGTATTTATGTATGCATAGCCTATACCTGTACAGGATGTATATGCGTATGCCTGCGGGCTTGTGTATCGGCATAATAAATAGGCCTATAATTTGGTGTTTTGTGATTCATTACCCACAGCGAATACGATCGCATGTAGATAGGTACGAAGAATTGGGTACCCGTAAAACGGGGTGACTTTGGCCTTTTTAAACTTGTTTTAATAATAAAACGATAATGTGACTGAATATGGTTGACTTAACAATTAGATTAGATGTGCATAGGGTTAAAGAGAAAACGTATAAAGCAAACTTTTTTGGGTAATAACAGTTGAACACTTTTTTTTAAACTTTTGGGGGTTGGCCAAAGTCACCTCATCAGGTGGGGTGACTTTGTCACACAATAGTTTTTCAGTTATTAGACAAAGTAAACCTGTTACTGGGGTCACTTTGGCCCGAAAGATGTGTTTTAAAAATATCTAAGCTTAAAACTAACACTAAGTGACAATCAGGGGCGGATCCAGGGGGGCCAATCCGGCCATGGCCCCCATTTGAAATTTTAATTTATTTACACAGGCGTTTTATGGGCGTTTTATGATGTTTACACAGGCGTGGCCCCCCACCCCGTAGGCGCGGATGAGTTAAATGTACACCGGACGTGGGTGCCGTAGATGTAGACTGAAGACATAAAAAAAGGTTAATGACTTAAAAAAGGCCATCAACTTTTTTGGAAGATGAATTCCCAACAAGTTTTTCGGTCGTCGGTTGGTAAACTGATTCCTCTCCCAGAAGATGGTTGGTATGTATGTATAATTTTTGGGCCCCTCCCCTCTGATAGACCTTCTGGATCCGCCCCTGGTGACAATGATACCATACCGGTACTGGCATGACTAGAACGAATTGGTATCGTATGCACCGACCAGTCAAAATATCCTTTAAAGTGAAAATTTAGCACATACATTAATTAATTTTAAAATAAACATTATATAAACATCGCTAGTACTTTAGAATATGGCCAAAGTGAAATTTTAGTAAATACATTAATTTTAAAATAGAAATTATATAAATATCGCCAGGAGTACCGTACTTTAAAATGTGGGTCAAAGTGAACCCATACTGTGGTCAAAGTCACCCCAAAAACTTTGCTTGCATTTATAAAGCACTTATTGGTGAAATCGTAGAGCAAACGGTACGTCATACACATGCCACTACAATGTACATTGAAAAGTGATATTATCACCCACAGTATTATTAACGGTCTTTCTCACAGAAAAATAAGTTTGCACATCTTCAAAGTTTAACTTTTTTTAGGCTTACAAACATTTCGGGAAAATTTCAACAAATTTTACAATGAAATAAACCAAATTTTGATAAAATATTCGCTACATGTTTACCGATTGTTATTCGTAAATCAAGTCGAAATGACGTTATAACTACGAAAGGCCAGAAGGTTACAAACTAATTTTTCAATTTGGGCCAAAGTCACCCAGCAGGCCAAAGTCACCCCGTTATATAATGACAATGCAGACGAGTCAGTGGGATTTCCCCGTCCGCTGACTTACATTTTGACTTCTGAGAACTAATGTTTAATTATTTTGCGCTTCAATGCATGGTCTAGTGAACTTCGCTCCTCTACACCCAGCATGCGTGATCATAATGCCTATAGCTTATTTAATGTTAAGATTAAAATAACAACTAAGATTGGACACGACTTCAATATGGATAAAGTGTAACTGGCTGGTAAACATTAAAGTTGGTGCAAGCCTGCAAGGTCAGTCAATTGATCGTTCATATTAATCAGAGGTTTCGCGGCTCTATGCACGTCAAGCGCTACTAATATGCTGTGAGTGGGTCGATCACTAATGATGTCTGCGGGAGGGTGGGTGAGCAGATGGGGTCTGTTGAGAGCAGATACTGCTTTAACACTTTAACGCTGAGAGTGTACTAAAAGCGACTGCCATGGGAAACCAAATGCAGTCTTGTTGTCAAGACCTTAAACCTCAAGACCAAGACCAAGACCAAGACCAAGACCAAGACCTTGAACCTCAAGACCAAGACCAAGACCTTGAACCTCAAGACCAAGACCAAGACCAAGACTTTGAACCTCGAGACCAAGACCAAGACCAAGACCTTGAACCTCAAGACCAAGACCAAGACCCAAAAAATCGCAATTAGGTCAAGACTTCTAAAATTGTCAAGTCGGAATATTCGCTATTTTAATTAAACATGAGTCTTTTATTTTATTCAAGCAAATTAACTTTAAATGCAAACTGCAGAGAAATCCGAATTTGTATTCAAAAGTCCTTCATGCAAACTATTATTCCAAATGCCTTTTGTATTTTATAAAACCAATTCGCTCAGAATTTCTGACCAAGACGTGCCTGGTGGCCTCATAAAAATTCCGCCATGTGAAAAAATACGTTCTACTGAAGTCGCTGACACACACACAGTAGCTTTTCAAGCACTGGATGTAAATGTACAGATCGTGTTTTGAAATCTTCCCATGGTTTATCATACCGTCTGATACAGAATAACTGTTGTTGCTGCCAATGGGTTTTCCTGACCAACAAGACTTGTATCCATCCATAGATATTGGTCGTATGATGCAAACAGGCTTGATACAGAATTCTTGAGTTCTGTTAAATGACTGTTCATATTGACAGCCGGTCTTGGCCTTGGTCTTGCGAGACCAAGACCAAGACTTCGAACCTCAAGACCAAGACCAAGACCTTGAACCTCAAGACCAAGACCAAGACCTTGAACCTCAAGACCAAGACCAAGACCAAGACTTTTGAAAACGAACTCGAGTGCACTCGAGACCAAGACCTTGGTCTCGAGGACAACAAGACTGACCAAATGCAGCTCGTCGTTAAAGCGTTGAAGAACGTGTATAGTAAGGAGTTTGGGTCAGCTAAGCTTTCAGCAACTCGTCTAGCAGGATACGCCTGTAGCCTACATCTGCGCGTGCATCATGTTTAAGCAAATATTATAGCACGGCCTTTGTTAAACCAATAAGATGCTCCGTATTAAATTGCTGATGACCTACTTTAGAAGTCGTCTGTAATAAACTATAGAAATCTTGACTTGAAGTGTTGGACGCTAAAGCTCTACTGCGACCAGAGAATTAGGTCCATAGTATTGGACTACTCACCAAATGTCTGGTTGAATTTCTGAGTGTGTAAGGAAGTAAGCTTACTGCCGTGTACCCACTGTCTGATCCTTCCGCGACTTTGCTCTTGGCTTCAACGTCTGCCGTTGGTTCCGAGTTTATGTTCACGTGACGTGTCGATGACTGCTGGTCTTTCCTGATGAAGAAACGCTCGTTTCCTCAGCTACCCATCGGCTCGACAAACGTCGGCTTTTATATTCAGAATAGCCACAGCGACTGACCGACTAAGTATATGCTGTACTCCGTACAAGGTACAAACTATAAATAGAGCATTCAGGGGAAAGTTCGCCGTGGTTCCGTTTAACCGCCTTAGCAAGGAAATGCCCGGCAGAAGAAACGGTGCTGACGTCAGTGGCGGTAGCACTGAATGACTGTGTAAACGCCGCCGAACCCTTCCTAACCGGATTTTCCGTTTCGCACTCTCTGGCTTTCGCATGACGGCTGACGCAGGCCTGCGTGGGGTTTTACGCCGGGTGGTTGAGAAAACGGTCAGTGTCATATATAAACCGCGAGTCACCTTGGCTTTAAATTCATAGGAATCGTCGGTTGAAACCGAAGTCTAAGGTTCAGCTTTTAACAGACGCCATCACGAATACTGAACTCACAGCATAGAAAGGTATGGGCTTCTGTTAAAACTAATGATAATGAAGCTGTTCATCGCCTTAATAATAATTATAGTCAAATATATTAAGAGATAGACGTATCCATGTTGAGGTTCATCCCTATTATGTAAAGTATCAAGTCGGCGAATTATTCAGTTGTCTTCACTTGGTAGATGGGCGATAAAGAAATTCAGTTTAGCATTATTGTTTCACAAGTGTTGTAGACCTATTATTGAGGCAGTTAAGGTTTGGCGATTTGTCGGATTGATATACACGGAAGTTTAAATAATTTTAGTGATCTATCTTGTATGGTGAATTTAATAGGTTTGCTTGAAATTACTTACCGGTATCATTAATAATAAACGGTCTATGTATGACAAATAGCCTTTGGCAGTGGCGGCGATCTTGTTTGACAGGTGGGGGGGGGGACATTTTGGAACTGATCTGGTGAAAAAAGAGTTTTGAACTGATCTGGTGAAAAAAGAGGTCAAAACAATTTTTCGCGCGAAAATTTGATGACTTTTTGGGGGTTTCCTCAAAATTTGGGGGTCCGATGTATGGCGTGTCCGCCCACTCTTAAAGGTGGGGGGTCTTGTCCCCCTCGACCAGTGGCTTCTATCCCCCCTAAACAACCGGGCTCAATCCCTCTCCTTCCCCCCTCTATCACGGAACCCCCTATAAGCTGGGAGCAATCCCGACTTACTGTAAAGCCCTTCCATACCTCACCTTCCTCCTTTACCCCTCCCACCCCATCCCTCACTCCTTATCCCCTCTCCCTTTACCACTCCTGTACCATTCCTGCCTTCCCCTTCCCTCCCCTTGAAGCGGAGGGGTCCGGGGTCCTCCCCGAAATTTTTTTGAATTCTACATTGCCGTAGGTGAGTTTTAGCGCATTTTTGGAAAAAGAAAACTGGTTTTGGGAAACTATACATTTTAGTTCAACTGAACTGTTGAATTAATTTCTGTAGGGCTCCCAGTGCAATGTAAAAATGTTATGGGACAGACTGCAATATACATGGGACAAAATTTCCAAAATATGGGACGCATGTTAAAATACTGGGCAATATGGGACACTGCTTAGCAAATATATGGGGATTTAAAGACTGCATTATGAATGGTGTAATACAGTGGCAACAGGCTCCTTACCTGCCTATTGCAGTGTTACCCAGCCGACAATTATTTTGCTGGAATATATTATCAAGATTGATAATCCCATTTTCACTGCACTACACGACAATTATTGTAGCATTGACCAACTAGTTTTCTTAATCAACAGGATTATGAACGCTTTTTTCAAATTTTAAGCTTTCTTGGCATCCTACATCAACAGAAAAATAGCGGAACATAATGGTCAATAGCTAAAGAAAAACAAGTAATAATGATACACTATAACACTGCTTAGACACTGTAAACTAAGCATAGGTGTAATTTGTGGGAGGTAATCTAAAATGTTCAGTCCTTGGATGTTGCAGGACAAAGCATTTTGCTGGCCTGAGTCAGTACTGTCAGTGGAACAGAAACATCCATTTCACTGGAGGGGGGAACTTTCCCTCTGGCACAAATTGGAAGCAGTCTGCTTCCTCCTCCCCCCCCTACGTAGTAGGCCCTGCACAGAACTGTGAGCAAATACTCTGTAAGACTGTAACTTGTAGGGAGTGTGATAAAAATTGAAAACAAATACTTCCCCCCTGTTTTTCACTGGGCTCAACTTGCGCCCACCCCGAATAGGGATAGAAGCCCCTGCCCTCGACCCCCGGGATCGCCGCCCATGGCCTTTAGAAATTTGTATATGCAGCCGTGTTTAGGCCTATAGACACGGCTGTATACAGTGCTCGTTTCCTCAGCTGCCCATAGATTTTTAGGCGTATGTCTGTTTTAGTCGCCTTGTATGTACACCAATCAAAATGCTTACTCGATATCTACTGTACACAGGCTATTGTTGTATCTGTTGTATTGTTTTTTTTATATTATTATTTGTAGCTCTGTACCTTATTGTTTGGGGCGTGGCATATTGGGGTTTGGCGGTTTGGGGTTTTGTCAGTTCTCCTGCACGCTCTGTTCTTCGGTCTAAGCCCTGTAGTATTAAATAACGATGTGAAATATTCATAATGGCGTTATGTTGAGTGTTTGTCCGTCGTAGAATTGACTTTTCATTTGAACCAATTCTCGTTGTTGAAGGAAATCCATCGGCAATGGCGTACTGCATGACCGGAAATGATTGTTCTGCTTCGGCGTGGCAAGGACCTCGTTGTCTCATTGAAAGCAATAAGGATGATCAGCTGGGAGTGAACGAGGAAACGCTTTCCATGCTCCAGAAGATCACAGATCCAGTCGTCGTTGTCGGAATCGTCGGACTCTACCGCACTGGAAAATCCTACCTGATGAACCGTTTGGCAGGACAACCACACGGTTAGTAGTTGTTTATTATTGATTTGTTGTCTGATTCATTCATTCATTCATTCATATGGAGAATTTATATAGCGCCTCTTCAAGGCTATCTACTCAGAAGCACTCCCGACCCAACCCCGGCTGAAGAGCACAGTCTTGAGATTTGAATAAAATGTGGCGGAATGGGTGCTTGGGACCAAGCGAAGCGTTACAGGGAGCCCATTCCAGATTGCAGGGCCAGCGATGGAAAAATCACGGCGCTGCCTAAGGGCGGTCCGTGAGCGGGGAACTAGAAGCTCAGCCTGCTTAGAAGAGCGCAGGGAACCACGGCGCTGGATGTTCGGGGTGGAGCGGCAATGCTCTCGCAAATTTAAGTTTGATTGACTTGGTGGTTCATCGAATTACTAATCTATCCATGAATTAAGTGATTGACCTATGATGCTGGAAGCAATGTGCAGAACCAAAACAAACTTAAGGCGCTAAATGAATGCTATAATACATATATACATACATGCATAGATGCATTCATTCATCTATTCAGCCATCCTATCCACCCATCTATTCAGTGTCTGGTATTTGTTTTTTTTAATAGGCTTTGAACTGGGAAGCACTGTTCAGTCCAAGACAAAGGGCATCTGGGTCTGGTGTGTGCCTCACCCCACACGCAAGAACTGCTGCGTGGTTCTTCTCGACACCGAAGGACTTGGAGACGTCGAAAAGGTAACAATGGCAATTTATTACATTAGTTTTTATGCGTTCTAATATCGTACACCAAACATAGGCCTATAATACAAAGCCGTGTATTTAAATTATATTTTGAATAGTTAATTAATATTAGACACAACTGGTAACCAGGCAACCGCTCAGCAACATCACACGATCTGGGTTCATATTACATTAGCTTTTATGCTTTCTAATATTGTACACCAAAGATACAAAGCCCTGCATTGAAATTATATTTTGAATAGCTAATAATAGCCACAGTTGTTACCCAGGCAACTGCTCAGTAACATTACTGTCTGGGTGAATGGAAAACTATTTTACGAGTAATAATGGAACCTTAGGAGCAAACTTTGAATGTTTTAGACAAGTCGTCAGTGCTATCATATCTTGTTAACACTTTTACTGGAGGCTCTTTACAGCTAAAGAGTCTAACAGTATATTAAGGGGCTGTCCACATATTATGTACGCAATGAGGGAGGGGGTCGGATTTTGGTGATTTTGCCTACGGGTGCGAACGGGGGGGGGGGGGTAGGGGGGGGGGACAAAAGTGTACGTACGCAAAATAGATTTCTAATTATGACGTCCACATTAGCCTATTTATTACTCTGTATTGTCCTATAGTCGTCCGATGGCATTTTATTACATTATATAAAAGCCATGTGCAGTTATTCTGTGCTGTGAACGAGACACCTATAATTTGTCTATATTGGCCCTCACTCATCCTTCAATCTGGCCTAAAGTGCAGACAGCCTGGAGCTGTCGAGACACTTTCTGCAGCTGGTCTTCGGGGGGGGGGTGGTGCGTCAAGTGTACGTACGCGGGGGGGGGTGTGGAAGAAAGTACGCTTGCGAACAGGGGGGAGGGGTCCAATTTTCCCGGATTTTTGCGTACGTAATATATGGATGGCCCCTAAGCTAACTCTTTTTTTAGGAACGCCCTAATGTGTATATGTACATGAACTGTACATGTTATATATATATATATGAATGAATCCATACACAACACTCCAGGCATATGTGTTTATAAATTATACCTTCTGTGGTTACTTTTCCACTTATCTGTTTGCGTATTAATGAACTTAAACACTATTTAGACTAGCGTAGGCGGCGCTACAGTAGGTTCCCTAGTAAGCAACCGTCTCAGAGGAGGTAGCTCGTGCCCGTACTCTCGGCGTTACAAGGCAAGCGTGTCCCATTACTTATGTACATTCTCAATTGCAGGGCAATGTGAACCATGACATTTGGATTTTCGCCCTTACCGTGCTGTTGAGTAGTACTATGGTGTACAACAGCATCGGAACAATAGCTCAGCAGGCGCTGAACGACCTACAGTATCCTTTGTTGAGCCACTACTGCTACTGTTCTTAATGTATACAAGCTGTAACCCGTGAAAAATCATGGTATGTAAATTTAGTTTACAAACTTTAATGTGCTTGAGAGTAAAAATGTAAAAAAAATACGTGAACGAAAATACGTCCTTAATTTTTCACGTGTTACAGCAGTTAAAGACTAAAACTAAACACTTAATTAAACACCTAAACTGTAAAGACAACGGTTAGTTTGAAAGACAACAACAGTATCATATCGGACAGTTTACTGTCTACATTATCAACGTACAGGTGTACCGGCCCTCCCTCCCTCCCTCCCTCCCTCCCTCCTCCATTCCTCCTTCACTGACACTAGCCGTTGGCTGGCGTCATGCATGGAGGGAGGGAGGGCCTACTGGCCCTCCGTCTGTGTATGAGGCGACCATGGGTTGGGCAGTCAGCCGGGCTACGCCAGGCAGCGAGGAACTAGCGGAGGCAAGAGGCCGTCTCCGTCCGCTTTAATGTACAGCCCAAAGTTACGGGACAGACGGAACATCAGATCTTATGTTAGTAGATAGTCAGGATTTATTTTTGATAAAATCAGTCAGTTTTGAAGAATCAATCTTTGACCGCGTATCCTAATTAGCTTTGTGACTGAAATGGCGGAACATATCAAAATCAAATCGAAGGGAAGCGATGATGAATCCGGTGAGTTCGATAAGTTCTTTCCGTCCTTCATCTGGGCTGTTCGTGACTTCAGCCTTGACCTTGTGATCGACGGAAAAACAGTCACCGAAGACGAATATCTGGACCATGCGCTTCAGCTGAAGCCAGGTTAGACTACCTACTCAGTGTTTTATTTTCGAGCCATATCAACTGCTTGGCCATGGGTAGTTGTTGAATTGCTCATCCAGATGTGGAGGAGCTCTTGTTCTGAAAGCTAAGCGTATCTTGCGAATCTATAGTGGATACCCTATCCAGCTGCTTGAATAAACATAAAATGTGTGAAACCAGATGCATATATTTCGATTATCATTTAAAAAACAATCATGTGCCTTGTCTTCTCTTATACGTAGGTATGGATATCTGGTATCAAATAAGAGGTGTAGAATCTCAGATCCGGCGGAATTCAACTAAATTTAAAAACTGGCCACATGTCTAATAGAACAAAGACTTTCCCAACAATTTTAAAGGTGCTTGATTGTGGGGCGTGGTGGCTCAGTGGTAAGTTCGGCGCCTTGTGACCGGAGGGTTGCAGGTTCGAATCCCACTCTAGCCGCTGCGTACGGACCTTGGGCAAGTCCTTCACTCGCGATTGCTCGTGGCGCTTCGGCGTGAAAACTCCGACACAGTATACCAATACTGTAGTCGGGTGCGCCTCTGAGTAGTAGTAGACTTGAGGAGCCGGCGCCGAGGCGCTATAGAAATGTCCGAAATAAATAAATAAATAAAATAAAATAAAATAACTGAAAAGAAGGGATTACAGTTTTAATCACAACTCTGTGCAGCAGTGCAGAAGATTTAACTATGATTGTTTGGCTCATGGAATGTTGTACTACCTAGTCAATGGATGAGATCACTTATAAATTTAAACAGGAAAATTTTACTGCTACACAGTCACATTCAGTGGGCCCACGCGCACTAGAATTGTCACTGATGGCTACCGGTGGCAACTGCGGGCCCAGTGTTGGGCACAACATACACAGACTTCCTGCCTCTGAAGAACGGTTGATTGAACTTAACAACCGTAATTAGTGTCGTTCTTCATTACATGTTAATGACACAGGTGCAGGACGGAAAGTGGCCGACTACAATCTTCCACGTGAGTGCATCCGAACGTTCTTTCCCCAGCGAAAGTGTTTCGTCTTTCCTCGTCCCGTCGAAGACCAGAACATGCTAAAGGCCCTGGAGTCGGTCGCCGACTCACAGCTGAACCCAGAGTTTCTCCAGCAGACGAAGGCCTTTCTTCAATACGTCTTCGAATCCGGTCGTATAAAGACGGTCAGCGGGAAAAGCATCAACGGAAGACGTTAGTAGATTTAAATACTGGTACGTTTGAATATAATCGCTCCCATCATATTCTACAACTAAAAAAGTTAGTTATATATGGTTATGGCCTATATTTGACTATAGGCTAATCCTAGGTTTATTCTTTTATCATCGAAACTATTTTCGTAATAGGAGCAGTTGAAAACAACGAGAGAAAGAGACATAAGCTTATATAGGGCCTACAAGAAATCTAAAAATTTTAAGTTAAGATACTCTTTTCCTTAGACCTACAGCATAATTGTCAGAAGCTTGTGTTTCAGCATATTTGCCTCTAAAATTCGGGAAAAGTAGCATTCGGCATGCCTATCGATTAAGAGACATAGATAGACATGCCCGCTTAATTACAAACGGATGGAACGTGATGATGTTGTGTGCATGTAGTGTTGGGCGGCTTGGTGACCTGTTATGTTGATGCGATTCGCAATGGAGCCGTTCCTTGCATCGAGTCAGCCGTCGAGACAACGGCCAAGGTCGAGAATGAACGGGCGATCAAGGAGGCGCTGGAACTGTACAGACAGAGGTTCAGGGCATCCGTCAGATTGCCCACGGAAACGATGCTAGAACTGTCCAACTGTCACCACGTGTGCGAAAGAGAAGCAGCCGAATACTTCCTGAAGGTGGCCATCTTCGACTCGGAAAAGATCTTCTACCAGAGGATGATGGTAACGTATATTTATCCGAATTCAGTGCAATGTAGAGTAATGTAATTAGGCTTTCAAATAGTAAACTTTCAATAAACCAGTCATCTGTGCTGAGTAGGAGATGTAATAGAAATGTTCTTTTGTGCTGAAAAGTAAATTCCATGCAGTTTATCAAATATTCTGGCTGCTGTCTCTCTGGTATCTCTGGCAACCGGACTCTGACCTCCAATGGGCATCGATCGCTGGACAACCCCTCGGCTACGACGCAGCACTCGTGAAAAAGCTGGTGCTTTGCGCTTAGCTTTAAAGTGGCACTTCAGAAGATTGGAGTTTACGATTTCGATAACGATTCTATAACCACGTGAACTACACAAATAAGGAAGTCTATGAAAGCAGGAAGTAACCACACAAGTAAATAAATATCTCGCCTATAGAAACATGCGCGTTAATAGCCACGCCCAAAATTAACAGTCTTTCTGATGGACGTCAGCTATTTTAATGAAGATCAATAAGCTCTAAACTCCCTCGTGTCTTTTGTTGTTTTTGTTCCTATTGTGCCTTTTCATTTAAGCTACGTTGCATTATGAATAATTATGCCTACATTTACAATTTTTCGGTGGCTCACTTGTCATTGTCAGCGCGCGTTTGTTGGTTAGAATGGGTCACAATTGTGTTGACCACAATCTAACGGGTATCGCTGTTATCTTGCCGAAGTCTCTGACATGACGCAGCGCTCGAGTATATAGGCCTATGCATGTAGCTGGTTCCTTGCGCTTAGGTTAATTGCGCTTCAGAAATATTAAGTTTACGATTACCATTATTCAATCGTTAACATGTTGCAAGGAGTCCACTGTGCATACAATAACGTCCCGCATTACATGCGCGTAGTTTATTATTTTATATGTAACATTTTATTAGTATAGGCCTACAGTTGTATATGACAGAAGAAGGAACTACGGTAATATTTCTGTGAAAGCCGGACTTGGTAATTACTTTTGCTTGTGTAATTACTTCATGCTTTCAAATAGATTCCCCAAGTTGTGCAAACACAGGCCTAATTATGCACCTATTTACCATAATAGATGCAGATTATATGTGTGCATACAAATGTACGTAGCCTACTTAAGGAACACCATGCCTGGAGCTTAGAATACACATCCAGATTACATGCTGTGGGTAAAGTGGTGATAAAGCGTTTAAACGTCAGATGGACAAAGAGAAGTTACACAGAGGGCACCATATAAATCACTATATTTGCCACAATGGACGCAGTGATAAACAATTAGGAAATTGTGAGGACTAACAATGATTTAAATTGGACAAATACATAACTCCGTAACCTCGAATAAAGTGGATACAGATAGGGGGTAAATAAAGTTTAATATCGATAAAACAAGAGGTACTAGGGCCTAGATATAACAAAGCAAATAGTGTCGTATTAAATAATTTATTCTGCTGGTTCGCTCCCTCGTGCGGTTGAGGCAACATCGATGTAACCCCACTGGATTTCATCCTTCTTGTTTCTGCAGGAAGAAGTTACAGTTGCATACCAGGGTTTTGTGGACGAAAATGAAGCGGCCTCACGACGGACGTGCGAGTCACTTCTATTTTCTCTGCATCAGACAATCGCGAATGACTTCAAGGCTGGAAAATACTCCCGTCCAGGTGGATATGAAAGTTACAGGACAGACATGGACTCCCTCGTTCAAAGATACAGACAGACTCCAGGAAATGGAGTCATGGTGTGTACCGTTGGTTCCATTTATTTAGGTAGGCCTACGCGGTTATGCGTGTATATGCGTACATATTTATGCGGGTTCATTTACATTCTTCCTTGTGCTGCGTATGTGAATATTCTTTTGTTTATTCTTTACTCACTTTTCTATTTATTGCACACGCAAAGGGAAGTAGACTTGGATTAATGGCAAAGAAAGAAGCCACACTATTTCTATTTCATTCATAGCCGTCTAATAAGAAACACTGATCTTTTAGATCGTAAAGAAAAGGACGAGAGTTAAGTTATAGACCTAATAGAAATAATTATTTAAGCAAGGCGTTTATACGCTCAAGGTCTTATATATTCAGTTTTCTTGTTGTTCCTTACGTTATGAAACAGGATCTAGTCTATAGATCAACACAAAATATTGTTAGGACTTAAACTTTTGTTAATCCTGCGCTAAGAGTTTTTTTGATTGTTATATAACAGTCAGAGGAAGCTTTATGCGATTTCATGAAGCAACAGGAAGCAACGTCGGCTTCCGCCATGAAAGCAGACGAACAACTAACGGAAGAAGCCAGAAAAGCTGAAGGTCAGTTTCTGTGCAAGAGTATAATGCAGGGTTTTGTTTTCTGTTTGTTTTGTTCTGTGGGACATTCAATCACTTGCAGCCTGCAGACACTTGAAACTAATGTTTTGTTTTGTGATACATTAAATTAGGCCTACTTGTAGCCTGCAGACACGTGAAGTTAAAAGTAATCAATCATACGTACAGACTGAAAACGAAAGCGGTTTACATCTCATATTGAACTCATAAACTTGTCCGTTCTGATGAGATCCGTTTTAATTTAGGCATTTAGTCATAGCTTAGGCCTATAATATTTATTCTTGTCCAATTTCTCCGTGTTTGCCTAATAGTCAGATAGAGGATCAAATGGGTAAACTCCAATTATCTCGACTAGTTCTGTCCAAAAGTTTGATATTTCTATGTGCAGTTTTTCTTAGAAGCGATCATCCATCTTATTTCAAGGTTAGATTATATTTTGATGTCTTGCTGTTGTTCCAGAGGAGAGGCAAAAGGCAGAAGCGAGCGAACGACAGAGACTGGCTGCTGAGGAAGAGCTTCGAAAGAATGAACAGCTGATGGCAGATGAGAAGAAAAGCTTCGAAGATCACGTTCAGCGCCTCGAGCGGCAGGCTGAGGAGGACCGAAGGAAGATCCAGCAAGAATGCGAACAGGTCCTGTCGAAGAAAATGGCGGAACAGGAGAGGCTGCTCAAGGAGGGCTTTGAACAGAGAGCCACAGCCATGAACAGGGAGATCGACAGTCTCAAGCAGTCGATCGAGGAACAGAAGAACTCGTCAGGCGGCGGGTTCTTTGATTTCTTGGGAAATTTAATTCCAATCATTCCTGCAATCGTCAACCTATTTGCTAGTAAACCTAAAAAACGTTAGTTTCGCCTCTTAGTTCTTACTGCCAATCCCAGAAACTGAACAATAGGGACTATTATCGTATTGTTACTTTTAGGTGAGAGGAGGACAGAATAACATATATTCCGTTTTTCTTGTTAAAAATTAAGTGAACATTCTCTGAATAAAATGTTTAAACTTGTCGAGTAGCTTTAAGTTAATTATAGGTGTGCTGATAGATTTAATGGCTTATCCTGGAGATTGTCTTTAAAGCTTGAAGTCATTTCGGTTCGAATTTCGATGTTTTGTCAGCAGCTAGGCTACTAATTCGCAATTACTTGAACCATCATGGTAACCCAACTGGTTGTGTTTTGTGTGCAAGTCGTTGAATGTTGTAGCTGTTGTGGGAAATTAGTTGCGCTTGTTATTTTGTTCTAGTTAAGTTAATACATCAACTAATGTCATACGACAAACGTATCTGTTGCAGGATTCAAAGGAACAATTGCCGTGTTTGCGCGAGCTTTTTCGGCCAGCACAAATAGGTCAACTTTATTTCGTGTTGTATGTTTCATAACGTTTAGGCTACGTAAGTTCTAGAAAACCGTCGAGAAAAGTAACCTGTAAACTCCAGTATGATCGGAGAGATGAGGCGTAGACCTGGATTCCCAGATATAATTTGTTAATCGGGAATTTGAACTTGGCAAAATATGTTGAGCCTCGCCCTTAAGACGAGGCAGAACTGAACAATGTGATGCAGACAGAAATGTCAAATGATTCATTCTGCCCATTCTCTCTTAAACTTTAATCTGACAAGCTGCCTAGTTATTACACAATAATATTACTTTTGCGCCCTGGCTTCCTTGTAATGACATTCAATGCCGTTTGGTCGGGTTTCTCAACGTTGACGCCTTTGGAACCTTGACGTTATCTTTACCCTTCATATATGTAGATTCTGCTGCCGTTAAGGCATTAGACCTCTACGGGTTTATGACATTGACTACAATTTCATCTGAAGCAAACATCGATGGATGCTTTTTGAATAATGATAACGGTGCTGTGGAAGTCATTAGAGTTGTAATATTCAGATCAGAAGACCCTCAAGCTTAAGCTGTTAGCGCTTCTTAAACTCACTACCTAACGGTGCGATGTCTATCTAATCTCGCTACTACTATTACTGCCACCCAGGGTCGCATTAAGGCTGGTGCGGGTCATGGTGCTGTGATTACCTATTTAGCCGTCTGCGCAGGGCCCAATTACAAGTGCAATAAAAAAATGTACTTCCGAAAATGCGGACCCCTCAAAACTGCGGACCCGAGTGCTGCAGCACCCTAAACACCCCCTTAATGCGGGCCTACTGCTATCACTACCAACATCATCACTACTACTACTACTACTACTACTACTATTACCAGTTTACCACTACTACTACTACTACTACTACTACTACTACTACTACTACTACTACTACTACTACTACTACTACTACTACTACTACTACTACTACTACTACTACTACTACTACTACTACTACTACATCATCTACTACACTACTGCAACCACCACTACAACCTCTACCACTACTACTATATCTACTACTACTGATACTACTACTGCTACTACTGCTACTACTATGTCTTCTTCTCTGCCATTAAATTTACTGTAATCATTAAGGTGCCAGATCTCTAGGTACTGCGACTTAGGCCGGGTCATAGTTATGGTCAAATTTCCCTCGCAACCTTTCAAAAGCAAACAGTAAAGACCTAGGCCTACATATTGAAAAAATGTAACTTTTACTGATTTTTGTAGAAACATGTGTTTTTTCATCTAGTTATTCAGTATTTCTTGTTGAATCCAGTTTCGCTGTCAAACCCAGTCGTAATTTTTCGGAATTCGTGAGTATTTCAATCAGGCGAGGTCACATCTTAGAGGCCTTCTTATGTTATTGCACAGAATTCTGATGACGATTAAGATGAGTCACCTAATACTGTTCGATAATAACAACTTCGATTTTCTTTCCATTAGTGCTTAACCTTTAGGCAAGCGGTTTATTAGATTCTAGAGTCTTTTGATGAGCTGTCCTGGTGAATCTATTACCATCTGGGTATAATTAGTTTCTTGAAAGATTCTGGAGAAAGGTTCTGTGCTATCAGAATTCGTGATTGTAAAGTCTATCAACATCGTCTGCAGATTCGTCAGACTTTCTTTGAAGTGTTCCAGTGATCTCGTGACTTCTTGAATCTGCCGCTCCACCTTCATGTATGTCTCGCTGGAACGAAATTCAAACCATAACTCTTGAGAAAGCTTCGGATAACGGGCGAATTGGTCGAACAATTTGTCAGAAAAGTGACGAACTTCAAACTTTTACTTATATGTATAACAAATAGGTTGATAAAATTGACAATTAAATATAGGCATAGCTTAATTTATATAACGTTAGGTTTTATATGTCTTAATAAAAAATGAGCATTGACAGATATATTTCCAAAGCAAACATTTAGACTAACCTGTTCCACTGTAGAAATCTCTGATTTGCAGCGTTAGAGGTGACCAAACAGTTTTCTTGATAAAGTTTTGAAAATTTGCTGATTATTTCTGTCAACTTTGACCTGGAGAGACCAAATCGTATGCATTTCACTGCCAATGTTTTTACTGATTGCTTCAAGTTACATAGGCTATTGTTCTTGTTTTTAGAAGTTGAAGAAGAAGACAACGAATACTGGTTAACAAGATGAACGGTAGCGTGATTACTGTGATGTAACCATGAGTACATTATTAATATAAGCATGGTAGCATCACATTTGGCTAACATACTAAACAACTCCAATAGCGTCTACCTACTACAGTCAACTTATGAGCCTTTACAATGCAATAAAAAAAACTGCATAGATCAGCTTTTAGTGCGCTTCATCTTCAGTGACTAGAAGCACATTATATAGACATCCAAACAGCAAAATTTAATTCGGTATTGCTAGTCAGAAGAAGCCTAAAAGGTCTGAGATGCCAGCTGCTGCTTCTTTGGCGTTTTCTATAAATAACGTTAGAGAGTTTAGAAGAAATTTTGTGGGCGTTCGCATTTGACCTATGCTGATGGAAATAAATGTCTCCACAGACTGATGATTCGTGCTGCATTAGACGTCACTGAAAGTCACAATGCATAAGATAAGACAAGGAACCGTTAACCGAACGCAGCAACGTCCGACTGTGCATGAGATACGTAAGCAGCCATCTCATCGGACAGCCATCGGATTTCGACAAGGTTTGCCCAACAGATTACGATCATAGCCCACGGTTTCACTTGAAACGACCATCGATTTATGTCGTGTGATTTATGATAGCGGCGCTATGGAAGTCCTTACAACAGATAAGATGTCGTAGAAGTCGTAGGCGGTCGCGGCCTGCAGTTGTTGCCGATAGACACAGGTAGGTCGAGCATATAGCCACCCATCTACTGTCTTTTCCTCGCCGTTTTGCAGAACCGAATCAGTGAATTTCCGTTTCAGTGCGGCGTATAACTTCAGTTTTAACTGTGTCTGAATCACTGGAGTAGCAGACGACACGGACAGAGCAATATAAGACAGCTGGTGTTACAGCTCCGAAAAAAGACCATCCACGAAATCTTCGGAAAATCAGCCTTTTAGATTAAGAAGCCTACAGGGCATAATAAAAAAGAAACGTACCTGTCAAGCTTCCGCAGCTGTACTTCGTTGTAGGAGAGATCTTTCCGTTTGGCGTGATCTCTGAATTCCGCATAAATCTGCTTCATATCCGTTAACCAACTCTCGCTAATTCTCATTCTGTAATGTGTAACAGTCGTCACAGACATCTTAGATAACCTGCGACTTTATGAAACTCGAAAACAGAATATATGCCAGTACATGAGAGTCAGACCAATATGCCCACAGAAGATTTTACCATGACAATTAGAAGGTTTGAATATCCGCAGTTAAATGAAGCGTAATCAGAAATGTTCTATAAAGTGCAATAGAAATGAAATGTTCTATAAAGTGCTATATTAATTAATCAGTGTCAACACTCACAAACATACACACAAACATACACACATATATACTTAGAGATATACCCAAGGTTTTAATAATAAGACACAATATCTTCGTACAATAACGATTCAGCGTATTTAAACCGATGTTGTATGTATACGCCCTACTCTATAATCATGGCTACTATTATATACGTTACTATTTATTACAAAGGCTTATCCACATTACTTACTCAGTCTTGCTTGCACCTTTACAGACAAGAAATCCTGAAGTACATTTCCGAGGCTAAGATTAGGGCCTATTATTCAGCATGATGAATTATTATACTACCAGAGAAATTTCACGCAGCATTCTGAGTCAGCGATTTTAATTTTTAATGGCCTCCTACATTTGAAATTTGCGTCGACTTTGATGCGTCTTCAAATTCATTACTGATCGATAATTTTCCAAATTCAAATTTTTCTAGAACAATTCTAAAATCGGCAAAGAAATTAGGTTGGTCAAGTTTCCCAAATCTAGCTGTAGGCCTGCTTGGATTGCATGAGACTTTCAATTCCCTTTCTTAAGTTTCTCTTAAAATGCCTAACGCATAAGACCTGACTTTCGTCTTACTTGTGTACTTGAAAATGGTGCAAATCTCACCTTCTGTTGTCTAGCATTGGACTTGCTTGGACTTCGTGTCGACGAGAGTTTCCGACAATCGTCTCTGCCGTTGTATGCCGAATGAAGTTCAATTTTTCTGTTATGTCAGTCTCCATAAAAATTAACTGGGTTAATTCAGACTCTGTCCTCGTTGACTTAATTAACCGTTCCTCGTTTGTTGCTCGGAAACAGCTTCCATTCAGAGCAATCTGTTTTATGTGCTTAGCCATCGATCGCAAAAGATCGTAAAGGATATCAAGCAATTCAAACTGTCGATACTGTAGTTTGCTATATATATGAAAATAGGTAAAAATTAAGACATCTACAAACACAAAGCAGCGTTGGGGTTACTTATTAAACCACGGCGTTTCTTTACTGTACCGGTATCTCTAAACATCATGCTCTTGAGCCAATTAAGTGCCCATCAATAAAAAATATACAGAAGAAGAATGCAAAGAGGAATGCGAATATGCGAAGAGGAAGAAGAATGCGAAAAAGAATGCGAAGAAGAAGAATGCGAAAATGCGAAGAAGAATGCGAAAAAAATGCGAAGAAGATTGCGAAAATGCGGAGATAAAAGAATGCGAAGAAAAATGCGAAAACACGAAGAAGAAAAATGCGAAAAAGAAAGTGAAGAAGTATGCGAAAATGCGAAGGAGAAGAATGCGAGAAAGAATGCGAAGAAGAATGTGAAAAAGAATGCGAAAAGAATGCGGAAAATGCGAAGAAGCAAAAAATGCGAAAAAAACATGCGAAGAAGAATGCTAAAAAGAATGCGAAAATGCCTAGAAGGAAGAACAAGAACAAGAAGAATAAGAAGGATAAGGTGACGAAGAGGAAGAAGAATTAAAAGAAATATAAAAAATAATAAGAAAAACAACAACGAAAACACAAAACCAACAACAAAAACACTCATTATGATGATGATGATGATGATGATGATGATGATGATGATGATGATGATGATGATGATGATGATGATGATGATGATGATGATGATGATGATGATGATGATGATGATGATGATGATGATGATGATGATGATGGTGATAATAATAATGATATTAGTAACGCCATCAATAATAAGACGATGTGC
>OY744615.1:28003296-28055796 GCA_963556255.1 Allolobophora icterica | reverse complement strand
CAGCTTCTATCCATCTGCTTCCAGCGCTACAATGCTCTTAGCTAACAGTGAACGTCTCGGATACTCCTCAAGACGAGGCCTGAGTTTCAGACATTTATATTTTCATCATAATTTAATTTCTTTAAATCCCATAGAATCATTGCTACCTTGGTAAGAAATAAACAGTAATTAAGTAATGAACAAGATATTACTAAATCAGCCAACAAGGCCGCAGACAGTCGATACCGCTAAGCGTATGAGTTTATGGCCCTCGATCTGGTTCTACGCCATTGCAACTGTAGTCTGTAGGCCCTATGCAACAAGACATCCAACATGACATTAACACTTCATTGGCGTTAGCACAGATCCTCGTACTTGACCCTCTACTTCGTGAGTGTACACGCCCTTACATCAGTGAATTGAAAGTTATCTACTAACCGAGAGTCTTCGGCGATATGTCTCATGATGTTTCCCGGTTTTATGTCTCGATGGACGATTCCTCGTTGACGCAGGTAGAGGAGAGCTTGCGCTTTCATTATGAAACAAAACAAAGCTAGTGAAAGCGTGGTAGCAGAAGTCTTTCACGCTCGATAAATTGATAATTATAATCGATATCTGACTTATGATTCACATAATTATATGTTCCAGTTACAGAATAACTAAGTAACAATCATGTCAATGAAAATTGAGGCTTAGCCTATTAGTACAAACCTATGTACATCTATTATTGTCAATATCTCATTAAATCTGTTTAAATAGTCTTAAATTATAAGGTAAATATTCTGAATTTCGAAGGATAAAAGCTTAGGCTTATAATGTGTATTTGGGAATAGTTCAATCATGCACAGTACATTGCATCGTATAATAAAGATCTAGAGCAGCTCTAGCTATAGGTATTTACTTATGTCCTCGAGAAAACGGAGAAACTCTTCCTCCTCAAAGCCGTAGGCGTTTTCCGGTTCTTGTAGTATGTTGCAGACACTTCCTCCGGAGCATAGTTCCATTATGAGCACATGATCGGGACATGAAGTCTGAGGAATTAATTCGCAAACAAGAATGCATATACTGCTATAACACGTACCGTATTGTTCAAGATGATGACCGTATATTAACGCGTTTGTCTGCTAGAAAGTAGAAACGAATGTTGTGTAATGTTAACCCACGTTTCTTCTCTCTTAGAAGACATGGAGGCGCTATATAAAAATGAAATTCGCAATGCACTGGTCTGACACTGCTAATAAGTCTTGAGAATTATTCATGTAGTCTTCAGGCATGAAGTCTGTATGTCGTTATTGGTTTGAATTGCTAATAACAATCGTTTAGTCATTACCGATGGAAACTCGGGTGCTGCACTGAAAGAGCAAAATTACATCCGGGTAAATAGATAATATTATGAGTGCTCGATAGTGCAGTGGTTAGCGTCCTGGACTTTCAGTCGCAGGGTCGTTTTGAGGTGATCGTAGGCCCTAGGCACTCTTGTATTCGTAGACCCCAACTCAACTGCCAACTCCAACTCCGCAAAGTTCACATAATGTAGACTAGCACTGCTTAACGTAAACTGTTTCAATATAAAAGTTATTAAATTTGAATTTGCTGTTATTTGCAATTTCCCTTTTCCCAATTCCCCGGTCAATCATTCAATATCTCATTTTTCAGATTTTCAGACTTTCGTAGGCCCCTGAAAGCTTCGTAGGCCCTAGGCACAGTGCCTACTGTGGCTAGTGGATAAGAGGTTTAAATCCCCACCAGGGCAGAAATTTGTTTCGAGATTGCTGCTCCGCATGCCCCCCCTCCCTAGGAAACTCACCTGTAATGAGTAAACTAATCGTACACTGTCGGCGGGAAGATGACACGGCGAGAGAGGACTCGTCACCCGCCCACATATGCCGAGGCTAAGAAAACGAAGTCGCTAACACTTCATAGCTGGCTTCGTCAGGGTTTTCTTTACGGACTACTCATATTGATAACATTAATGGATTATATTACATGCTTCAAACTGCTGATCATCTGCACCCAAGCAGTAAGGTTTCGAAATTACTGGCGTTTCTTTTTTGCTTCTTCATGCGTGTCATTTGCACTGTATTGCCGTTAACAACCATTCATGGAATGTGGATAGTTTTACAGTTATACAATTATGCTGCCTCGTTAATTAGGCCTACTATAACGTTAGCTCCAGTCGTACCTAGACTGCAGACTATATCGAGAACAAGTCTCTGCATACGTCAGTCTATGCAGCAGCAGTGGGGTATCCTAGATATGCGTTTTCCCAGT
The DNA here is from genome assembly GCA_963556255.1 of Allolobophora icterica. Taxonomy (NCBI): domain Eukaryota; kingdom Metazoa; phylum Annelida; class Clitellata; order Crassiclitellata; family Lumbricidae; genus Allolobophora; species Allolobophora icterica. The sequence continues at coordinate 28,053,546 of OY744615.1, read as the reverse complement.
TTCCAGCAGCATATCAGTAACAATATCGATTGATTGATTGATTGATCGCCATGCAGTTTTAAGGTTACACGTAATTGATTTGACCAAATGAATGTATCTTACTGCTTTTTCAATAGCCAGAAATCGCACGATGTTCCGGTGCTGAAGCTTAGCCACGGTCTCGAACTCCCGCTGCTGGACTGACATTCTTGCGGTATTATTAGTCGCTTGGCTGTCATTGGCAAACACCTTGACGGCGCACAGCTCACCCGTACGCTGCAACAAGTCTATGCAATTAAAATGATACGCATAGTCGCTATATGATATATTATGTTGGTGCGATTGGTCTCGAGTGCACTCGAGACCAAGGTCTTGGTCTCGAGTGCACTCGAGTTCGTTTTTAAAAGTCTTGGTCTTGGTCTTGGTCTTGAGGTTCAAGGTCTTGGTCTTGGTCTTGAGGTTCAAGGTCTTGGTCTTGGTCTTGAGGTTCAAGGTCTTGGTCTTGGTCTTGAGGTTCAAGGTCTTGGTCTTGGTCTTGAGGTTCAAAGTCTTGGTCTTGGTCTCGCAAGACCAAGACCAAGACCGGCTGTCAATATGAACAGTCATTTAACAGAACTCAAGAATTCTGTGTCAAGCCTGCTTGCATCTACGACCAATATCTATGGATGGATACAAGTCTTGTTGGTCAGGAAAACCCATTGGCAGCAGCAACAGTTATTCTGTATCAGACGGTATGATAAACCATGGGAAGATTTCAAAAGGACTAATTATCTGTACATTTACATCCAGTGCTTGAAAAGCTTCTGTGTGTCTGTCAGCGACTTCAGCACCTGTAGAACGTATTTTTTCACATGGCGGGATTTTTATGAGGCCCACCAGGCACGTCTTGGTCAGAAAATTCTGAGCGAATTGGTTTTTATAAAATACAAAAGGCATTTGGAATAATAGTTTGCATGAATGACTTTTGAATACAAATTCGGATTTATTCTCTGGAATTTGCATTTAAAGTTAATTTGCTTGAATAAAATAAAAGACTCCTGTTTCCATTAAAATTGCAAATATTCCGACTTGATAATTTTAGAAGTCTTGACCTGATTGCGATTTTTTGGGTCTTTGTCTTGGTCTTGAGGTTCAAGGTCTTGGTCTTGGTCTTGGTCTCGAGGTTCAAAGTCTTGGTCTTGGTCTTGGTCTTGAGGTTCAAGGTCTTGGTCTTGGTCTTGGTCTTGAGGTTCAAGGTCTTGGTCTTGGTCTTGAGGTTTATTCATTCATTCATTCATTCGTAAATTTATATAGCGCCACTTCAAGGGAACTACTCAGAGGCGCTCCCGACTCCAGCACGGCGAAAAAGAGCAGTTTTCAGGTGGTCATAGAAGGTACAAGAGGAAGACCTAGGATGTAGGCGCAGCTCAGGAGGAAGGCCATTCCACATGGTCGGGCCAACCACCGAGAAGGCGCGGGTCTGCATGATAGCAGTACGGGCAAACGGGACAGATAGCATCCCCCTCCCCACCGAGCGGAGGACTCGAGCAGTCCGAGAAGCAGACACAGGCCGGAAGAGATCTATAAGGTATTTTGGTGCGAGACCCAGTTGACATCGCCAACCAAAGGAGGCGATCCTGTACTCAATGCGCTGCCGTACAGGGAGCCAATGCAGGACCTCCAGCATATAATTTGATACATGGCCAAAATATGGTATTTGGCCAATAAGGCGTGCAGCAGAGCGCAAGATGCGGTCAAGGCAGTCTAGGCGTGCAGAAGGGAGGCCAGAGTAAAGAGATAGGCAATAGTCAAGACGAGATGTGACGAAAGCGTGAACAAGTGTAGTTGCTGTTGTTGCTGAGAGAGAGCGAGCGATAGTACGAAGCTGACGTGTGATATATATAAAGTGATATATATATATCTATATATATATATATCACTTTATGTACGTGGCCTACATTACAAAGCCCCTCCAAAGTATTGGTCGAACCGTTCTGGTCGCCTACTATAGCTGTTAACAGCAGCTAGAAGTGGAACAGATGCATTCATGGATGTACCTTAAGGCCTACTATTTGTCCTTCGATTAAAGGCATTTTAATAATAACTGTAATTGTTATTAATATTTTTTCGCCCGAGGTAGAAAAGATCCCTCAGGCTTTAAGAAACTAATTCAGGGTTGAAGGCTCTCGTCCCAATATGCTGGTCAAAAGAACCCCTAAATGCCACGGCGTTGAACCGCTGTGTGCAGACGAACAAGCGCTGAAAAAGATGCGTCTACTATTGCTAATATTATTCAGTGCTTTTTTCAGCCGGAACGCTCCGGAACGGCGTTCCGGCACCTTTTTTGTTACTAAAAATTACTTATTTATTTTAATAATAAAACAATAATTTAGTTATTTTAATTTAATTTTAGTATTTTGAACTGTTTTCAGTGTTTATTGAGACCCATTACAACCCCAATCCCGTTTTTGCTCGGGATTTTAGCCCGCCCTTAATTGCTTCGTTCCGGAACCTATTGTTCCGTTCCGGTACCTTTTTATCTAGAAAAAAGCGCTGATATTATTATTATATTTTTATTATTAATAATATTATTTTTTAACTCTTTTAGTCAGAAACTGTCTGTTTTATTATTGTTGTTGTTGTTGTTGTTATTATAATTATTATTATTATTATTATTATTATTATTATTATTATTATTATTATTATTATTATTATTATTATTATTATTATTATAATTGTTTAATCTCAAGTTTGCCCTATCATGAAACGATATAACCTATAGGCCTACAGCTTGCTTAGCCAGCGCCTCTGACTTTCCTTTTTGACCGGGCTTGGGTCGGGAGCGCCTCTGAGTAGTTGCCTTGAAGGGGCGCTATATAAATTCCGTTGATTGATTGATTGATTAGGTTTTCTTGAAGCGTCGCTGTAGAAGTTTCTTATTAGCCTAGCCTACTGTTGCACTTTACATAATCAGCGTGCAAATTCTAAAACATAAAAAGTGACTAGGCCTATTTATTGGGTAAGCCCCGCTGCTGATCGATTAGCATTGTTTTATTTTAGATCATTGAACAGCGATTGATTAGCATGAACGGAAGAATATAAGATTAATTAAGTGGAGCTGCACGTGATTTACATAACATAGGCTACTACATTTTGTAACATTTACGTGACATGATCTCTAACGCTGACCCGGTGTCTTCCCGTGTAGACTTTTCCGGAAGCTCCGCGTCCAAGCAGCTGATCGGTAAACCAGACGAAGTTCTGTGAACCAAGGACGACACCTCCAGACATTTCTAGCAACCCTGGAAAGAGCAAGGAAACCGAACTAGCCTACCTAGATTCATATTCTAACGCACTTTGCTTCTGTCTGCCTGTCTGTGTGTCTGTCTGTGTGTCTGTCTTCGATATAACAATATATCAGAGGGGCTTGTCATATCGGATAACATCACATGTACAGGGCCTGTCTGTCTGTCTGCTTGTATGTATGTATGTCTGTCTGTCTGTCTGTCTGTCCGTCTGTCTTAATGGCCGTCTTGTAGTTTGTTTGTCTGTCTGTCGAATTGGTCGTCTTGAAAGATGTAATAGACAATTGAAAGACGTGTTGGGCGTTTTGCCCCGTTCCCCAATTGTCCATTGTGGGCAATTGGGGAAGGAGACAAAACAGTAAAGTCAGCTCCCATGCATCTGACAAATTTACTGATATGTAACATAAATTTTAGCTTAAATGAAACTCGCCGCAGTAAACAGTACGTCACGATAAGTTCGTCGATAACTATAACAACTTTAAATTGCGGTCTAATAAAATGAAGCAAAGGCTCTTTAGTATAACATAAAAAAACGTAGGGCCTACTGTATAAAAATCAACGCTTTTCCACTGGAAGTCAGCAGTATGCTTCTGCATCGATTTGTTCACAGCTTGCTTACATAACAGAGTACGAAGTCATGTTGCTTCGTCCATTTGTCATCGTTGAGTCCGATCAAATGCGCCGTATCGACTCCCATCCATAAGCAGCCTATATTGCGGAGTTCTAAATGTATATTGTTATTATTGTATATGTAGTATTTCAAGGTCTGGTTATATCTAGTTTCGTGTTTGAGAGCTTCTCAATTATCGCATATAACCTCAGAAACCGCAATGTAAGCATGTGACCCTGTTGTCGACGGGATAGAATACACGCAAGCACAGCGCTGTACCGCGCAAGCACAGTCTGGCTATTTCCTGCGGTTGCGGTTTCGCTTTTCAATGGAACATATGGCGATAACATGCTGTCATCATCGATTTCGTCAGCCACGAGTAAAATATTTTTGCGAAATGCTATGTAATAATTATTATTGTCGGAAAACGGCGATTTAGTTGTGATTGAAGTTTAAAATGGCTTCTTCAAACTTGTGTGATTGAAAGGTTAATTGATTGAAAGCTTCTTCAAACTTGTGTGATTGAGTTTTAAACGGGCCTCTTCAAACTTGTGTGACGAAGATCCGATGATTAAAGAAAAACATAGAGCTTTAAGGGGGCAACTTATGTATTTTTTAAATTTTATTTGTGTCCTGTTCTACACGCGGTAGTCAAGCAGGCCTATCATAATTATATTTCGATGGGTTTAAGCCAGAACGTCTTATCTAAGTTTTTTAACATTCCGAGATAATCAAGGAAAAGTAAATTTTTTGCAGAAAAAGTTGTTTAAATTTTTTTTATTTAGGCAATGAAAATTATTTCTAGCAAAATGCCGACTAATAACAATCCTTTTGGATATGATTTAAAGCAAGTATTGTTTTGTTTACACGTAACGTGATAATTAGGTGAAATTTGTAAAAGTTTGACAAGATACGCCCTTTTAGCAGACAAAATAAAATAATGAATAATCTCATAATTTCTGTGCAACTTGCACCAAAGTCACTTCCAACATTATGTTATAGGATAAAGCGACTAATAACTTTAGAATAACCTAAATTATATAATGCTATGCAATTTCTACGAAAGTGAGTAAGTGACAAGCTGTCCGACAGTCAAAGTAAGTATCAATATGCAGCGTTCATTTTACTTGCCTTTAGAAATTCCATTTATGCCATAGAGACGTATCTTGGACAAGATGCAACCATCTTACTTCCTGTCTATCAATCTGGCTTCCGCAAAGGTCATTCTACAGAAACCCTTCTCCTTCGCCTCCTCTCTGATTTCTATGGCGCCATTGATCGCTCCCAAGTCTCCCTTCTTGCACTCTTCGATGTCAGCGCTGCCTTTGACTCGGTCGACCATGACATCCTCCTCAATCGCTTGTCACTATCATTCGGTCTATCTGAAAAGCCCCTTGAGTGGCTAGCCTCCTACCTTTCTGACCGCACCTCATTGGTTGTCTACTGTTCTACCAGGTCCCTCTGGACCCCAGTCCATTTTGGCCTTCCTCAGGGATCAGTTTTGGGTCCCCTCCTCTATATTATCTTCACCTCTGATCTCAGTCGCCTTCTTGCCACTTGTTCTTTGTCCAACCATTTATATGCTGACGATATACAGGCTTACACCCACTGCTTTCCCTCTGACGCCGCCGCTGCAGTCCGCCTCATGTGCCACTCCACTGACTCTTTGACTGCCTGGATGTCTTCCAACCGCCTTCGCTTGAATCCCACTAAGACTCAATATATCTGGCTGGGCACCCCTAGGCAGCTTGCTAAGATTGATCATGCTTGTCTTACTTCTGAGTTCCCCTATATCGTCTTTTCCACCTCCGTCAGAGATCTTGGCGTCATCTTGGATTCAGAACTCACCCTCTCTCCGCATATCTTGCAGCTGAGCCGGGCTTGCTACTTTCAGCTACGACAGCTTCGCGTTGTTTCCCGCTCTCTTTCCCCCCAATCTGCTGCTACTCTCGTTCATGCATTCATTACCTGTCGGCTTGACTACTGCTGCTCCCTCTATATTGGGCTTCCCCTCACTCGACTGAACTGTCTGGAACGCGTATTGCGTTCTGCTGCGCGTTTGATTGGGAGCATACCTAAATTTGGCCATGTTTCTGAATACATGCGTGATGTCCTCCACTGGTTACCACTCTCGCAACGCATTGTCTACCGGGTTGCCTCCATTGTCTGGAAATGTCAGCTTGGCTGTGCTCCCTTCTATCTGCGTGAGCTCTGTTCTCGTGCCTCTGTTCCACCTGGTCACCGCTCTCTTCGCTCTACCACCCGTGGTGATCTCTCTGTTCCTTTTGCACGCACCGCTACTATGCAGCAGCGTGCTTTCTCCGTCGTTGGTCCCAAAATTTGGAATGGGCTTCCTTCTGAGCTGCGGTCTCTTCCTCGAAACTCATCCACCGCTTTCTTCTCTGCTCTAAAGACTTTTCTCTTTCGCCGGGGTTGGGCTGGGAGCGCCTCTGAATAGATTCCTTGAAGGGGCGCTATATAAATGTTTGATTGATTGATTGATTGATTAAGGCATAAATGTGACCCGAAAAATGTGGTGTATCTTCGTGGCAACTAGACTTTAATGGAGACTTGTAGGTACGACCTTCTGTCAGAACCTGCATTGACGTTAGTCAATTCAATTTCTGTCAAAATCTCCATTTTTGAAAAAATCGTACATAAGACGTTCTGGCTTAAACCCATCGATTTGCGTGTCAGGCCTATGCATATTTCGAGAATGCCTATAGACAATGGCATAGGCGTAGATTCTGTGGGGCAGCCGGGGCACGTGCCCCCCCAATAATTGAGATGGACTGTACATTCAATGCAATAAGTGTAGAAAAAGTAGCCAAATCCCCCCAATATTTTGGACAAGTTTACGCCAGTGGACAATGGATTCATTTCATCTTCGAAGCATGTCTGGTCTATCTGGCAACCGGACTCGGATCTCCACTGGACATCTCTGGACAACACCTCTAACACGACGCAGGCTTGCAGTCCTCGTGAATAAGCTGGTGCCCTGCGCTTTGTGATCCGAAGAAATCTGAATTTACGATTACGATCAATGTTAAGGCGATGAGTAAGCCTATCAGTTACGCCAGACAGAGGAAAGAATGGGCAAGCACGAGGGGGTTCGAAATTTCATGACCCCTCGTGCTCTTAGGGAATTCAACTAACAAACCAGTATACACTGACCGTACGCAGTCAGAGGGAAAATCCTACGGCGAGGAAGACGACTGGCCATCCTCTTCGTATTATGCTTAGGCCAGGGTGGGAATTGTCGGGGGGTTGGGGGTTCAATCCCCCTAGTCTTTTTAAGAATTCCCAGTTAAGTCTTAATTCATTGCACACCCCAGGGGATCATTTCCAACCCCCCTCAGTTGTGCTAGTGTGATTTAGCATTATTTGACTCTGAGTCTCGGACAATGAGAAGAAATTAATGTCATCATGATGTATCATGTATGCATTTTTTTATTTTCTCAACAAAGGAATTAATTTTAATTCGAGTCTGACTTGCAAAACTGCTAGCGTTGAAATCAGCTGCTTTCAAATTTCGTTGACATCAATTTGCAAAATACTGACAAAATGTTCAACACCCTCCCCCACAGTCTTTTATCTACAATTAACACACTGGTCCAGGCTCTACTCATGGCTCGATCTCTCTTGTGCATGGTTAGCTATAAGACATTGCCCTTCTTCTTCTTCTTGAGGATTTTCTATCTCACCACCCACCCCCAATCTGTAACAAAAGTCCAGGCCAGGGTGTCGATTTTAATTTCCTCTCTGAAAACGTGCACCCATTCGAATTGCTCAAATGTGTGAATTCAATATTCATGTGCTGTGGAGCTTATAATCTTGACTCGACTTCCTTGCTAGATCTTGAGACTAACAGTCTTTGTTGTCCTCGAGACCAAGGTCTTGGTCTCGAGTGCACTCGAGTTCATTTTTAAAAGTCTTGGTCTTGAGACCAAAAGTCTTGGTCTTGGTCTTGAGGTTCAAAGTCTTGGTCTTGGTCTTGGTCTTGATCGAGGTTCAAAGTCTTGGTCTTGGTCTCGCCTGCTTGCATCATACGACCAATAGGCCTAGGCCTATAATTCTATGGACGGATACAAGCCCTGTTGGTCAGGAAAACCCATTGGCATCAGCAACAGTTATTCTGTATCAGACGGTATGATAAACCATGGGAAGATTTCAAAATGACTCACTCTCTGTACATTTACATCCAGTGCTTGAAAAGTTACTCTGTGTGTGTGTGTGTGTGTGTGTGTGTGTGTGTGTGTGTGTGTGTGTGTGTGTGTGTGTGTGTGTGTGTGTGTGTGTATGTGTGTGTGTGTGTGTGTGTGTGTGTGTGTGTCATCGACTTCAGCACCTATAGAGCGTATTTTTTTACATGGCGGAATTTTTATGAGGCCCACCAGCCACGTCTTGGTCAGAAAATTCTGAGCGTATTGGTTTTTATAAAATACAAAAGGCATTTGGAATAATATTTTGCATGAAGGACTTTTGAATACGAATTCGGAATTGTCTGCAGTTTGCATTTAAAGTTAATTTGATTGAATAAAATAAAAGACTCGTGTTTTTTTATTAAAATAGCGAATATTCCGACCTGACAATTTTTACATGTCTTGACCTGATTGCGATTTTTTGGGTCTTGGTCTTGGTCTTGAGGTTCAAGGTCTTGGTCTTGGTCTCGAGGTTCAAAGTCTTGGTCTTGATCTTGTTCTTGGTCTTGAGGTTCAAAGTCTTGGTCTTGGTCTTGAGTTCAAGGTCCTGGTCTTGATCTTCCCGTGGTTTATCATACCGTTTGATACAGAATAACTGTTGCTGCTGCCAATGGGTTTTCCTGACCAACATGACTTGTGTCCATCCATAGATATTGGTCGTACGATGCAAGCAGGCTTGATACAGAATTCTTGAGTTCTGCTAAATGACTGTTCATATTAACAGCCGGTCTTGGTCTTGGTATTGCGAGACCAAGACCAAGACTTTGAACCTCAAGACCAAGACCAAGACCAAGACCTTGAACCTCAAGACCAAGACCAAGACCTTGAACCTCAAGACCAAGACCAAGACCAAGACTTTTAAAAACGAACTCGAGTGCACTCGAGACCAAGACCTTGGTCTCGAGGACAACAAGACTGGAAAATTCTGAGCGAATTGGTTTTTATAAAATACAAAAGACATTTGGTATAAGAGTTTGCATGAAGAACTTTTGAATACAAATTCGGATTTCTCTGCAGTTTGCATTTAAAGTTAATTTGCTTGAATAAAATAAAAGACTCATGTTTTCATTAAAATAGCGAATATTCCGACTTGACAATTTTTAGAAGTCTTGACCTGATTTCGATTTTTGGGTCTTGGTCTTGGTCTTGAGGTTCAAGGTCTTGGTCTTGGTCTCGAGGTTCAAAGTCTTGGTCTTGGTCTTGGTCTCGAGGTTCAAGGTCTTGGTCTTGGTCTTGGTCTTGAGGTTCAAGGTCTTGGTCTTGGTCTTGGTCTTGGTCTTGAGGTTTAAGGTCTTGACAACAAGACTGGCTCAAACTCGAAGCTGCAAGATCGCTATTTTCTTAGAGACAGACCTCATAACTTAATTTACCCTCCCTGATAAAGACTCACGAAACTTTATTTCTCGTAGGTATACGTTATTTGCCAACTCATACTAAGATATTACGTCTGATCAGTTCTATTTTTCATGTACACCTACAGCGTTTTGCCTGCTGTTCTACGTAATAAACGAATATAAACATAAACGTGAACCATTTATCCGTGAACCATTTGTCCGTGAACCATTTGTCGATGAACCATTTGTCGGTGAACCATTTGTCGTTGAACTATCTGATTCTGGCCTGGGACTGAAAATGACCAAACAAATTGACTCTTAGCCAGAGTACGTGGTGTAAACTTAGAGGTGAGTACACGCTACCGGATAGTTATCCGAAACAAATTGGAGGTGAGTAAACGATAATGGTTAGTTTTCCGAAATTGCATTAGAAGTGAGTACAAATATTTTGTGAGGTGAGTATACGGTCTCTGGAGGCGAGTACATGCTGTATACCCGCGTATACCCTCGACTACAGCCCTGCTCTTAGCCTAATTGCAGACATCAATCAATAATTAAGCTGTGTCGTTTTTGTGTGCTGAGAAATGCCGCATACAGAGCTACATTTACAAATTGAATCTTCTATACTCGTTTGAGAAAAAGTCTGCACCTTGCTGAAACTCGGGAACCAGCGTGTTGTTCTGCGGCAGTGAATCAGCTTTCGGTTCGCATCAAAATCTTCACCAAGTCGAGCGTAATTTTAACTTTCTCCAAATATTTATTGTCTTCAGAAATTAATTTCGTGTTGTAGTAAGTATACTGGAGCAGTATAACCGATTCCTTTTCTACGCGAATTTTTAGCATGTCATTCAGTTATTGAGGCAAAAGTTTTGATGCGGAATGACACACCCAAACCAAATTAAATCGAAGTGGTGATACCCATTACAGAAACTTAAAAAATAAATATACTGTATCGGTACGGACAACCAGTATCGCAGGGACTTGGTGACTGGTTGCCTACCTATTATCGAATGATTCCTCATGTTGGTAGTGGGAATACGCCTCTTCCTATATGCGCGGCACATGACGCGTAGGTCTATAAAATGATACTGGTCACAGAAAAGAAGTTTTAGCAATGTTCACGTAGTTTTTAATGGCAAATTGATGAACAGATTGCAGAAAATCTTTCTCGAAGAAAGTCTTTAAAGCAGGTCAGAGGGAATTTGGTTACCCCATTGTCAGTTTATTACTTCGAATTCCGGGAAGGATAGTAATAACACAGACTTCTTTATTTTACAAACTAGAGAAGCAAAACCATTAAAAACCAATGAAAGCATATTTTGGCCTAATTTCTTCTCAGAAACTTACTGGGTAATTAATTATTTGTAGTGAATTAAATGATAAGTAAATATATTTTAAAACAATTGCTTCAAATAATATTCTTGTGATGAAAATGGTCAGAAACGAGATATATTGCAAAATTCATGCATCAAATGGCAGTTTGCTGTTTCTATCTCCTTGTTGCAACTTGCATTTAGCCAGCAGTTTCATTGTTCTTGGTGAGTGTTTGTGCTAATGCAGTGTAGTTCTGCTCAGTGTGATTCTCCCTACAGATTTTATTTTAGTTACAGTTAATAGTTTTTCATTTTAGTCATAGTTACAGTTATAGTTAGTATTATTTTTTAGTTGTAGTCATAGTTCCTGTATTTTTATTTTAGTTAGGACTTAGTAACAACAAGGATAAGCAAAATTGACTACAGATGCAGCAGCTGTGCATATTAAGACATGTTACACAATTTGTTTAGAGCTTCGAACAGCTCTGAAGAATGGGTGCATTCAGCTTCATGAATGCACGGCACTCCAACTTCACTGAGATGATTTCGTTTTCACTTAATAGCTCTGCACATATACTGAACACTCTCACAATTCTGATGATGAGGGGTAGCGCATTTTCATGTTCTCATGTTTGATAATAGTGAAGAATTTTTTTATTTTTGTAAAGAATTTTTTTTACTTTTTATTTATTGTAACGAAAATAACGATGATTTTTCATTGGTGTTTTTTTTATAGTGCTAGTTAATGATTTTTTTTAGTTATAGTTATAGATATCGTTAAAGTAATTTTATTTATGTTAACGAACAGTTTTGTTATCGTTAACAAGAATCACGCTTGTTCTGCTCTGTTTGTTCACAATAAACTCTGGCAGCCTGCATTCATGATTGCATGAGGGCAAAGAATAGTTGTGATGAGAGGTAGTTGGAAAGAAAAGCTGATCTTTTGTTGTCAATTTGTTTAGTTAAAAAGTTATGCTAAAATTGCTATTTCAGTACTGCAGGGAAGAAATTATGCTCGAATGCCATTAAACGCCAGTGGCTAGAAGACTTAACTTTGTGGGACATTTGACACTGCCCCCAAAATACACACCACATTTAACCCTTTCCCGCCGGAATTGTTTCGATACCTATTGGGTTAATCGGGTCACGGGTGACCCGGTCCGGCGGGAAAGGGTTAAGCTGCCCCAAAATGTACACCACATTTTAGCTATGCCTATTGTGAAGTTTTTCTCTGCTTTTGCCACGATGAATTCTATTTCGTTTTGCAATTTGAAAACTTTTAAGAACAAGAGCACTCCTCTTCTTTGCAATTTGACAGCTGAATGACCTCAATTACTGGTTGCATAAAATGTTCCCTTTAACCTGTGCATAGTTCTGAAACCAGCACTTACCTGAAAACAGCCTGTATCTGCTATATATTACTTGTGACTTCTAAGTATTTATAGGTGAAATGAATACAGTGTAACATAATACAGTGTGACATAATATAGTGTAACATAATACAGTGCAACATAATGCAGCGTAGCATGAACTACATAGGAACAGTGTTATTTTAGTTCCAGAGAATAGAATAGGAATAATAATTATTTAAAATAAGTTCCACAGAACGAAAACTGGAACGAAAAGTAAACGTATAACGAGAATAGAATAGGAATTAAAATTTCAATTATTTTCTAGGACGAGAACGGAATAGAATAAAATTAATTTTTAGGAATCTAGTTTCAGCTCCCGCATCAGAGGCATTCGTAGAAAGAATCTTTTCTGTTGCAAGATGGATGTCTACAGGTCGCAAAAATCGATTGAGCAAATCCCTTGAGATGCGGGTGTTTTTGAAACCCAACAGTAAAATAATTGACTGGTAACTTTTTAGTGTGTCTGCCTATAAACAAAACAGTTTATAGGCAGACACAGTCGCATTCACATTGTCTGACAGACATTAATCATTCATGTTAGAACTGTGAGAACTGTAAGTGGATTTGGAAGTGGAACTACAAATATATTTTTGTGGAACTAGAACTGGAACTAAAATTAATTATAAAGAGGAAGTGGAACTAGAATAAGAACAAAATTTATGTCGAAAGAGGAACTAAAACTAAAATAAAAAATGATAGTAGTGGAGTAGAATAAGAACTGGAATAGAAATTAATGCTGGAACTAAAATAACACTGCATAGGAAAATAACACATAGACCAAGATAAATGTTACAGCTGAAAGATCAGATGCAAAATTAAGCTTTAACTTCATTTTAAAAAACAGCTGACTGGCATTCATTTTTATTCACTGCTGTTTTTATTGTGACTGTTTGGTACAGTTTCATCAGAGTATGGCAGCCATTCGAAAGAAGTTGGTCATTGTTGGTGATGGTGCATGCGGAAAGACTTGTCTTCTCATTGTCTTTAGCAAAGATCAGTTTCCTGAGGTTTACGTCCCAACAGTTTTTGAGAACTACGTAGCAGACATTGAAGTTGATGGAAAACAGGTGAGCAGAGGAATAAACAGCCTTAGATCCATGTTTTAATGGCCTCTTACAGAATATATGTGAAGTGAATATCATTGGAATTAATCATCATAGGAAATGCTTAGTTAATAGCTAAGATAGAAAAGGTGTGTCTTTACATTGTGCAGCATGTGCTATGAAACAAACTGCACAAGTGTAACAGAAAAGGTCTTTATAGAAAGATTCTTTTCCACTCAGTTCCCTGTGCATGATGTAAGCCATATTCTTCACTTCAGACATGAAAGCTTGCTCATGAATCAGTAGATCTGATTCTTCAGGTTGTCAGAAAGGGAAGATCTTTTCTGAGGGTAAAGTTTTATTGGCAAAGCTTGTTCCTTTCATCTTCAAGATGCTGTGACATTCTAGTTGCATTCCACTTCTCACATTTGGTTTGAACAACCTTCTTCCTTTTCAGTGTGTTGCACTGCCACTTTCAAAGCCATCAAGTTTATGACTGACCACTAAGAATTCTGAGAATACATACTGCATTTAAGACTTTCATTTTAACCTGTAATCATTTATTGGCAATTGTTCAATTTCAAATGGCCTGAAGTCCTGATTATTACACAACGTAATGTCATTCAGCATCGCTTATTTGTAGATATTTGAGTATAATTCTTAAAATGCTGGAAATCAGTTATGCAGTGATTCAGTTCGAGGTCTTAGATTTGAGACCCTTATGAAGAATGTGAGCAAATGTGTTGTGAGTGAAGTTTTCCAGGAACTATTTCATGCTGCCTGTGAGAAAGTGGACTAAATATGGGCTGTTTTAATAATTACATGTGAAAATTAAAACTTATTACTACTAAAATTAAACTTCTGAGATACACTTTACTGCTAAATATAATTTTTTACAACTTTTACTAACCTTATATTTTTGGCCGATTTGGTTGTAAGTTAGTGAGTCTTAATGGATGGTTTTAAATAATTACAGCACAAAATCAGACTGGTGCAAGGATGTGAATGCTTGCAAAGCATAAGCACACTTTTCAGTAAAGACTTACACAAGGGTCCAGACTTTTGGGGAACTTTCTCTTTTGTGATGACTACAGATACTTGACTTTCTACATTTGGATGCTTGTTTTATTTGTGGATTTAGATACTGAAAGTGAAATCCTGAAGGGTATGCAGAATGTGGCATTGTTATAACTGGTTTATAGAAATGAGTATGTAATATTTGATGATTGTGTAATAACTGAGTATTTAATTGGTTTAGGTGGAGCTGGCATTATGGGACACGGCTGGGCAAGAGGACTATGATCGTCTACGACCACTGTCATATCCTGACACGGACGTCATCCTCATGTGCTTTTCCATTGACAGTCCCGACTCCCTGGAGAACATCCCAGAAAAGTGGACGCCAGAGGTTAAGCACTTCTGTCCAAATGTTCCCATCATTCTTGTAGGCAACAAGAAGGATCTTCGTCACGATGAGTCCACCAAACGTGAGCTGATGAAGATGAAACAAGAGCCTGTGCGACCAGAGGACGGCCAGCTGATGGCGACGAAGATAAATGCCGGGGCCTATTTGGAGTGCTCGGCTAAGAGCAAAGATGGCGTCCGGCAGGTGTTCGAAACGGCCACCAGGGCTGCACTTCAAGCAAAGAAAAACAAAAGACCTATGTGTCGGCTGGTCTGAGAGCATCGTGATCATATACCAGGCGTCACAACTTCAATTCTATCGGCCGCTTGCTGGTTGATTTCAGAAGTGCTGCACGTGAAACATGTACTTATAAGCTTTTAGCTGTTATTCTCCCATACAGTGTTAAAACCAGAAGTATAAGTGATTTGGTTTGTTGAAATTTTCTCGTCAATTTGTGTGTTTTTGGCCAAATCTGAGGAAATTGTAATTATCTAAAATAGTATGTATGATTATTCAGTTATTTGATGATATAATTTTTCACGTGTTACAGCAACAGGATAAATCAGTACAACGGTATCTGTTCTTAGTGTCGTCTTCAGTTGCGGCATCTTATGATATTACTGTTGAAGACTTACAAATCTAAAAATTCCATAATTCTGAAACATGTTGGCAATGTTTGCTGATTTATATGTTTTGTATAACGGTTTTGTTCTTTTATACTGAGGTTTGACAACTGAAACCCAAAAAATTTGGAAATCTCTCTCATAGATTCTGACTATAATAGTAATTCTTTTAATTTTAAGTTTTTGCTGTTTCACCCATTTTTTTATCATAAGGTTCTGACTACATTGCACATAATATTTAGTTTTAGTGTGAAATAATTGAAACTAGTTTCAAAGTATTTACTAGCATTAGTTTTCAGTATGTCTTTGTTTATGTATGAGTTTGAATTTTGTTACATTCTGTGCTAATTCTGTGATCTTTGTAGAAAAGCACATTTTATTGTGTGAAGGAACACTCACAAATGTCATTTTCATGGTTGCTGCTTAAGCCTTAGCCAAGATCAAACTTAGTTGAGAATTTCGTGCTTTAGGATGGTAAGGCGTTCATATTTTTGTAGCCGTTCAATGACCGGATTCAAATTTTTAATATTTCAACCTGTCTGCCGAAACTATTTGTTGTAACTGTAAAACTATATTTCCATGTGTAGAGAATCCATCTTGGAATATACTAGTTTAGTACGCTTTTACATTTTGCCTTGAATGGTTAAATTGAATCTCTTCCAATATCAGATTAATTCCATTATGAAATGGAGTTGTCTGTCATTTATGGATCTGATACTATAATGTGCATTTTTTATCTGGTTGCCATTGTTTACCTTAAGCAGGGTACCAGTATCTATCTTTAAATTTAGTTATGAATTGTATACCTCATATCTAAGAAATGGTTATGCATATTTCAAAAATCCATAACCAGTTTCTCTATAGTTAAGGTAAGTCTGTTACAGAACATTTCTTTTTTATTGTTGTATGGGAAATACCAATTGGGTACATAGTTGCAAAATTATTATTATTATTACTAATGTGGCAACTTCTGTAGTGCTGGTGTCAAGGCGTCAACCGATAGTGTACCAAAATAAAACCATAATTAGGTAAACATGTAGAAACTCAGTCCACCAAAATACAGGCAAGATACATTTATATTATATATACATGTATATATACAGTGTATGTATATATATTACTCATGTATATATATTTTTACATTTGAATAGTCATAAGAATTTGAATTGCTATCAGGAGCATAATTGTCACAGAATAATAGGAATGGCAAAATGCTTGCATATTAGTGCCTGTTGGCTCGTCAGTTAAAACGTGGAAGAGTCAACATTTAAAAATTTGTTATATATGGCTAATTTTCAAACTGTATATTTTTATTCGTAAACCTGATAACCTATTAACTTGTTATCCAAGATGAGTACATAAATGCTGACGACTTTGTGTGATCTACATTGCTTCCAAATGGTTTGAGTTCGGATGTTGTGACCTGTATGTGAATTTTTGCAATCTGCTAGAGCATTGTGTTAAACGGTTGTCTTGTTTCGTGATAGTTGACCGGGTACTCTCATAATCCCTCTATTTTCCACAATCCGGCCAATCTTCTGTTCAGATTATTTTTTTTTACCATTTCCATGAAAGTCACATTCACACTACAGAAGAAACAAGACAAAGACTTCACGAGGACACTGGGTGACAGACAGACGGCACTTTTGATAATTTTCGGATTTTGTTGATGTGATGGCAAATACGAGTAATTCAGAACCATGCACAGATGTGTCTATGACTTGTTGGGCAATAGATTGTGGAACCCAGAGCACTGTGCCTATTGGGAAGCTTTCTCCGGAAGAATTACAAGTGCTATTTTTGAAAGTGTTGTCTTAGCATCAGAGGCAGTATTTTGCTGGCTATCACAGCTTGAATACTTGCTTTATGATACAGTGTTGTTGACTTGGATTGAAGGACGTTCATTCCTGCATTAGTCATCCTTAAGATCTGTGATTTTCAGTTACTACAGTGTAACTTGCCGGAGTACTAACTGTGAGGCAAGTAAAAGAACCAATTTACTGGTTCTGTTTTAATAATTTAATTCAGGTGACAAACCTGCAGACTATTAAATGGGTTCTGTTTGAAAGCACAGGATGAGGAGTATGGTAGGCAATACTGTAGACAAAAGTTCCTGTGAAGTAGAATTGTTTTTAATGTAGCATGACTTGCATGATCTTACCTATACTATGAAATTTGTGTTGTCACGGTTGTAATTTCAGGAGTTGTTGCATTCCTGGTTGACGTGTACCAATGTAATAGCAACTGACCAAACGTTTGGGCCCACCAGCAATGGTTTCTAATGACAGTGCTTTTGTTTGAAAATAACTATTTGAATGTACATGTATTTGTGCTGTTTGTATTATAATTTTCGTTTTGCCTCAGTAATCTAACCTCCTCTGAACACAGGCTGTAGTGGTTTGATTAGATTTAAGCAATCTCTTGCTGCTGCAAGCTTACTTCTTATAATGAGAGTAATCGTTTTCATTTTAACAATGAGTCATTTGATATTGGGTTTGTGCATTCTTCAAAGCGATGTGTTTTATGATAGAAAACTCTAAACTTTCTGGTCGTAAGACGTCTATTCATGTTTGAACAAATACATGTGACATCTGTCAGTATTCACTTCTCTGAAGTGATACTACACATGGTGGTGGAGCTCTGACTTTGTACTAAAGTTGTCCTCCGATCTTTGAGGTTTTCCACCTCATTAGCAACCTATTTAACCAATTGGAGTATGAAAGTCTTGCCATGGCTAGCGGGGACAAGTTAGTGAACACACATTGCTCTTCCATTGACCTACTGAACAGCATCTCAGATCTTATGAGTCTACATGGAGTTGGAGTGTAGAAAGTTTAAATTTTGTAAAGTGATTTGCCTGTGTATTATTGTATTTTAAACGGTTAGTTCTTAGCATGTTTGTTCAGTGAGTATGTCATAATGCTAGGCGTAGATGTTTTGTGTGCTACTTCCGATAAGTGAAATCTCAAATCTGAGAACACTCGAGAAATCATTTGTTGATTGTGTTGTACTGAAAAAGAATTTGTGAAACACGATATGGTAGTTTTTTTCACTAGCTACATATACATCGGGTGGTAATGGAACTGAATTTTGTTAAATTACACCATGAAATTTTTCTTAGCGCATCACGATGAAACGGACATTTTTGCTAGAGAATTTGTAATTGTAATAAGATGTTATTATTCTAATTTTAGAGTACCGGTAGATGATTGTGATTTTACCCAGATTCATGGCTTGATACGATCTGATAAATTGATAGAGGGAAGAGATGAAATTGGGCTGGCAAGCAGACATGGTAACCTAAGAAACATGTCATGACGGGCAAAAGAAATTTTGTGGACATCATACACGTATAATTATACAGACATAGGTTATGATTTAGTTCGAAACCGACATAATTTGGGCTTGTCTCTGACAGTCCACCTGATCGCGCATATTGACGTCGACTTGGTAGCGCCATCTCTGATGTACAGTACCTTATGTATGATTTGGATTTAAAGTACTGTGAGTAGTCTGGTCTCTCTGCTTAGAGGTAAATCACCAGCCTTAGCATTTTTACAAACATTGTAAAATAATTTGCTTCACGATGTCTGCTATTCTGTTGTGATCAGGGGCGTCTATCCCCCCGTAAGTCATTGGAGCAACTTCCCCTTTTCCCCTCTTCTTCCCCTTCCTTCCCCCCCTAAAATGGTGACACACACACTGACAGATATCCCCCCTATTTTTGGGATGGAGCATTTGCTCCAAGGTTTCTATGGTGTGGACGCCCCTGGTTGTGATGACGATCTTCTATAATTATGGAAGAGGGTAAGGTAACTAACTGCTCCTCTCTTGACCTGCTTCCATGGTAACTGGACTTGGGACTTCCTCTGGACTACTCTTTGGAACCCCTCTGATTTGACGCATCACTCTTGAATAGGCTGGTGCCCTGTGCTTGGCCTTCAAGTGGCACTTTAGAAGTTTGGAGAATTTGATTGTTAAACATCTGGTTGATCAACGTCAATTCTTGGGTTGAATAAGAGTTCCATTGCCGTGGAAATCCCTACAAAAGTAATACAGCCACGGGAACAGTGGCGGTTCTAGAGCTTTTGGACTGAGGTATAAAAATTGCTGTAGCATCAAAAACTTCATCATTTAACTTGTCAGCTTTTTTTATTTCTCAATGAATTTATCTATGTACAGTATGTATGTGTGTACTCCAGAGGTATTCTAGTGCACACTCTTCTCTATACATATATACACATGTATTCAGTATACACTAGAGTGGTGCTCAAAAACGTTATTTTTTGGAAATAGATGGGACAGCCCCTAGTTATGTTCCTTTTGATATACTAAGCTAGTGTGCAAAATATTATAAAAATATTCCATCATTTAGGGGTGCCACATGAGATGACAAGTTTTCAAAATTTTAGACAAGGAATGTAAGCACAATTGTGATAATATTGATATTCTTTTGTATTTTGTGAAACCGAAAGTAAATTTTAAATTGCTAGGTTTAAGGCACAATACTTAAAGAGGACTTTTGAGCATAATTGAACTCTGTCAGTTCGACTCAAGAATAAAATATTTATTAGTCCATTTTTGTGACCGTTAACTTCTTGGGGTCCAGATACTTTTTCCAATGTTCGGACACCACATGGAGCAAAGCCTGCTTTTGACCATCATCCTTGGTCAGTATTTGATTGTATTCTTGGATCAATGCCAATCCCCTTTCTGCTCTATCATTCACCACACTCAACCTTTCTGATGACGTTCCAAATAAATAATTAAAATAATAATAACACGGACAATTTCTATAGCGCCGTAACATGACCATGCCGCTACAAGATGCTGTCCTGTTTCCATGAAGTTGGATCTTTCTCCAGCCAATCAATGGGTATGCACAGTATTCATCATGTTTGAAGTCACAAAATCTCAAGAATACATTCATTCATTCATTCATTCATTCATTCATAACGGGGATTTATATAGCGCCTCTTCAAGGAGTACTACTCAGAGGTGCTCCCGACTACATGAAGCTGTGTGTACAGTAATTTGTGGACATTTGGATGGAATGCCAACACCAACTTTGGTTCTCATTGTTTGCACCAACAAGGCCTTGGAAGCAGCATCAATGCAGTCATCGAAAAAGCAGACATCGACCAAATCCTCACTGAGGTACCAAGCATGACGGAAAGTGCCTTTATAGTAGAGTGTGAAGTTGTGAACCAGGATCTGAGATAATCAAAGCAGATGAACAGGTTAAGGGAACGTAGCAAATTTATTTTCCAGAAGGTAATTCGCAATTGAGATCGTAAAAGGAATACTTTGTGATAATAGATGACCTTGGCCATCCACCTGGCCCTATGCATCAATCAATCATTCATTCATATAGCGCCCCTTCAAGGAAGCTACTCAGAGGCGCTCCCAGCCCAACCCCGCGAAAGAGAGCAGTCTTTAGAGCAGAGAAGAAAGCGGTAAATGAGTTACGAGGAAGAGACCGCAGCTCAGGAGGAAGCCCATTCCAAATTGTGGGTCCAACCACGGAGAAAGCGCGCTGCTGCATAGTAACGGTGCGTGCACAAGGGACAGAGAGATCACCACGGGTGGCAGAGCGAAGAGAGCGGTGACATGACACCAGAGGCTGTAAAATGCAACCCTCGAGGTGGGACATGACCTATGTAGTAGATCAGTGCAAGTTCCAAGAGCTCTAGATAATCATCACGAGGCTGACTGTCTTTCTGCAAACATTCCACTTCAAATTCAACAGCGTCTTGCATCATTTCTTTGTTGTTGTTAAACTGCAATTTCATCATCTGACAAACCATCAGCAATCATGTCATGGACGATCAATGCATTCTTATATCGTTTAAGCATAGGTATTTCAGGTCCAGGAAACGGTCCAGCCAGAGGGTTGAAAACATCTTCAATGACAACTTTTAAAATGTGATTAATTTGAAATGGATTACGAATAATGTGGGATAGTGTGAGTAAGTAAGTAAATAAATAATTAAACCAAAGATCTTAGAGTAGTCTACGACTCTAAGATCTTTGATTAAACTTTAGAAAAGCCTTAAATGTACAGACTACAAAAGTTCAGAAAATTGTTCAAAAAATTGCAAATATTTATTTACTCCTCAGCTCCAGTTGGTTCTAACTTATATATTTATTATTTAATCTTTTATTTATAAACAAATCATCAGAGAATAAGGTATCCAACTATCTATGGTGCATCACACTCATCACATAATTACAGTAATCAAATAATAGGTTCTAGAAGTGATGAACTTTCATCCAGCTCCTGAAAAACTAAGAAAGTTGATTTTTACGGCTTCAATGATGCATGGTGTCATATGCAAAACTTAAGTTGTCATGTGGCACGCCTAAATAATGGAATATTTTAAAAAGATTTTGCACATGAGTTTCTACTACCAATACGAACAGAACTAGGGGGTGTCCCGGGCATTATTTAAAAAAAACTTTTTTCACTACCACCCTAGTATACACTATAGTACACAGAGGCTGTAACCAACGAACATTGTAGGCAATGTATGGCTAATTAAACGTTAAACTGGGGGGGGAGTTAAAATGTGTGTAGGGGCTAAGAAAAACAAGGGGGCTAACTTTCCAGCTAGGGGGTTACAGCCTCTCCCCTCTAAAATCGCCACTTCACAGGAAGCATTTCCAAATTATTACTCATTTCTTAAGCGCCGCAGTTCTGAGTGAAGGACTTGTTCAAGTTCCTTACACGGTAACCACAGTGAGTTCTGACACGGTAACCACAGTAACCTGTAGCTTTAACTAGTAAGATCGCGTTACAAAGCGAGCGCTAAACCTTGCAACTGATCTGCTATCATGTCCCATATTTCCAAAAGTCTATTACACGTATTGACATGAATACACATTAGCTTATAGTTATTTTCGCACAACACGGATTATTTTATAATTACATACGAAGTGTTTCGAACGGCATTAAACATTTGCTGTTCTATTATAAGTAGACAGCAGAACTAGAATCTCAGCTAAACCGCTTAATTTGAACATACCATCCAGTAGGCCTATATTAGGCCCTAACTTAAGGCATAGATGTCATCCTATGACTCTGAGATCTTTGATACATGTATTTATTACTGTGGATTCTTTCGTGTTACTAGTTTAATCAAAAACCTTAGTTTAATCTTTGCAAAGAATGACAAAGACACACATTTGACGGCTTTTTTGGATTAACTATCGACATTTACAAATTACAATTGGTTTTAACATAGAAAGTGTTTGAAATATTTTCGGCAAATGTAAAATTACTACGCGTTTCACTCAAGCACCACAAACTGAATTTTTTTTTAGGTACAGCGCTACACAAAGTGCTAGCAGACGAGAGAAGGCAAGATGGCGAGGATTACTAACATTGCGGAGGTTACTCGCAAACTAGGGGAGATGAGTGTTGGTCGGGCTCTGGCACATAATCTTAAGTTCACAAATCTTGCCAATGTTAAAAGCATAAAGTTTATTTTCAATCCATTCGACGAAAATGTCGAGTCTATTAGGTGAGTTTAAAGTACTTGACATCATGAGCGATAAAAGGATGGATTGGTATGTCGGCGTTAACCGCGTATAGTGTACCACCTCTGCTTAATAGTAAGACGAGGCACTACATGATTACAATGTTGTGATGTTTGAATGACATATCACGTATTGCTTAATGGCATTTTCGCTTTTAAACTTTCTAATCTGAGCGGATTTAATGCTTGCTTCCTCAACTTGTCATTTTTCTGTCCTTGACGTGTTTTGTGTTTAATTGTCGTGTGCTGGTGTCATCATTAATATTTACTTTCGAGGTCTACTAAATGCTGCAGTTTATCAGTACCAGGTAATTGTAAAAATCCGTGGGACTGCGACCGATCACCATGCAAACCAGTAAGGCAAACTCAAACTCCGATGGAACAGAGAGCAGCTAGTTAGGGGTCAACCCGAAACCCGAAAACGCTGAAAGTACATAAAAGCCCGATTTCCCGAAAACAGTTTTATAGAAAGCGGCCGAACTCCCGAAAACTATTCAAAGTTAAATTGTAAACTGTTATACGTGACATAGATCTGGAGTGGCCTTCCATTCATCCGACTTCTATTTTCAGTTACATTTTCATCGCTAATCGATTTCGGGGATCCGGCCGAAATTCGTTTCGGGGTTTGGGGGATTCGGGCCGGACCCGCTAGTTACGTGAGACCTCCCATAATGTAATTCACTTAAGTAAGTAAGTAATTAGTCACGAACGCTATATTTATGAAGGTGAAACATTAACTTTTATTTGATTACGTTCGTGACTAATTACTTACTGACTATGGAGACATGCACATTTAATTAATTCTGGACAAAATAAGTTTTGTTTAAGCTTGGTAACTATTGTATTTATTATAATTTTTTACCAAATAAAAGTTGACACTTAACCTTAGTAAATGGGTAATCCTGGGTTTTAGCGTCTGAAATTATTTTCATTGAAACGTTATAATACAATAAATATTAATACAATCAATAATAATCGTTCATCCAACTTCTAGTTTCAGTTATATTTTCATCGATCATCCAGCTTCTAGTCTGAGAGCTCTATATTTTCATCAATCTTCAACTTCTAGTTTAAGTTTTACTATGAAATGTTGTAATCGCTCTTCCACGGTAATGGTATCATCGCAATTCCAACTTATAGTTTGAGTTCTATTATGTAATATTTTCTTCGATGATCCAGCTTCTAGTTTCAGTAATATTTTCATCAATCTTCCAACTCGTAGTTTAAGTTTTTAAGAAATGTTTTATTCGCTCATGCAATTAAAATAATTTCGGACGCTAAAACCCAGGATTACCAGTAAATGTAGTGTGTTCGTAACTAATTACTTACTCACTTTAGTGAATTGCATTGTGTGAGGTCACTGATAGGTAGCAGAATCTGGGTGGCCATACTATTTACACGAGTGATTGGTCGCAGGCTGACGGATCTCTACAATTACCCAGTTCCTTGCACTATAAGCAAATAGTATAACAGTTTTCCAAGTATGAGTGGATCAACACCCTCACAGTTTCCACGGTTGATGTACAGTATGTGTTATTGTTTTATGAATTCTATGTTGTTAGAAAAGCAGATATTTTGTTCCAAGAACTGACAAATGGAAGAGTAAAGTTTATGTAGAGCATGCAATATATATTAGTAGACATAAAAATATATGTTAATGCTTTCACTAAATTCGGATTTAGTGAACTATTAGGCCTAATGTGAATAAACTGTTTGGAGCACTTTATGGGTTCGAAGGGAATCCAACACAAATATTCAGTTCATCTCTAACATCTGCTTTAGTTTTAATGATAATTATTACTGATTAAGTGATTAAGAAAAACCTTGAAAATTCATTATTTTAAGTTTTCTTGATGTAAATGTTATTGAGAAATTTTTATTACATTTACATACTCTGCATATGTGTTTGCAGGGGCGGATCCAGAAGGTCTGTCAGGGGGGGCCAAACATTTTGTAGTCATCTCCCAAAAAAGTTGATGACTTTTTTTTTTTTAGTCATTGACCTTTTTAATGTCTTCAGTCTACACATCTACGGGACCCGCGTTCTGTATACATTTTACTCATCCACGCCTACAGGGGGGGCCACGCCTGTGTAACCATCATAAAACGCCCATAAAACACATGTTAAAATTAAATAACAATTTCAAATGGGGGGCCATGGCCGGATTGGCCCCCCTGGATCCGCCCCTGTGTGTTTGCACTATATAAATTTAAATAAACTTGTCACCTAGATATTTGTTGCACTGTTCCATGTTTTGAGTCACCATTTGTCTCATTTTGATAACTTCTGTATGAATTTCTGATATATTTGCTAACTGAGAAATGTTCTGTGCTAAATGACTTTTAACATCGTGCAGGCTAGCACAGAGAGCGCTGCTGCTAGCTATTTTTCAGGGAGTGGCGCTATATACATTTCCATAATAATAATAATAATAATAATAATAATAATAATAATAATAATAATATACTTGCTAATGATACATAGACTTCCAATAGGTGATGCTATTACCCTCATTTGGGGAACTATTGTTATTGTAAGTATCCTGTTTTGGAGAAAGAAAATCTGGCAGCTCTATGTAAATGTATGAAAGGCTATGCTAAAACATATATTGCCAAATAACTTGTCAACTATGATTTGTTATATTACAAAATTTATGTAGCTCAAAGGTAGTTCTCCATTTCAGAGACACAATGTTCCAGGTGTCGGTTCCAAAACGACGTGAGACAAATCCAAAATGTGTAATGCGTTCGGAAGTGAGGTCCGACAGATGTGATCCAGAAATTCGCATTAACTTTGGTAAGCCTAATAGTGTGCAAAGAAAGTCAGTGACTTGATGACTTTAAGTATTTCATTAAATTGCCAAGTTTGGTACTAAAGGAAGTTTGTAGGCTGATAACGTCCTCGTCACAGAGCTTGCACTATCTGTCGATTGCCAAAACTGTACTGATAAGTAAGTGTAACTGTCATAGTGGCAATTTTTTACAGCGTTTGTTTTCAACCTGTGTCCAGAGTTTGAATGTTGGGGGTTCATGTCAAATTGACAATTCGCTGTTAAGCATGTAAACCCAGTTCAGTTGTTTCCAGAGTGAGTGATGTCAAATTGTCAATTAATTGCCTGTGAAGCGTGTAGACCTTACGTAGAGGCTGTTGAGTTTATGGTTAACTGTTTTGCCATGTTTGCTCATCAGCAAAATAATCTGCAACATCAGGACTGAGGCTGTAAACGGTGGCAATTTTTGACTTCATTTGCTATTAACCTGTGTCCAGCGTTTGAAATTGGAAGGTTTCACATTTATGCTGATGACTTTGGATACCAGCACTGGGCTATTGTCATCTCTGCCCCATACAGCAGTTGAGCTCATGCACAAGTCAACACAGACTCGCCAGCATCTAGCTAGTTTAGCTACTGCAGGGGGGTTGCAATTGACAGTTTATCTTAGCGATACTACTGAACAATCGGTCTGGTCTCTTCATCATGTCTAGGGTAAATATCACTATCCACTACATCAGCACACTTTATGTGGTTGATGGTGACTGTGCTGCACTATTTTAAACATTAGTGTTTTTTTATTTCAGAAAATGGACAGAAGGCTATTTTTAGAACAAAAGCTCTGACTTCACTGGAACTGATTCAAGAGTTCAACAAACTTTGTCGGCAGATTGATCAAAAGCAAAAAAAGTAAAATTTTCAAAATGACGCAGATTTACTGTGGCCAAAAATAAACAGTATCACACTATAATCTGTGTTTTTGTCACAACATCCCTAAACCTTGTCCTCTTTACTAGGCTAGGACGCTAGGTATCTAATAATTAAGTGGTTTGCCAATGGGTATCAATTGGATATATGTGTTCAACGTACCAAGTAGTGGAATTAAGGTCATGTCCAGGTGTCTCATTATAATTTGCTCCTCTACTGGGCTAGGTATCTAATAAGTGGTTTGCCAATAGTTACCAATTGCATATGTGTTCAACCTACCAAGTAGTGGAATTAAGGTCATGTCGAGGTGTCATAATAATTTGCCTCAATGGTAAGGGATTTATTTTATGTTACTAAATTAAATTAACTGCATTACCGTACCCTTAAGAGCATAATAACACCAACAACTGCATATTTCATTTAAACTTGTTATAATCGGAAAAAGCTTAAAAGCAGAATACAATCTTCTGTCTGTTGAACCTGAGATTATATATATTAACACCTTGGAACTTGTTTGTTAGTCCTGCATTCAATGATTTTCTAAACACAACCATAATTATGTGGATAAGTATATCTTGCAAATTGTTACCTTACCAACTAACTGACATTGACAGTTTTACTGATGTTAACATGTTGACGCAACAGTTGTAAGAGCAAAGTGCGTGGTATGTTACTAATAACACTTGAATATGACGTTAAAACCTACATGATGTTAACGATGGCAGTATATGACAGCATTAATTTTGACCCAACAGCAAGTCTATAACAATTAGCAACATTGTCAACATTTGTGTTAGCAGTATGCAGTATAACATCGATTTTTTTTAATGGGGCTGGGTTACAATAGTCTGAAAAGCTAACCCTATGACTAACCACCTGCACTGCAGTGTATTAATGCAAATCATCCTACACTGGTTTTGCAGGAATAGTGCATCAGACCACTAAACGTTAACGTAGCAAACAGAATGAGTTATTCATTAATACCACTTGGTATTTTCAAATTGTAAGCTTATGTTGAGCACTTGGCCTATCTTCTTGTTATACAGGAAAGTTTAATATGGCTAAGGGCTAGGTGACTAGAACTGAGAGTGGAGGCCAAAGGTGTGGTTCTTAGTGGTGGATTTTGCCTGTTGGACACAGACGATCTTGTTTGACAGGTGGGGAGGGGACACTTTTGAAACGATCTGGTAAAAAAAGAGTTTTGAACTGATCTGGTCAAAAGAGAGGTAACGAAATTTTTTCACGCTCATGCGAAATAAGATTTATTGACCTTTCTTGGTGTTTCTTCAAAATTGTTTGGGGGGAGTGTATGGTGTATCCCCCACCAGTATGAGAATTGCAGGAAAAAGACTGGGGGGTTATACATTGATTTACGTGGAGTTTGGGTGTGCAATGAAGACTATTGTGGGGTCCTAAGAAAGACTGGGGGGTTAAACCCCCCAACCCCCGACAATTCTCACCCTGTCCCCCACTGTTAAAGGTGGGGGGTCTTGTCTCCCTTGACCCCTCGGGATCGCCGCCCATGAGTTTATAACTTCTGTTTCTCTAGACTCTAACTCTAGATCTAAGCCACAAACTTGTGTACGAGTGCATTTGGCTTGCACTTGAGGGGATCCATCCAAGAATGGCGAGCATGTAATTTATCACCAATGCACTGTCGCATGCCATGGATAAAGAAAATGAAATGATAATGTTGGCATTCATGACTGCGTCTGCCTATAGCCTACTTCAACGACTGCCACTCGTGGTGTCCCCTAAAGATGTACTGTGAATGTAGGCTAGCTTACTGTATATTTTTAATGAGTTTTGAATACCAATGTACATGTACCTATACTGGTAATTCATGGTCGTCACGGTCGGTAGGCCCTATGTAATAGTGCTATATTTGGTAGTCCACAAAAGTGTCGCAAAAATATCGACCTAAAGATGTACTGTGAATGTAGGCTAGCTTACTGTATATTTTTAATGAGTTTTGAATACCAATGTACATGTTCCTATACTGGTAATTCATGGTCGTCACGGTCGGTAGGCCCTATGTAATAGTGCTATATTTGGTAGTCCACAAAAGTGTCGCAAAAATATCGACCTATTTTGAACCCCTCCTTCCCCCTTTCCCGCATTTTGCACTATCCTTCCCACGGAGGACGCTCGCGCTCCGGTGGTGTACTATGGCTTAAAATAGTCTTAACACTCTACCCTCTGATCTTTTCACGGCTCTGTAGGGGTAATTTGATACTGCCGCGTCCAGGAAAGGGACTCTTATCCAGTGCAGTACAGACTGCTGTCGGACTTTGTTGATGTGTGAAGCAGATTGCTGAAATAACTTTAAAACCAAATTTACATGAGGACGTCCGAATTTTACATAACCCTTGCCCCGTATCATCCCCGTATGCGCATTAGGGTAACGTCTTCTTCAGTATGAGAATTGTAGAAAAAAGACTGGGGGTTAGACCTTGATTTATGTGGAGTTTGGGTGTGCAATGAAGACTGCTATGGGGTCCTAAGAAAGACTAGGGGGGTTGAACCCCCCAACCCCCCGACAATTCTCACCCTGGTCTTCTTCCCCCTCGGAAGTCCTTAATGTACAACCCCGAACGGAACTTTGCAACTACTATAGGGTCATGGTGCAGATGGTTACATTACACCCCATCTGGATTAAGATGTTGAAAGCGGTCGAATCTGTACCTTTTTGAAGTAGCAAATCAAGTGCTCTCATTAGATACAATAATTATATTAATTCTAGTGGAAGTAACTGTGTCGGGTCAGGTAATAATCATGGATAATAATCAAACTCGTGTGCTGGCAAGTAGCATAATAGGCGATAGATATAGCCTAACGTGTACAAATAATAAACGTATAGCCTATTAATGCATTTCTTAATTGTTCAGCTGGTGAACTCGTCCAGGGTAGCTGTCTCGACTATGCGATGCCAAGTTGCTCTGTCCTTAGGCTAACCTTCCAAACGCTGTAGGCGTATGAAGGCCGAATTTCAAGGCTTTCAGTTCCTTCTCGACGCCTCTAGTCCAAATGGTCCTAGGTCGGCCGCTTTGTCTTCTCGAGGGCTTGTCCACTGTGGTCCATAGGTTCCCCAGTGGTCCTCAGTTGGTGTGAAGTGTCCAAGTAAGCTAGCTCAGTCGGCTTTTCCAGACTGGCAGAGACTGGTTCTGCTACTGGCACTAATTAGGCTAATATTAGTGTAGGCCTAGCCTAAATAATTGTTTTCTCAATATCTCATTTCCTTTAGAGTTCTTTTAGTCAGATTATTTACTTTCCTATGTCAAAGGCAGTGGCGGCGCCAGACATTTTTTGTAACCAGAGCATAGCCTATAGCCAGGGCAATCATACAAGTAACCAGTGCAAAGGACAATTTATACCCGGAACAAATTGTGGGCAGGGCAAAAATGCTGGCAGGGTAACGACCAGGGCAAAGGATTTTTGACCAGGGCATTTGCCCTGTAAGCCTACTGGTGTAGCGCCGCTATACTGGTCAAAGGGAAACATGCAAGTGAAACATTGGCGGTTATTCACTGTTCACTGAACAGCTTCATGCATGGCGCTTAAAATATCAACCACAACATACATGTAATTCCCAGCAGAATATATAATAATCTATTCTGTCACCCCACATGAATAAGAAGAGCAATAATTTGTAACTGTTTAACGCATATCTGACCCCGGGGCACATAAGGGTTACGGTATATCTGTCTTTGTCAACGTGTCGTTTCGCATACCTGCACGCAAAAGACTTGGAATGGCACTCCCATTCGATATGTAGCAGAACTTTTCCGCTGGTTCAAGATGTCGCTGTCCTAGCCAGTGCGAAGAGACACACCGTTGTGATCAACAGCGGTTGTATTACGCGCCCTGAGCTGCTCTGAGTGACAGGGTTGGAAACGACAGCTGCCGGCTTTCTTTCGACGGTGTTTCGTTTCCGTTCCGTTGTTTCTTCGAGGTCTGTCTTGATCGCCTGATCGTCGCATTCGTTACGCCACCAGCGCAAATACATCGTTTGCATTTCATCGCTCAACTTCATCTTTTTCAGTTCACTGTCGATGACGATGCGCAGACGAGAGTCGTCTCTGCGCATGGCAAACGCGTACGTCATGAAATCGAGGAAAGGTTCCGTCGCATAGAGGTCGCACGGCCTGCGTGTCGCAACGTACTCGGCCATTGGCGAGTCGAGTATGAATGCGTAGTCCTCTCTTCGTGCCTTGTCAATGCCCTCCTGAGCGCCGAAGACAACTGCATTGTTTTGGAACGCCTTCATTTGTTGCCACAGCATTGTCTTCAGCGGGTCGTTTGACGCTTGCAGTATTCGGTAGGCGACGCTGTCCTCAACAACCCCGAAGGTTATACCGGAGGCGAGCAACTGCTCGACGGTGCCGATTCGCTGAGGTCGCCGCTTGGATTTCGGTATTCGGATGAGAGCAGAGGAGCGAAGCGACAGGAAGGACTCGGTGAAGTCGACGAAATCGCGTTTTCCGTCCGTTACGATAATAGCCCCAGCTGCAATATCGGCATCCTAATACACACAAACAGACATCCAAGTTATATAGGCCTAGGCTTATGTAGACCCCAGATTGCGTATAGGGGAGATTGGGGTTTGTTGCGGAAAACAGGGGTAGGTTGTTTGTTTACGGTTATCCATATACTTCTGTAGGCCTATACATTAAGCATCAATGTATGTAGAAGTTCATGTGTATAGGGCCTATAGGCTTACAGCTTGCCCATTCTATTCTACATGTTTCAGCCAAAATATGGGGCCTAGGGTATAATGCTTGTAACGGTCCTTATGACTTAAACCACCCTTCTTTGCAACCAGCCATTTGCTGTCTAGTCGAAAATGCGCAACATAAAGTTGGTGGAATGCGTTGCAGAAACCCTGCTAATATGGTTATGAATATCAGCGTTACCACTCCTTGGGTTTTTTCACAAGATCTTGGGTTTTTCTATCCGAACTTGGGAAATGGGGTTTTTTCCTGGAGACCTTGGGTTTTTTGCTTGGGTTTTTCCTGTGTTATTGAAACCCTATTTTTCATTCATTAAATCAATTTTTGCTACGGTCTGGATGATCTAAGTCAATAAATAAATGGCTCAACATGCGTGCAAGCATGTGCTATACGAGTCTATTGCTGTGTTTAGAATATAACTCTAAAAATTGATGTGTTATACTAGTGTATTGCTATATTCATAATATAGGCCTAACTCTGAAGACTAAAGGAGGCTGCAGGCTCAGACTGCACTTTTCGGTTCGGAAGTTTTCCGTAAGATAATTGTTGCCCTTTTTTAAACCTTGAGAAATAATATTTGGAGTGTCATAGTCTTTAATCTTTTGTTTAAAAACTTACAAAAATGTGCGATTCTGACTCTGATGAAATCAAAAACA
Organism: Allolobophora icterica; assembly: GCA_963556255.1. Taxonomy (NCBI): domain Eukaryota; kingdom Metazoa; phylum Annelida; class Clitellata; order Crassiclitellata; family Lumbricidae; genus Allolobophora; species Allolobophora icterica. The sequence continues at coordinate 28,021,719 of OY744615.1, read as the reverse complement.
TGTATATAAAAATTTTTAACTTGCTTCGATTATTAACTAGGCTAATAAGTTTTAGCAATTAATGATTGCCCATAAAACTGTAAAAATGAAGGATAGAAATAAAACATAGAACATTTTTTATAACAGAAATGGTATAATTGAATTATATTATAATTATTATTATTATATATTATCTTATAATTCGTTTATTAATTTCAAAAAATCGACAGAAAATCTACCTTGGGTTTTCTTGGGTTTTTTAACCGTCCTAACTTGGGTTTTTTATTTTTCTTGAGTGGTAACACTGATGAATATGCAGAATCATTAGGCGCGCATAAAAACGTCCATTACGCATTCGCGCCCCTTTCGCAGACGTCTTGATTAACACCAGACACTGAAAATCGACCAATTAAACTCATTTGAAAGAAAATCTCCATCTTTAAAGTAAACCTCAGCCGCGTTGTAGCCTATTAAGAACTTCCTCTTGTCATCTATAATTCATGCTGCGGGCCATTATTAAGTGCGCATGTAGACATGTAAGCGGTAAGCCCACAACTCATACATATATATTATATTATATATATATAGAATATATATATAGACCTATGCATGAACTTCATCACCTATGTATATACAAATTAGCTGAATGTGTAAATAATACGAAATACGAATACGAAATAAATTAAATAAATAAATAAAATATATGTATGTATTCGCAGGGTATACATGCCATGATAATTATAAACATTCTCTATATACCTACAAGACATATTCAAACTATACTTATTTATAAAAGAATAGGCCTACACTGCACATTGTTGTATAAGCAGATATCTAGGCCCTATATGCATCTATAAGTATTGTATATACACAGATATATGCAATGTAGGCCTATTAAACTGAATATGTATGGCAGATAACGAGGCTATGTTTATGTTGTCTCTACATAATAGCCATAAAGTGTGACAGCTGATTTATATGCCTGTGCGATCTCCTGGTATACACTGTAATCTGTACACAATAAACTTTGTATAACTGCTTCCTGTTTAGTCGTTTATATATGGCCATAATACGTCATATCGTATATACACTCAACCCATACATACAAATACACCACTTAAAATTGCATTAGCAAATTTCCAGATGCTGGAAGTCTGGCATTTTCCGGTCTAGAGTTCAAATGTGCAGTAGGCATCTATAGGGCCTACAGCGTGGGCCGAAAGATAAGGTCAGCAACGGCTATATCAAAGTAAACGCACGGTTTGTGCGTTTAAAACTCTGTGTGTGTTGGGCGTGAGGCTTAATTTAACTGTTCATGCTGTCTGTCTCCTCAACTATAAGTTTAATACGCGAGACTATATTATATTGATATTCAGCCCTGCGCCTGGATTTCAAGTGGCGCTTTAGAAATTTGGAGTTTATACGATTACGATTATTCAACTTTGCTAGAATTCATTGTAAAACGGCTATAGTGTCTTGGGACTCGTCAATCAGCTCTTGTCATTAGTCGAGTTGGATCGACAGCTCGAATAGATGCACAAACAACAACCACACATGTAGAATTACATATCGACCTCAAGTCGGAATGTAGCCTAGGCCTACATTGAGAATGTAGCCTGTAGCCTACATTTCATGCTTCTGCGTAACGTACGCTAGTTCGGTAACGTTGAATCCAGAGGCGACCTCGGAGGGCAGAATGATAAATGGGAGAGGGTGGCTAATCATGAAAGCCATTTTTCCATTTATTATTAGGCCTATATATAGAACAGACAAGACAACGAATCGGGCGTCAAGCAGTGTCTGCATGGAAGATGTAGGCCGATATATGCATACGCCTATGACAAGGCGCCCAAAATGCGTTGACTTTGAGAAGTCTTTGATATTAACAGACCACAAAAGAATGATCTTAGGCTACAAAATACAATGGAGGTAAATGCTACAGGCAATGCAGCTAAACCGTTTCCCCAGCGTAACAATAAGGAAACTCACTGAAAGCCCAACGCTGTCAACGTTTTGCAATGTCTTTGTAAAAAGCCTACACGAATCATTGTACAAATGGTCGCATCGCTTGTTTATGAAATGACTGTGCAAAATAAATCACACAAAAGTAGAGGACAAATGAATTTAATAGGCATCGGGATTTCATAATTAATTGATCTATTGCGTTGTTATAATACTGTTATAAGAATACTATAATAATAATAGGCCGTACTAGAAGATGCACGACCGTGCTATTGGTCGATTTCGTCAGTGGGGACTGTGGAGTGATGGTGGGTTAATGGGTTGTTTGGTGGGTGCACTTGGGTGAGTGGGTGTGTGGTTGTGTGGAAGTGAGTACTTGCGTTTTGGTGAGTCGATTTTGGGCGGATGATTTTTGCATGGGTGGATATTAGTAGATGAGTACGTGAGTGAGTAAATGAGTCAGATGAGCGAGGAAGTAACTGAGTGAGAGAACTAGTTAATTAACGTAGGCCTGTAGACCAAAAAGTTGCGTATCAGGTCTAGAAATAAACAATTCGCCAAACAAACCTGAATAAGCGCTTTCTCTCATCAGCTGTTTGTTGCGTTAGTGTCCTAAATAACGTGCATATTTGTAAACGTATGCTATTACGGGAAAAGATCATTCTTCAATTTTCACTGTGGGCCACAGAAAGCAAGAATTCTCGCACCCTTAATTCTCACCAGAACTCATGGGCGGCGATTACGGGGGTCGAGGAGACAAGACCCCATCCTTAAGAATGGGAGACACAGAATACAGTTGCCCCACCCCCAAATTTTGAAGAAACATCAAAAAAGGTGAACACATTTTATTCACCTCTTTTTGACCAGATCATTTGGAAAGTGTCCCTTCCCCCCACCAGTCCTGTCAAACAAGATCATGCACCGCCAGTGCAAGTACTCCCACAACGTGCATGTCATCCGCTGCTTAAAAACTCACATAATTTAAAGACTTTGCAATAATGTATGGCCCCGTTAATGACTTAATGAACCATAGGGTAACCCTTTATGATTAATTATACATTTGCAAAGTTAGTAGTAAAGAGAAATTCAAAAAATCATCTGAAAAGAAGCGAAAGCGCCGCCATGCGGCTATTGTCGTTTGAATAGATTTATACGCAATTTAAATTGCAGATGTACAATGGACATGCAGAGCCATAGATCTATAGGCCTGTATAGTTTACGATCAATTTTAATGGAGAATACGTTGAAATCTTGAAAGTCCAGGGCAGTATTTTTAATCTCCCTAGGTAAATGTATGCCAAATAGGCTATACAGGCCAGAAAATTTATTGCACAACCGATAGCTAGTGTAGGCCTACTCAGCTATGCCTCGCTGTAGTCTGTTGCATTTGGATATATATGTATATATATATTATATAATATAATATAAGTAATATAGATATATATATAATATATATTGCATACATATTTGCAGGGCTATAATGGTAAAATTAGAGGTGAGTATACGCTAATGGTTAGTTTTCCTAAACAAATTAGAGGTGAGTATACGCTACAGTATTTTGTGAATATACACTACTGTATTTAATATAAATAAATATAAATATTTTGTGAGGTGAGTATACGGTCTGTAGAGGTGAGTATACGCTGTATATCCGCGTATACCCTCGACTATACAGCCCTGCATATTTGCAATTCAAGCATTTAATCTCTCTGACTTCTCAGGGTGCAAGGACGACCCTTTTTCCCGACGCTGGTCTCAGACATTGGAACTCTTATTTAATGGGGCGGTCAAGATCTGGAGATCTTGCCTCAGGAACTGCTTTTCCAGGCGACACTCGCTCTTTTGTAATCTTCCCAGATTCTGCCGGACTTTGAAAGGACCGACCTTACAGTATCTGGCTTTCTGTGGGGTTTGTTTAGTTGCGACCACGGACTAATTTGCGTTATTTTACTGACGCTATAAAAGTTTAGAGTAATTGCAGACGTACATTCTTAGGCATAGAGACCCTTTGAATGGATTCACACTATTACACTGTGAATCTACTCAAAGGTTACATGAATAAGGCATCGGTTAAGATGCCTCCACGAGAAGGTGATTAATACTTTAACGACGAGCTGCACTGGCTTCCCAGTCGCTTTAGTACACTCTCGTCGTTAAAGTGTTAAGCCTCTGTCAGTTTGGTCGTCTGCCCTCTGACCCGTCCCGTGAATGTAGGGGCGTAACTTTGATCTAAAAAGTGGGGGGTACCAATTTCTTACATACACGAAGCAAGGCGGAGACTGCGATCACTGGGATTGCACACTAATACAATATTGATTGGCATTGTTCAAAAAGTGGGGGGTACGGGTACCCCTCGTACGCCCACAAATTACGCCTATGCATGAATGAACGAAGCATACGAATAGTATACTGAGCATATATAGGTTGCTGACCCCTGTCAGAACTTCTCCAATCATCCCGTCCCATTGTCCGTTGGTGTTCAGTTCCCCGTATCTTCCGTCCTTCGCCAAACGGATCTCGTACTCGAATCCGGCAGATGTCGACAGCTTCATCAGAATGTCGGCCAGGTAGCCTTCGAATCGGTCGTTTCCGGCCAAATACGGACTGTTCGGCTTCAGCATCATGTAGGGCTGCTCCTGTTTAACATTACGGATCAATACATGTAACAGAATATCTAGTACCGTAAGTGTAGTTGTAATTGTAGTTAGACATTTATACAGCGTCATAGCAATTATGCTAACCTAAACGATGTTAACATTTAATCAAGAACAGAAAGTTCGTTAGTTAGCCAGCCGTCCTCGTGTAACTAGATAAATTGCCAGTGGTGGGCTCCCTCACGCACGTAGAGCCCAGAGAACGTACTCCTATCAACAGTTGATAGTTGACCGCATGTCAGAGTTCCTGACAGCTTTGGATCAAGTATGACGAACGACAGACAGTTTTTACTGCCGCCGGTGACACACGCAATTGTTGTCTCGAGCGCATGCAACGAGAAGCATATCCAAGGCGCACAGAGCAACGGCTGAATCGAGAAAAGCACCGAAACTTAGAATCACTCGTATAGCTGAAGTCCAGGCAAACGAGTCTTATTGATGAACTCTTGCTCTAGACGAGGAAACTGCCAAAACGACAGATTAGAAGAACAATGAAGAGACCAATCTGTCGGTTTTCTTATAAACACAACTATAGAGATACGAAGATGCAGACAGACGGACAGACAGACAAACACAGACAGATGTATTACCAAGATAGTTGTTACGATGAGTTTTCGGAAGAAGTCTCTCCTCTGGTGAATCCCTTGATGGTGTCCTGAAACAAACAAATTATACATTTCAACGTAGTAGTAATTATCGTCCTTGTAATATAATGTATGCCAGCCAACTGATGTCATGTGTATGATTATATGCAAACAGTGTTTCATTCACGAATAGTAAGACTTGTGTGCGCACACGTATAGGCCTACACTTAGATTAAACACATGCAAACTTATATAAGTATATATTGTATATTTAAGGATGCATAAATATCTGAAATAGCTATATACGACAGTCTACGTGGTATTTCTGACTCCCTTCACAAAGGTGCTTATAGATAACAGATAACTATTTATATACATGTACGCATTTATGCCATTACTTACTAACATGAGCATGATTAGTATACTGCATAGTCTCTGCATGTAGCTCATGTGTAATTGACTCCATAAACTGTACATTTCGACTGAATAAATAGTAACTTCCATGACCCAAGTGTAAAATGCACAAAGCCATGGGCGGCGATCTCGGGGGTCGAGGGGACAAGACCCCACGTTTAACAGTGGGGGGACACGCCATACATCGGCCCCCAAATTTTGAAGAAATACAAAAAAATTTTGAACTGATCTGGTCAAAAAAGAGGTACAAAAATCATCAAATTTTTTTGACCTTTTTGGACCAGATCAGTTCAAAACTCTTTTTTTGACCAGATCAGATCAAAAGTGCCCTCCACCTGTTAAACAAAATCGCCGCCATTGCACAAAGCACCAGTCGATGGCTCAAGAAGGCAAGAAGTCCGAGTGTCAGCCTTAAGTTACGTCTTTTCGAATACCGTGATATGATCATATGACATGTGGTGTGGTAATGTGGTATGGTGTAATTTGAGCTGATATGATCTGATATACTCTAATCTACTCTGCTCCAATTTGTAATCCACTCTTACGACTTCTTTAGCGCCATCACCATAATACACAACGCATAAATCGTTTTCTTGAGACAAGAGGATAGATCTTAAAGCTATACTCAGAAATGCAGAGAAAGAACAGAGAAATTATACAAAACGCTGTCTTCCTCAATATTGTTACTCAAATTGTTCTTCATGTCTATAGCTATAGACATGAAGAACAATTTCAGTAACAATATTGACAAAGTTAGACGGAATGGTGCAAGCACAAAGACAGCGTCACAGGCAAATGCGGAGAGACGGCTACTACAAGGAAACAAGGAAGTAGACAAGGAAAAACTTAGAAAATATTAGATCCTCTGCGCTTGGAAACCTTGAAGTTACAAACCAATCAACACAAACACGAAACATATCAAGGGTTTTTATACGCATTAGGCTGCGTTTGAATATTGGATTCGAATGGTATGCGCAGGAATGCATCTGAACGGTTTACTGTCCAGCATGAATGCATTTTGTCTAAATGAAAGTGAGAGCGCTATATAAGCAACCAGAAAACGAGGGATTGGCGTCGTTATGTATATGAGCCTTAATTAAAATGCCGTTCTGTTCTGAGCAGGATCTTGCTGGATCGTCACTTGGAGGAGGATGTTAGATAGACTCTGCACAAAGAATACATCTATTGTGATGTTAGATAGACTCTGCACGAAGAATACATCTGTTGTGATGTTAGATAGATTCTGCACAAAGAATACATCTGTTGTGATGTTAGATAGACTCTGCACGAAGAATACATACCCGGTATATTGTTGGATCGTATAGTGCAGGGTGTAGCACAGGCGTGTGGCACAGTTAAACTTACAGATTATCTTCGTAGGATTTATAACAATTTGGATCTGTTTGATGGATTAATATTGCATTAGGCCTACTATAATAGTTATACAAAATCAGTGCAGAGTCACGGACGCGAATATGCTCAGCTAAGCTCTCAACCAGAGAGTTATAAAAACATGAATCATGACATAACGATGTTAAAGAAACATTTCTTTCATGTGAATACGTTAAATGCGTAATTTTTTGCATGATTAACATTATAATATTATTTAGTCTAAAGATTTCAGTGGGGCGTATTTTGACGGTAAGGATATGAAAGGAAAGCCAAGATAAGGAATAACATAAGTTAAGAGAATCTAATACAAGGCAAGGTAAGGTAATGAAAGGTAAGTTAAGGCCAGTCTTTGTTGTCAAGACCTTAAGCCCCAAGACCAAGACTTTCAACCTGAAGACCAAGACCAAGACTTTCAACCTGAAGACCAAGACCAAGACTTTGAACCTGAAGACCAAGACCAAGACTTTGAACCTCAACACCAAGACCAAGACCAAGACTTTGAAACTCAAGACCAAACCGAGAACAAGACCCAAAAAATCACAACCATATCCAGACTTCTATTCGTTACTAAAAAAAAGTCAAGTCGGACTACTCGCTATTTTAATGAAAACATGAATCTTTTATTTTATTCAAACAAAACAACTCCAAATGCAGACTGCAGAGAATTGCGAAGTCGTATTTACAAAAGTCCTTCATGCGAAATGAAGGTTAGCGACAAAAAACAATAGTACGAATGCAAAAACAAACAGAAAAATTTAATAATGTCAGCCACTAAATCACTGTAATTTTAGTTTTATTTGGTCGATGCAACGAACTCGGTCTCAGTAAACGTCCGACGATAAACAAATAGACGTATGCAACTTACCATTGGAATTTTACTTAGGCCTAACCCGAAAAGTTTAGACGTTTATGACATTTGTTACGGACGTAGAAACGGCCATTCGGACGTTAGCGGAAACACTACATACACACATACATAAATTCAAGTCGATGTCTGCTAGATCGTGACGCCCAGATAAGGAAGTTAGACAGATAGATAAGACTTAAGCAAATAACAACAGAGCAACGGTAAGGAGCTGATAGAGAGGGTCACACTCGTTTTTTTCTGGAACAAAAAGGTGATTCTGTTTGAACTTAGCCTATTAGTCATAACTGATTTCTATCACCCAAAGAGGTCTGTTTCCTTCGATTTGGGAACAAAGGAAATGCCCTGGGGTAGGGTAGATTACGCAACAGTAGTAAACACTTCAGCCCGTTTTGTGCAGACCTTATTGTGATTTATCCTGCGGGTTGCGGAGTTTAGTCTATGCCGAGTGGATGTTATAAATTCTTTGGCGCCAAGTGTAGCCAATGTATGGTCACAGAATCAACGATAGCTGACCTTGAAGGCCATTTGGCGAATCTTTGATCTTCCAACCTCTGCAGTTCAAAGGACAATATGTATGCACGTACTTGGTGTGATTCATAAATCCATCGGCCTTCATTGACTAACTATATATTGACGGTTTAAAATACATGTGGTCGGTTGGTTTTGAAATCTTAAAAGGCAGAAAGCGCCAACGCAGTTGTGTAATAATAATGAATTCTATACTCTAATATTTCTGGAATGCACCGTGTCGATGACGTAACTGTTCACTCACTCACTGCTTCAATCGGCGGCTCTTGCATTTAAACATTCGAATGATAGTCCACTCCATGCCTCCACCCTACTTCCATCCAGTGCCATCTCAACAGCATTGTAGGCCCTGGGCAAAGCAATGCACTGGGTCTCTGCCCGTCCACGGAGATAAAAAATTTAAGCAGTCAATAAAAAATAAACCTATAGATTTGTTAGTACTTTCAACATTCACTTTGTAACAAAATGAATGTTTAAACATAAAGAAACATATCAACACAAAGTTCTGATTAATATTGGGGACCCTGGCTGGAATCGTGGGGCCCCTGCCGACTGCTCAGCATGCATGACCATGCCTTAAGATCCCGCTTCCATCCCGTTCATTCGTTGTCTCATCGTCCGTCCATCATTCTTCCTTTTGTTTGGTCCGTCAATCCATCAACCCAGTTCTCGTTGTTCACTTGTTGTCATAGTGGTCCATGTTTAATGACTTCCTAATACAGCTAATAAGTCTACTCTGTAGGCCTGCATTGTTGTTTGTGATCTAGCCTGATTGCTGCTGGCAAAAGAAATTCCTTATACGACTCATAAATTATGTTTGTATAGCTGTCACTTTGTGCATATATAGCTGCACATATCCAACTGTGATAGGCTATATATCATAACGTGAGTAGGCCTACTGTAGTCTCTTATGCAAGCGCTAAAATGTTGAAAATGGCTATGTACATAAAGGTACATTACAGCCATTGTGTACATATTATAAACCGGCCGAGGTATATCATATACAAATATAACATTTTAATACCGTTAAGTATTGCTTTTACAAGGGTTCAATAGGACCCTTATGAGTATGTTTTGGTCTCAATGAGCACTATATGGACCCTGGGTGAGAATTGTCGGCGGGTTGGGGGTTCAACCCCTTAGTCTTTCTTAGAACCTCCAGTTAAGACTTCATTACACACCCCAGGGGTCGTTTCCAACCCCCTCTGTTGTGCCAGCGTGATTATATTGTGCATGTATTTTAGTATTTTCTTTCACAATTCACTTTGTGGGTTACTATTAAAGAAATGCTCTGGTTTACTGTGAGATATGTGACCATCTGAATTGTATGCTAATAAATTTGGTGATGTCATCACTTTAAGGAGTTTAAGCTTTCTATTGCATTTTTGAATTTTCTCGGTTTGTAAAATACAGATAAAATATTCAACTGCTCAAGGATCAAACTCATCAGTGTTTACCTGCCCCCCTCCCCCAGTCTTTTTCATAGAATTCTCACACTGTATGAACTTCGGTCAGAAGTCAAGCGATTTCGTAGCAGCGTCCTTAATACAGAGACAAGGTAGGTTATTCCATGTGGTCGGTCCAACCACTGAAAAAGCACGACCTTGTGTCTTTGAAGTGTATAACCATCGTACATACATACATACATACATACATACATACATACATACATACATACATACATACATACATACATACATACATACATACATACATACATACATACATACATACATACATACATACATACATACATACATACATACATACATACATACATACATACATAGTTACGTACATACACACATACATACACACATACATACATACATACATACATACATAGTTACATACATACATTCATACATACATACATACTTACATACATACATACATGCATGCACACATACATACATACACACATACATAAATACATAGTTACATACATACATACATACATACTTACATACATACATGCATATATACATACATGCACACATACACATATACATACATGCATACATACATACATACATACATACATACATACATACATACATACATACATACATACATACATACATACATACATACATACATACATGCATGCATACATACATACATACATACATACATACATACATACACACATACATATGTCTCTAATTCATGGTCCAGCCTCTTCTGCTGTCCAAATGGTCGAACGCATCTTAGCAGCAGCCTCTGCTCTGGATTCCTGGCTTTCCTCTAATCGCTTGCGGCTGAACCCCGACAAGACTCAGTTTATCTGGCTCGGTGGTCGCCTCCAACTCAGCAAGATTGATTTTGAATCTCTACATCTTAGGTTTCCCTCATTCAATTCTCCTGCTCTGTTCGTGACTTGGGGATTGTCCTTGACCCTACCCTCTCCTTTACTGATCAAGTTAACCTTGTATTCAGATCTTGCTTTTATCATCTACGCCAGCTCCGATCCATCCGCAAGTCTCTTTCATTTCATGCTGTTACTACACTGGTCCATGCTCTGATCTGCACTAGGGTAGACTTTGGCAATGCTGTGTACATTGGCCTTTCCTCCTCCAATATGCACAAACTCCAGACTATCCTTAATGCTGCTGCTCGGCTTATAGGTGACATTCCTAAGTTTGCCCACATTTCTGCCTTTATCCGTGATTCCCTCCACTGGCTCCCTGCTCAACAGCGAATTCAGTTTAAAACCCTCACTCTCATGCGCAACTGCCTTACTGCCTCTGCTCCGTCTTACCTAATGAATTTTTGCAACCCAGTTTCTTCCTTGCCTGCGAGGGCTTCCTTGCGATCTTCGGCTCGCGGCCTTATGGTTGTCCCTCGCATGCGATCTTCCACGGCACAATCCAGAAGTTTCGCCTATGTTGGCCCCTCTGCTTGGAACTGTCTCCCCTTGTTTCTCCGCCAAGAGCTTCTTGCCCTCTCCCCTCTCCAGTTCCGTAGACGCCTGAAAACTTTCCTTTTTGCCGGTGCCGGCATTGATGCGGGTTGAAAGCGCCGCTGATTTGAGTGGCGCTATATAAGTTTTCGGTTACAATTACAATTACATACATACATACTTACATACACACATACATACACACAAACATACATACATAGTTACATACATACATACATACATACTTACATACATACATGCATAATTATATACATACATGCACACATACATACACATATACATACATGCATACATACATACATACATACATACATACATACATACATACATACATACATACATACATACATACATACATACATACATACATACATACATAGTTACATACATACATACATACATACATACATACATACATACATACATACATACATACATACATACATACATACATACATACATACATACATACATACATACATACTTGCATGCGTATAATAGTCTCATTTGTCTCACTAATGATTAATCTGATTCACACACATATACATATTTGGATATATACATATCTCATTATTCTCATTAGTCTCGTTAGGGTTGGAGTGGGTGCAACATATTATTGCTATATTATACAATATACATCCCTTCAGGACATAGGCATATAACATATATATTATATATACGTGAAATTGCCCTAAGTTTGAGGCCAGATATAGGCGAAAGATAAATGGATATAGAAATAGTCCTAAGGTTATAGGCTAGAGATATCCTCTCGATATCTGTTGTTCTCCAACTGCACTTATTCAAAATCTCCAAGTGGAACTCATTAGATTGTTTCATTGTAATTTCTATCTTGCAATATCATGCGAATATCCACGACGCCAGTTTGCACCTTCCGCCAATGTATCAAACCGCAGATGTGATTTTATTTCTGTCGAGCAATGAGCTGTTGGTCTCCCTGTTATGGCTTTTGTGGGGCACCGAAAACACCTACACTACAACCTACGTACACTATAGCTACGTGCTTAACGTTCTAAATCAGCATTAGCTATATATTGTTTCCAGAGTAGAAGTTTTAGGTAGGACTGAAAGAACGTTGTTTCAGTTGGATCTGTTAGCCAACTTGGAGCTGTTTTAACAAAGACTGCATGTCTTCTAAACCAATTAAAACCCTTGCCTCTGTTATGTTATCATAACCCCCTGTTATGTTATCACAAACTACTGCACCTACAGGCCGCTTTTCATTGCCTTGAAGACGAATATACGGTATCTGCCAATATCCATAAGCTTACAGCACATCGTGAGTCAAACGTTAGCCTCGCTGCGTAGGCCTATATAGTGAAGACAACATTGTGCTTTAAATACAAATGAAAACCTTTGAACAGAAGCGACACGTTGCAGGGGACCATCCTACCTATAGCTCTAGTAATTTATGGACATTGGGTAGTCATCTTGTATTCCCTCCTATTTGGTTCGTTTCCCGGGCGTATACAAAAGATGAATATTGGCCGAACAAAACACCGAAATTACAAAGGCACTACCGGGTTTTAGAAAGTCGTACATGCGTTAACCGTGTCTAACGCCAAGCCAATCTTTGTGAAGACGAACTCGATCATAAGTTAAAGTATACGTTTAAAAAGACTGCCTATGCACGTTGCGGAAGCGTCTGTGCTTGTCCCATAGCAGTTGTTCATTTCAGAAAGGACAAAAGGATGACTCAGAATCTCCTGTCATCGTTTTCTTTCGCCATGCCGGAAAAACAAGAACAGAAGGTGGCCTGACGACGCTAAGTAAGGGGCCTATGCACCAACGCCTACCTCTGAAAGAATTCCAACGATGCAAAAGCAGGAGTTGAAACTGAGTTATATCAACTGGTGCTTCAAAATACTCGTTTGTTACAGGGACGTAACTTTGGTCTAAAAAGTGGGGGTACCAATTTCTTACATACACGGCGGAGACAACGGTCTCTGGGAAGGCGTAATAATAAACTATTGATTGGAATTGTTCAGAAAGTGGGGTACGGTACCCCAATCCAAAACGTGGGGTTACGGGTACCCCTCGTACTCCCACAAATTACGCCCATGGTTTGTAGTGTATGCAACCCGTAATCTTTCGGCAGGTTTTCACTCTCAACTAATAACATGATCTGGCCCCTTGGAAATCGTACTCGGAACTCTTTCGGATGACTCTTTGGAAAACTCCCTCTGATTTGATTTGGCTTTCTGGAAACCGGACTCGGACCTCTTTTGGACTACTGTATGGAAAACCTCCTCTGATTTGATTTGGCCCTCTGGAAACTGGACTCGGACTTCTCTTGGATTATTCTCTGGAAACACCCTCCGGTTTTTTGGTAGGCTGGTGTCCTGTGCTTGGCCTTCGAGTGGCTCTTTAGAAGTTTGGAGATTATGATTACGATTACGATGATCATAATAATAGCTGTAATGACTTGATGTCAACAGACTTAATCCGATATTTCCAGTTTAGCTACAAACACTCTGAATTCTTTAATTCCAGGGTCAATGTTTCTGTGAAATCACGAAACACTCGAAAACTTCGTAGTTGACATAATATCAGAATTATTTATTGTAATAAAATGCGCGTTGTACAGTGTAGTACCGGTACCGTGCTGTCCAGGGGCGTCTACATCATAGAAACCTTGGAGCAAATGCTCCATCCAAAAAAATAGGAGATCTGTCAGTGTGTGTGACACCATTTGGGGGGGAAGGAAGGGGAAGAGGAAGAAGAGGGGGAAAAGGGGAAGTTGCTTCAATGACTTAGGGGGTGGGGTAGACGCCTCTGGTGCTGTCCAACACGCGACCCGCGGGCTGATTTTAAAAGGCCCGCCCAAGCTGAATACCAACCGCAATTTTAAAAATGCAAGCACAATTCAAAGCCAATTAGGCCTATCTCACTAAAAACGTGTTTGAACGTTTATTGATGTACTTTTAGCGCTGAGCAAGTGAGCATGCCATACATACATGCTATTATTAACTGATTATTGCATAATTAGGGGTATTGCCATAATAAATTTGAATAGCCTACAGTTAATAATTTTAAATAAATTTTAGTCGTTGCTTTTGAATTTACTAGTACGGCCCTCGGTTTCAAGAATAATTATTTTTAGGTGGCCCGTGGTGTCAAAGGTGTCAAAAAGGTTGGACAGCACTGGTGTAGTTCATTAATGTTTGCGTAACTGTTGAAGGAGCATTAATAATTTACTAATTTTTCAAAAGACCCTTTTTTGTGTACACTTATTTTAGGCCCTTATTTTTCTCCGTAGTACGATATTTTCGACTTCATGATTTATGCATAATTTCATCTGTACTTCCTTTTACCTATTGCTACATTCTAAATACGCATTTTATATAAGCATGTTGACGAACTTTGAAGCTCAGGCCCCTTGTTGGTCGGAGGTTTTTAAATGGGGTAAGAGGGTATCATCCAGGTTTTTTATGGGGTTGCTGCTCGTGCGGTTTCCTATGATTGGCCTGCGGGTTTCATGGTGTAATTGGTTAGAGGTTATTGCCCGTGGGGTTATTTGTCTGATACCCTGTTACATAGCTGTTTCCCAGGCATATGCAATGTATGAAATTTTGGGCCAGTTTTCACTCCGATAAAAATCAAACTGTTATGTCGTTTCTAATTTTAAACCATCGTTCGTCATTTGCATTAGTGGCATGAATCACTTCTGTTGTTACCCATCGGGTTATTGGCCTGATACTCTTTTATATAGCTGTTCTCCAATTATAAGCCATATAAGAAAAAATATAAGAAAAGCGATCATGTCGTTTCTGAATTCAGACCATGGTTCCTCATTTTCAGTCGAGACATAGGACCCGCCTGTGTGTTTTCTACAAAGTGCTATCATCGACATCAACAATACAGAAAGCCTTACCCGTGCAGTCAACAAAACTTACAAACACATAACATCTGGCCCACATAGTACCGGGCTCGAACCTCCTTTGAACTACTCTTTGGAAAAACCTCTCTGATTTGACGCAGCGCTCGTGAATAGGCTGGTGCCCTGCGCTTGACCTTCGAGTGGCGCTTTAGAAGTTTTGAGATTACGATTACGAACATAACATCGGTTATCAAATCATTGGCTTAAGATTCCTCGCCGCACCCGTTACAAAAATGTATTTCTAACCTACAGTGTCTCTCAAACTTCTCACCCCTCTTACATTTGCCAGCTATTCTATATGTGTACATACGTGTATACAAAGACTACCGACCTCCCAGGTGATCTAGATCTACTCGTTCGTCATCATACCTTTACTATCTTGGTCACCATGGTCTCATCTTCTCTGAAATTCTGCAACCGTTTTTAAATCTTTGCGGTGCCAACTCCATTGAACGAACTGAGTTGTAGATCGAATGGCCTTCCTAACTGATCATTTGCAGCCTAACGATAGGTACACAATGGTGTCTCGTTCAATTGTCTCTGCCCAGTTTCGGATTTGAACCCGTGCTGTTGGCTAAATCAGTTGTCTTCAGTCTTTGCTCAAAGGCCATTGCTCTGCCCATTTGCTCTTAAACAGACGCGAGTAACAATCTCAAGTAGACTATTATCGCGACTCATGGAAATGTCGTGTAGGCCTACTATTCAAATCTGTCACATAAAACTTACAATTCTTTTTGAATGTGTTTATACGTCGTATACAATGTACACTGAAGGGTTGGAAACTTTGTAGTATTCGTGTCAAAAGGGTTGCAAAGGCTGTTGTCTGATCGGCACAACTATACCGCCATACGCTTTGTCCAAATAGGAAGCTGCTGACAGCAATAGATGTCTACAGAACAAAGATATGTTTCATCGACTGAAGAAAGCCGTTCTATAGATCATGTCCACGAGATTTTTGATTTCCTTATACATACACTCATTTATCTAGAATTTAAAATGTAGGCCTATAAGATAGTTATATAAAAAAAATGAACGTAGCATGCTTATGTAGCCCAATTGTATCTATAGCTCTGTGACCTATTTGGGAGACCTGGGAACTTGACTTGCTTGGGTCCATTTGTTCATGGTCAACTATCAGCTGAAAATGGACGCCATATATCACCCAGAGAACTCGGGAGCCTAGTTCTGTAATTTATGCTCTGTGTTCAGAGGATCTTAAACTGCAGAACGCGTACATTGTAATTTATACATATATAATGTATTATGTATTGATATAATAATACTAGTGTATTTGCCCGTCATATTATGACGTCATATTATAGGCCTATATGACTTGTATCGTTGGTTATCGCCGTCGTCAAGACAAACGGTTTATGTTTCACAATAGAACAGAACCCGTTTGTGACGTTGCGTCCCCCGACAGACGGACACTATATGGATATTATATGTATAGATATAATATATTATTTAGATATATTAAGTACGTGTCTTAACGCGTAATTTCAGTATTAGCAGGAGATGTGCGTTCGATTTGCGTCGATGCAAGCGATTTCTGATCGATCACAAAAGAGCAAAATTTTCAATGGGTGACCAAAACATCAATGATCAGTGTGGTCACTTCCGGAACGCACTTTGGAATTGGTCTTCCGTGGTTTCCATATTGCCTCATATGATGCTTTGTATACTTGTGTTTATAGACAATAAATTACCTCGCCTTTTACGTATACGCCATATATAGTTCACACAATAAGCAATGCTCGGTTAGTGCAACATTGGACCGCACACTCGGTTTTACTCAGCATATTTTTCCAAGCCATGGGAAATTATTTTCTAGCCTTTCAGAGCTCTGTGTATACAACCAATGAGTATACGTTTACTAAGATATGTCGGCACCAAAATAAATATTTTTTATGTTGATTGCGTCGTAAGCAGTCGATCAGAACTCGAGATCATTAGTACTTAATACAATAATACAATACAATTGTAGTTTGATATTGCCCTCTTTCCAAAGTTCATAAGTGCACACGACCATACGACAGAACATCGATGGCGCTGGGTCGCTACGCAGTGGCTTGAGGTAGATTCGAACCTGCGACCCTACGGTTACAAGGCACAGAATATACCGCTACGTCAACGCGTCCCACAATACATTAAATGCATTAATTATCTTACAAGGGTGAATTTTTTAACGCAATGACACCATATAATGTAGGTGCGAGATCTAGATAGAGAAAGGTGTTTGAGTTGGGTGAGTGTGTGTATAGAGTCTACAGACCTACAGCGCGATTTTTCAGGTTATATGGCATAATACCAGCCTATACAAGCACTTCGAAATGACGAGTTTTACGAGTAAGGGCTTGAGGTGAGACAGACTTTCACCTGCGAAGCTGAAAACGTGTGAAGATGTAAACTGATTGAGACAGATATAAATCATCTTTAACTCGTTGATAAACATCTCAGCTGCATGGACCGTGTTCAAGATGACAAGCTTTGCCATCCACCTATAAATACAGTTGTAGCAATTCAAGTCAAGTATAGGCCCTAGGTATACAGTCAAGCCGCTGCAATGTCGATCGACTGTATACGAAAAATATTTCCCTCAGGGTGTATTGCATCACCGCTTTTGCCAACAACATTCAATCAATTGTGCTGGCGACAGCAGACAGATAAAAATGGCCTATTACCTGTTTGATATTCCGTTAGGTCTAGGCTTTGAATATTTTTACGCAGCATATATGGGTTACCGTAGGGTATATAACGCAAACACTAAAATTAGTCCAATCTCCGACTTCATTAACATAGGCCGCAGATTTTTATGCTGCCGTATCTTTTGTGAGGATAGGATTACACACAAAACTAAAATTTTAATGTTGTTTAATGTGTGTATATATGGGCGATGAAGACTTTCTATCAGTGGATTTTTTAAGAAATTTTCACTGGTGGGGAATTTTGAAAAAGGGCATTTTTCGCGCGTAATTTTAAGTCAAAAAGCACTGAATCAGAGAAACTTTCTGAGCTGTGGGCCACAGGAATAATTATCACAATTATTTATTATAATATTTTATATTATTTAATTTCATAATTTAATTTAATAATAATTTAATATTTATCATTATCATAAACAAGAAACATTTAGTACAGCCATTTCCTGTTTTAACAAGTATACCTTTACATGGATACGGTCCATTCTTCATCAGTTGGATAAATCCAATCCCTAGAGA
>OY744615.1:27975796-28000796 GCA_963556255.1 Allolobophora icterica | reverse complement strand
AGCTACTCATTTCATGCTATGAAACATATACGCTATCTACTCTTTGTCGTTAGCTCTTCATTTTTGGTGAGTAGTTAACGTTTGAGAGCCTGAAAAAAATACTCAGAAGTGTTTCTTAACAGAAATCAAAATGGTACCCGACTCCTGACGTAGTCTGCTGCCAGATATCCCATGGAGAAACCTAGAATGCAAGTAGATTAAAAGGAAATTTTATCTGAAATTCGAGCCCCTATATCAGGCCTGGTGAAAAAGAAGACCTCGGATACTCAAAGTATATATTCCATATATTTATAAAATAAGGCGGCTTGTTTTTAAAACAAATTACCGAGCCTTATATAGTACCAATATCAACAAGGTTTAACGTTTTTGTTGAATTTTTTGCATAACTTTTTCAATTATGAATGTAAACTAAAAATTGTGTCCTATTTTTTCGCCGGTCAAATCTAGTGGATGAGTACTGAGTACCTCTGGTTCAGAATATAATCATATACTTTTTCAAAATGTGTACTGAGTAGCTATGGTTCAGAATATAATCATATATGCTGGTGTAAAAATTATACCTTGGAGAACATATAGTTCTGAGTGGCTAAGGTAGCTTTAATACGTAGTAGTAATATTTGCAAGTTTCAATGTTTTGATTAATGCTATTACTATAAGTAATAATTCTGTCCACACAATGAGTAGCTATGGTTCAGAATATAATCATATTCATGTATAAATATTATTATACCTTATGGAACATATAGTTCTGAGTGGCTAAGGTAGCTTTAAGACGTAGTAGTAATATTTGCAAGTTTCAACGTTTTGATTAATGCTATTGCTATAAGTAATAATTCTGTCTAAATAATGAGTAGCTATAGTTCAGAATATAATCATATTCTGGTGTGAATATTATACCTTATGGAACATATAGTTCTGAGTGGCTAAGGTAGCTTTAACACGTAGTAGTAATATTTGCAAGTTTCAACGTTTTGATTAATGCTATTACTATAAGTGATTATTCTGTCCACACAATGAGTAGCTATGGTTCAGAATATAATCATATTCATGTATATATTATTATTATACCTTATGGAACATATAGTTCAGAGTGGCTAAGGTAGCTTTAATACGTAGTAGTAATATTTGCAAGTTTCAGTGTTTTGATTAATGCTATTACTATAAGTAATAATTCTGTCCACACAATGAGTAGCTATGGTTCAGAATATAATCATATTCATGTATAAATATTATTATACCTTATGGAACATATAGTTCTGAGTGGCTAAGGTAGCTTTAATACGTAGTAGTAATATTTGTAGGTTTCAACGTTTTGATTAATGCTATTACTATAAGTAATAATTCTGTCCACGCAATGAGTAGCTATGGTTCAGAATATAATCATATTCATGTATAAATATTATTATACCTTATGGAACATATAGTTCTGAGTGGCTAAGGTAGCTTTAATACGTAGTAGTAATATTTGCAGGTTTCAACGTTTTGATTAATGCTATTACTATAAGTAATAATTCTGTCCACACAATGAGTAGCTATGGTTCAGAATATAATCATATTCATGTATATATTATTATTATATCTTATGGAACATATAGTTCTGAGTGGCTAAGGTAGCTTTAATACGTAGTAGTAATATTTGCAAGTTTCAATGTTTTGATTAATGCTATTACTATAAGTAATAATTCTGTCCACACAATGAGTAGCTATGGTTCAGAATATAATCATATTCATGTATAAATATTATTATACCTTTTGGAACATATAGTTCTGAGTGGCTAAGGTAGCTTTAATACGTAGTAGTAATATTTGCAAGTTTCAACGTTTTGATTAATGCTATTGCTATAAGTAATAATTCTGTCTAAATAATGAGTAGCTATGGTTCAGAATATAATCATATTCTGGTGTGAATATTATACCTTTTGGAACATATAGTTCTGAGTGGCTAAGGTAGCTTTAACACGTAGTAGTAATATTTGCAAGTTTCAACGTTTTGATTAATGCTATTACTATAAGTAATAATTCTGTCCACACAATGAGTAGCTATGGTTCAGAATATAATCATATTCATGTATAAATATTATTATACTTTATGGAACATATAGTTCTGAGTGGCTAAGGTAGCTTTAATACGTAGTAGTAATATTTGCAAGTTTCAACGTTTTGATTAACGCTATTACTATAAGTAATAATTCTGTCCACACAATGAGTAGCTATGGTTCAGAATATAATCATATTCTGGTGTGAATATTATACCTTATGGAACATATAGTTCTGAGTGGCTAAGGTAGCTTTAACACGTAGTAGTAATATTTGCAAGTTTCAACGTTTTGATTAATGCTATTACTATAAGTGATAATTCTGTCCACACAATGAGTAGCTATGGTTCAGAATATAATCATATTCATGTATATATTATTATTATACCTTATGGAACATATAGTTCAGAGTGGCTAAGGTAGCTTTAATACGTGGTAGTAATATTTGCAAGTTTCAGTGTTTTGATTAATGCTATTACTATAAGTAATAATTCTGTCCACACAATGAGTAGCTATGGTTCAGAATATAATCATATTCATGTATAAATATTATTATACCTTATGGAACATATAGTTCTGAGTGGCTAAGGTAGCTTTAATACGTAGTAGTAATATTTGCAGGTTTCAACGTTTTGATTAATGCTATTACTATAAGTAATAATTCTGTCCACGCAATGAGTAGCTATGGTTCAGTATATAATCATATTCATGTATAAATATTATTATACCTTATGGAACATATAGTTCTGAGTGGCTAAGGTAGCTTTAATACGTAGTAGTAATATTTGCAGGTTTCAACGTTTTGATTAATGCTATTACTATAAGTAATAATTCTGTCCACACAATGAGTAGCTATGGTTCAGAATATAATCATATTCATGTATATATTATTATTATACCTTATGGAACATATAGTTCTGAGTGGCTAAGGTAGCTTTAATACGTAGTAGTAATATTTGCAAGTTTCAATGTTTTGATTAATGCTATTACTATAAGTAATAATTCTGTCCACACAATGAGTAGCTATGGTTCAGAATATAATCATATTCATGTATAAATATTATTATACCTTTTGGAACATATAGTTCTGAGTGGCTAAGGTAGCTTTAATACGTAGTAGTAATATTTGCAAGTTTCAACGTTTTGATTAATGCTATTGCTATAAGTAATAATTCTGTCTAAATAATGAGTAGCTATGGTTCAGAATATAATCATATTCTGGTGTGAATATTATACCTTTTGGAACATATAGTTCTGAGTGGCTAAGGTAGCTTTAACACGTAGTAGTAATATTTGCAAGTTTCATCGTTTTGATTAATGCTATTACTATAAGTAATAATTCTGTCCACACAATGAGTAGCTATGGTTCAGAATATAATCATATTCATGTATAAATATTATTATACTTTATGGAACATATAGTTCTGAGTGGCTAAGGTAGCTTTAATACGTAGTAGTAATATTTGCAAGTTTCAGTGTTTTGATTAATGCTATTACTATAAGTAATAATTCTGTCCAGACAATGAGTAGCTATGGTTCAGAATATAATCATATTCTGATGTTATAGCTATACCTTGGGGATCATATAGTATTGAGTCGCTAAGGTAGTTTTAATAACTAGTTCCAATGCTAACAATCAACCACAAATGCAACGTCATTCAATGATAGCATTAATTAATCGGTCCCAGTTCACATTTTCAACTTAACCATACAAAGTAATTCAATTAATCAATAGATTAACGTTCCAATGCACATATTCAACTCAATTGTTCACAAGTCAAACTGAGGAAGCAATCGCATGTTGCTGACTGAAACAGCTAATTTGTCTAGCTTTGCCAATCAATGGCAATTCACATCAATCACTAATTCAGTTGCAAGCAAATTATCAATGTTCAGGCTAAATCAATGAGCGTTGAACTTTTTCACGTCGACTAGTTCAGTTACCAGGCATGTCATCTGCCTGTCAATCAATCTTCAAACTAGTAGCAAGAACTTCAGAACATTCCGCATTAATTAAGTTAATTACTCGGCAGGCTTTTCACCTATCAATCAATCTCTAAACTAATTGTAAGAATTTCAAAACATTCCGCATTGACTAGATTAATTAATCAGCAGTATTTCCACCTGTCAATCATTCTCTGAACTAATTCAATAGATTCAGCACATGAATGCTCAACAGAAAGTTAATCTGATTTCGCCTATCAATAACCAGAGTTTCAAGACAGTTCACTAAATCAATTACGGAGCAATGTTATCTACTTGTCAATCAATCTTTAAGCTAATTCAATTGCAAACTCAATAGCAAATGTTTCAAAGCATCCACATTAATTAGTTCAAATGAAATACAGGTCGTCTGCCTCTCAGTTAATTAATGCAGGCCATGCGATATCCACCTGTAAAGCAAACCAGTTCAGAGAGTCTTGGTGAACTATGAATGAAGAGAAATTGCTTAAGTCGATATAATAGGAGAATCGTGTACACAATCGCTTACATGTAAGTTCACACAAGGCCATGATCATCGTCGTCGTTCTCACGTGGCTTAGCTGGCGCGGCGACAGGGGAAGCCATTTTTCTTACACTTTTCGCAGAGATGCTGCGGATGAATCTTGCTCCTTTCGTCAACACCAGAATACAGAGTCTTGTCGAGAGGACGCTGTCTATGAGGGTATACATTTATTCTGCACTTCATACATTCTTGCCCCATATTAGCCCAACTGCTGCCAGACATCCAGACTCGCTTGCACTTGGAACATTTGTACTCCCCGAAACATCTGTTGGTTCCTTTATATGGTGTAAGTTCGACGTCATGAGCCCGGGCCAGGGCGCACATATGGATAAAGTGCCCGGGTTTAAAGCACAAGTGACAGAGATATGTGCTTGGTGGCTTTCTCGGAAGTCTTCTGGCGAGTCTCATGAAGTACAGTTGGTCAGCCGGCTCGAGCACTACATGGTCCTTACGGTCGTCTGTGAGACCATCGTGATGACAGGTAGAAGCGATAGGCGGTTCAGCACTGCCACCGACGTCTCCTGCGGAAGGGTACTGAAGGATAGCGGAACCCATCAGTCCTCGTCTACTATAGTCGATTCTAGTCACAGGCCCGGTTACTGTAGACGTGTAGACATTACAACCCGTTTGACCGCCCCAGAGGAAAGCTGCGGCCGACATGTACGCGTTGGGCAATACTAAATCCATGGCAAGCGTTCGTTCAAACCAACGTAATGTGATGCTCAATTCTTTATCATCAAACGTTCAAACAAGCCTAATATGATGCTTAAATCTTTCTCAACCAAACTAACTCAATATGATATCGGACTTTTGCTATTTTTAACTTTCTAATTCAAAATCGACGTTCAGTTCAATAATAACGCGTCCTTCCAGTCTGTGCGATTTCAAAAATACAGACATGACGTCATCGCTCGGTCTACGTAAATTACACTCGTTGACCGTCCTTGACAATTATTATACCTTATGGAACATATAGTACTGAGTGGCTAAGGTAGTTTTAATACTTAGCAATGAGTAGCTAATGTTCAGGATATAATCATATTCTGGTGTAAAAAGAATACTTTGGGGAACATAATACTGAGTGGCTAAGGTATTTTTAATACATAGTAATATTATTAGGAAGTTTCAACGTTTTGATTAATGATAAGTAGGCCTACTAATTCTATCTACACAATGAGTTGGTATGGTTCAAATTATAATCATTTTCTGTTATAAAATTATACCTGGAGAACATATATTACTGAGGGGCTGAGGTAGTTTTAATACTGAGTAAAGAGTAGCTACGGTTCGGAATATAAACATATTATGGTACAGAACAGAACATTTTTTGGTCCACACATTTGATTTACATACATTCCGTAACATCAGGTTGTTTTACCAGTTAAAGACTCGTTTACCGTTTAACAGATACTATTAAATAGTATCTGTTTTTAGTAAACCAATGTTTGTATTAAATAACAATACACACAACTAATAGTAGCAATGGTAGTAATTTGTTTATCGATGAATACATAAAAATACCAATTTGGCATTCAAGTAATTTATCCAATTTAAGTATTCTCAAACTCAGAAACAAGCAGGGCTGTATTCGAGGGTATACGCGGGTATACAGCGTATACTCACTTCTAGAGACAGTATACTTACCTCACAAAATATTTATGTTTATTTATATCAAAATACTGTAGCGTATACTCACAAAATACTGTAGCGTATACTCACCTCTAATTTGTTTTGGAAAACTAACCGATAGCGTGTACTCACCTCTAATTTTACCACTACAGCCCTGGAAATAAGTCATGAGTATGAGCCAAATAGTGCGATTTAGTTATTATTCTTATAATCCTTCTGTGTAGTATTATTTAATTTGCTAAGCCTAGACTAAAATAGTTAGAAGCCCATACCAGATTACAGTAATACAGATAAGGCTAAATCATAGTAAAATATAGAGTATTTAATATTTCAGATGATAGTAAGTAGGAGATTCTTTTTATCACCCCAATAGTCCTTGCTATTTTGTGGGATATTTTGTTCAATATGTTCTTTCCAATTTAGATATATGTCAAGGTAAACCCCTAGGAATTCAGCCGAGTCTACCTGGGGAATTTCAGTCCGGTCAATTATAAGCTTTTCTAATGTATGGTTTCTGATCTTACCCCTTGCTGATAATAGGATGTAATTGGTTTTGTTTAAGTTTAAAGATAGTTTGTTGGCCTTAAACCAGTTACCTATTTGCATTAGTTCTTTATTAGTATTATCAAATAGGTCCTTAAGTTTCAAGATAGTTTGTTGGCCTTAAACCTGCAGTTACCTATTTGCATTAGTTCTTTATTAGTATTATCAAATAGGTCCTTATAGGAGGCATTAGAATGGAATACATTGGAGTCGTCAGCAAATAATACAAAATTTAGTAGGTCCTAAGGTAGACGATCAAGGAAGATCATTGATATAAATAAAAAATAATAAATGATCCAAGGACCAACCCCTGAGGAACTCCAAACTCAAGCCATCTAAATGAGGATCTAATCCCGTTACATTTACTTGCTGGTATCGTGATGAGAGATAATCTTGAAACCAAGCCAGTGGAAGTCCTCTTACTCCAGAGTTAAAAAGCTTTTTAATTAATATTTTATGATTCACCGTGTCGAATGCCTTCGACAGACCGAGGAAGATTCCTATAGCGAATTCCTTATTGTCAATGGCTTGAGATATTTTGCCGTGAATGTTTATTAAGGATAGGGTTGTTGAGTAACCCGGTCTGAATCCATGTTGATAGGGACAAAGTAGTTTCAGTTTATCAACGAAATCATCGAGTCTGTGGTAAATTACCTTTTCAAGTATTTTTGCAAATAATTATAAAATAGAAATAGGCCTCTAGTTGTTTAATTCCTTCCTAATCACCTTGTTTGAAAATTGGAGTAACCGTAGACAGCTTCATTTTTAAAGGTACTACACCATTAGTCATTGGGCAGTTGTATATATTGGCCAAAGGCTTAGAAATATAATCTAAATTAGAGCCAATAACAACTGGATCAAGTAAATCATGTCCTATGCTGTTAGGTATTTTCATTGTTGAGTACATAGACATAATCTCTTCTGCACTAGTAGCAGTAGGGTACAATGCCAACGATGAAGGAGGAGAAGGCCGGAGGTAGTCAGAGAAGGAGGAGGATGTGCACTTTACCTGGGTAAAGTGCACATTTCAAACTATATGCTATCATTGCATTAATAATGCATTATCCATTATAAAGTGACCATCCCTGTTTAATGATCCTATATATAGCTGAGTCATGTGGACTCTGGTTCAGCACCAATCTAATAGTTGACCAGGTTTTTTAGGTCATTTTTATGCTTCAAACATTCCGTGTTATAATAGCTCTGTATAGATGGTATAACAATATGGTACCTTGTGAAACATATTTATTTTATTTATTTTTTTATTACGAACATTTTTAACGTACGCAAAGTCACACAGAATGCGAACATGACTCGCAGCAAGTCAGTCGCCAGGAGAAGTCCAGTTAGATATCCAGATGTTTAAAAGCCAATGAAAAGTAGTTTTCATGTGTTCTTAAAGAGATAGAGTTCGATCATCGAACAAGAGATAAGTAGGCAATTCCATTCCCTCGGGGCTGCAAGATGAAATGCACGTATAGTATTGAGTGGCTAAGGTAGTTTACAAACTAAGTAGGGCGCCTAATTACACAGCAAAATTATACGTTGGAAAATATACGTATAACACTGATTATGGTTTATTTCTTGCTATAATATACTGTGGTGTAAAATTTATACGCTGCAGAGCATATATCGCTGAGTGACTACGGTTAATTTCTTGCTATAATATACTCTGATGAAATAATTATACCTTGGGGAACATATAACACTGAGCGATTATGGTTAGTTTCTTGCTATAATATACTCTGGTATAATATTTATACCTTGGGGAACATATAACACTGAGTGAGTATGGTTAATTTCTTGCTATAATATACTCTGGTGTTATAAATTATACCTTGGGGAACATATAACACTGAGTGACTATGGTTAATTTCTTGCTATAATATACTCTGGTATAAAAGTTATACCTTGGAGAACATATGGTACTGAGTGGCCAAGGTAGTCTTCTTGCGTGGTGAAACGTTGCCTACTCAGGAAAAAAACTATATCAGAATCGGCGTGCATTAGCCCCAAGGCAGTCCCAGTGGTGGCTACGTATGTCATCTATGACCTTTTAAGCTTTGCGCTATGAATCTAGCACGCATAGGGGCTGAGATACAGAGTGAGTAGCTATGGTGCAGAATATAATCATGAGTAGCTAATAGTCGATTCATATGTATATATATATATATATATATATATATATATATATATATATATATATATATATATATATATATATATATATATATATATATATATATATATATATATATATATATATATATATATATATATATATATATATATAGGCCTACTTTAGAAAACCTTGCAATTGATGCACAGACAAGGACCCATTGTGGAAATACTAAAATCATAAATAAACATTGCATATAGCGCTCAAGAGCCTAAGTAAATATTTGGTTTAAAACGTCAACTTAAATCTAGGAACTAGCTTAGGCTAGATCTCTTTATTTTGTGCGACGGGGATCTGGATTCTTTCAGATGAAATTCAATCAACAAAAAACATCTAGAACTATACAAAAAACAACCAAAGAGAGAGATACGATATACAAACAGGTTGTTTCGTTGGAGAAACAACTGCCAATTTAGCATTTCCATGGACATTAAACCCTGGTAGCAAAGGTTGTTGCATTACTAGTTGACTACGCACCATCCCATCTGCGTGACCGAAAGCTATTACAATCGATGTAACGGAAACAGGAGGAAAAACGTCGCACACGAGTGATCTTACTTTAACCTGTGCTTTTTATGTCAGTTGATTAAAATTACCGGTTTATCTACAACGTCTGTTTCACTTGGTTTATTGGATTAAGCTTTACAATATAAGTAAGTATCGTGCCTACCGGGAATAGTAAATAATTAATTATCATTAATAAGTAATAAAAATTATTAGGAATGGGATGGAAATAAAAGTTTAATCTTATGACACGCTTTACATTTTTTCAGAATTTTAGACACTAATTGTGTTCAAGTTGTCATACATCTAAAGCGTTAAAATCCTGCTATTTTTTACCTTTTAAACATTAGTCGGAATTAAATCATTGTCTGTCCGATAGACTCTCACGAGTCACGACACGGCCCATTATAGTCTCCCTACTTCTAATGACCTATGCTCAATGGCTGCGCATCAACTGTTATTTCTGTCGATGATTTTATTAATTTGTCCTGGCCTGAATGGTTAGCTGGCTGCTTGCGTTAAAGACAACCAACAAAGGCCAACACCGACAGTAGCGACTCCCGACGCGCAAGCGAGAGTCATTTCACTTCGAGAAAATCTGTGGACAGTAAGAGTCCCTCGCTTCGAGAGAGTCTTGGGACGTAGTTCTACTATGTTATAGCACAATTTTTGTACAGGTTGGGCCTTTCATCAGTGTATACTAATAGATACATCATATAGGCCTACGACCAACAGATGCGTCATCGGTATTCTTAACCAAACAATGATCAAAAACATGTTCGATGTCCCGTATGTTCGTGTGTAACCTTCTGCTCGCAAGTTGGCCCTAACTGACGACGCATATGAAAGCGGGCAATGCACAGGATCATCGTTCTTTATAAGTAGTTTGCACAGAGGAGAGTCAATGCAGGCGTTGCTTTGAAGTGTTGTACTAAAAGCCAACAGCGAAGCATTGCGACGTGGCTTCAGACTAGAACGGAGGAAGTGAAATCTCGTCAACGTATAGCCTACATGTAACTATACTCGCTGATGTATACGCTAATAGAAGTCTTTCTTCGCAATGAGAACAATAGCTTTGATTGGCATAACGATCTATAGCGTTGACATTCGGTATAAGTGCAACGTCTTCATATTAATATAGGACTACGTTAGACACTGTTTTAGATCATTTAAGCAATGATTAACGTGTTATAAGGTAGGCCTTTACTGTTTGTTTCGACTGCTATAAATTGTCGGTAGGGGCCTTAAAATATCTTTCGAAAAATGGCAGTTGCCTAATTGAACAGCTACCTTGATTGGAACTGGGCATATTGTTAGAATAAGGGTTATGCATAAATGATATGCTCTTAGGTTTTATTCTGTTGAAAGAGTATATATAATATATTAATTAAAATTAATAACATTAATTAATTATTCATTATTTAATATTTTCTAATGATAATATTAACTAATGCTACATACGTGTCCTATAGCTAATGGTTTATACGACAACTGGAGTAGGCCTATACAATATTTATATAGTCTGTAGGCCTAATGTTTCTCTGGCCTTAAATGTTTTATTTCAAGCAAATTGGTTTCTTATATATAGGGTTACTGTAAATATATATATACTGTATATATATATATATATATATATATATATATATATATATATATATATATATATATATATATATATATATATATATACAGTATGAGAATTGTAGAAAAAAGACTGGGGGGTTAGACTATGATTCATGTGGAGTTGAGGTGTGAAATGAAGACTTTACTATGGGGTCCTAAGAAAGACTAGGGGGGTTGAACCCCCCTAACCCCCCGACAATTCTCACCCTGTATATATATACTATGTATACATACTGTATACATACTGTATATATACAGTATATATACTATATATAGAGTGCAGCTTTTAGAAAAGACGTGAAATAAATTCTGTTTATGTTGCTAAATTGGTTTAGTTGGTACATATCATCGTTGAAGTGACCGCATTCGAGAGTCTTTCTACGTGATATATACATCTTGCAAAAATGGTAAGCAATTGAACTGTGTGAGCCTCGACTTCGCCATAAGCCTCTGTTAACTTTTTATTTTCTAGTTCAGTGACGGCCGATGACGAGACCTGATCTCAGACACTTGAAAATCACCTCGACTGTCTTACGCAATGTCGGATCGATTTGAAAGGTATTGGCAATTTCAGATGAGCGCGACCGAGTGCGTGATATGCTTCGGGGTGCTGAGTCAGCCAAAATTTCTGTCGTGTCTTCACACGTTCTGCCTCTCCTGCCTGGAACAACTTCATCAGGCCTCCAACAACATCGAGCTGACCTGCCCCACGTGTCGCGCGAGCACCGTCGTACCGCCAGAGGGCGTCAAGGGTCTCCGAACGAACTTCATCGTCGACCAGCTGCTTGAACTTCGTAAGCTTTGTGACGTCACGTGTAGCGCATGCGCAGATTCGTCATCGTCAACCGTTGCCATGGCAACTGCGTACTGCGTGGACTGCGGCGATAACCTGTGCGAGAGTTGCGTCTCGGCGCACAGGAAGATTCGGACTCTGAAGAGCCATCGATTGGTTGAGGTGGGAGCCAATCACGATGCAGTTAGACACAGGGAGCTGTTCTGCAGTCGCCCCGTCTACTGCGCCGACCATCCGAATCAGGAGATCGCTTTGTACTGCACTGATTGCTCGACTTCCATTTGCCTTAGTTGCTGTGTCCTCGCTCATCGGACTCACAGTTACGTCGACATAAAGGAACAGGCGAACGAAAGTCGGAAGGGGTTGGGAAAGGTCATGGACGCCGTGTCGGAAAAACTGTCCGACTTTCGCAGCGCAAACGTTGAGCTTGAGATGAAGCTGACGTCAGCGAATGCGTCATCGACGCAGACGATCAACGAGATAACCAGAACAGCGAACGAGTTCATCGATCAAGTTCGGTGTAAAGAAAGAGGTCTTATTGAAAGCGTTCAGAAATATCAGCACCAGTTCAAGAAGCAGATCGAAGCAATGCTTGAGGACCTTCGGGCGAAGATAGCAGGCATAGAGAGCTTCATTCAGTTATGTCAACAGCTGAGGGATAGTGGAACACATTCCGATGTGCTCCGTCTCTCGTCCCAAGTCTGCACCACGGCCGACGAACCACTAGCAGCACAATTCGGTAGAGTATCCCTTCCAAGTCTCGTGTTCACTCCGGCGAACAGTAATTTGAGTGAGTTCAACGTTCTTGGAGAAGTTGCAGTGATCGAAGTGGAAGGAGAAAGCAGAGCAGATCTGATAGAGGAACGTCTTCGAATCTGCGGCACTTGGGAAATTGAAGACAACACTAGGAACCATGCTTCCACAGAACGTGGAAACATTAACGTTGAACTTAACAGTTCCTTGAGGCGAGACAATAACGATCCGATAACAGATCTTCCAAGTGCCTCTGTCTCTACCGCTGATTCTGATTTGGTTGCTCGATTAATTCCAAGCAGTGTACCAAAAAAAGTGCCAGCTTCTCTTTGTCGTGAAAACATTGCTGTGGAAAATCACGTGGATTGCTTAAACTCCAATTCATCGAAGACCTTAGCAGCTTCACAGGAAAGCGTTTCCGACAGTTGCCTAACAAATCGAAGTTTCGAGACGCAGAAGAGCTACTGCAGCAGCAGAAACAGCAGCATCACCGCCTCTGTTGACATAAGCGATGTGAGCAGCGAAGACCAGAGCGAAGACGATGACTACACGGACGATTCCGGACATCTCCGAAGCGGAAAACGACTTAGTGGAAACCTCGGCGACATTGAACGACGCCCAACGAGCGATTGCAACACTAACCGTCCTCGATCTTCTGACGATAGGACGAACAGACCTGGAAGCAGGAACGCCACTCCACCGTCCATACCACTGTTTTCGATTGCTGGTGGGCACTTCGACGAGCCCCAGAGAAGACGCAGAGGTTCGGCGGACATTGAGACAATTCCTGGAGTAGAACCCGTCGTTGGAGTGGCACTCCTCGATTGCTTTCTTTTTGTTCTACGAAGAAACTCAAACGAACTCGAACTCTACGATCAGAACTCGCTCAATTTGGTTGTCCGTGAGCCGATCAAAGAGCTCGCGCAGCCAATGGACCTGACGGCCTGTGCCCGCACTCACACGCTCTACATCGGCCACACTCGCAAGATCGTCTTCAGCGTTAAAGTATCTGGGTCGACGCTGAGTCCACAGAAACTGTCCGTTGCTTTCAGCTACGCTCACCTATCAACGACGTACAACTGCAGCGTCCTGATGGGCTGTCCGAAGGCAGAGACAATCCTGGAATACAAGGAAGAACCGCACTGGAAGCTCATTCGCTGCATCCAAATGCCAGGCACCTATCCGACTGGAATGGTTCAGCTATCGTCCAATCGGTTCGCCGTCTCCTCTAAGACGAACGTCGTCTATATCATCACTGAAGAAGGACCTAACTCAACCTGCGAAGAGGTTTCCGTCCCGCACAACATGTCCCACATGGCGATTGATATCAGCGGCACCCACCTCCTCGTCGCAGACTGTTACGGACACCAGATACGGAGGCTGGAGCCGGGCTGCCAAGGCAAGGCTAGATCATCGTTAATCTTAGAAACGAAGACGATCAGCAGACCGTGTCGACTGTGGACGGATACGGTTGGTCGACGTCTCTTTGTTGGTACAACACAGGGCGACGTCAAGGTCCTTCATCTCGATTAGACATCCATTTCACTCCTGTCATGTTTTACTTTGCGCAGTTATTATCGTCGTTGTCGTCGCCGTGGTCATCACCATCATCGTCATCGTCGCCCTCATCATCGCCATAATCTTCATGATCATCTCTGTCATCAGCATCATGATCATGATCATCATCATCATCATCATCATCATCATCATCATCATCATCATCATCAACAACAACAACAGCAACAACAACACCGTGTCGTTGTCACTGTCGTTATATCCCAGAGCTTGTAGAAACCTATTTCGGAAGATGAGAATAGAAACTGCAAAAGCAGTTTGGCACTAGCACCAGGATTTAAATAATTGATGCTTAAATGTGTCCGAACATTAATCAGCCACTTGGCTTAAATTAATGCGTTTTATGTTTTTCTTGTTATCATTGCTACTATTGTTCATTTCAGTTGCTGTTACAATAAACAGTGCAACATGGCGTTAATGTTTAAAAGGCACAAAATAGCAGTTGATGTATGACAATTTGACTTAAGTATTTAAAATGCTGAAAAAAAATATAAGCGTGTCATAAGATTAAACTTTATTTTCAATGATCGTACCAGATTCCAACAAATATTTAACTCAACCGATTCAATTCTGATTGTAGGCCTATAAATGTCTACACTGGTGTAATAAACTGGATCGTGTGCGTTTTTCGTAGCATTTTACGGTGAGAATGTGGATAATTTAATTGTTGCAATGTTTTAATCCCACGTTGTAGCCTATCTAAAGGCCTACATAGTGAAATGACCATTGACATCCGTATTTTTTTTATTGCGCTTCAATTACCTTTTATGTTCAACTCCATGATCAGGGTTTTGAGGACTTGCTGAAAGAGAAATTTGATCTCTGAGCGATTACCTTGTAACTCTTGTCTATTGCTAGACCTATACGTAAAAAAATTCATGCTGGCAGAAGTTTTATTGTCATTGTTTGTTTGTGCCGTCGGCTCTAGGAGCCCTAGCGATCGTCATGCCACACAGTCTCCGTTGCCGTCTTGCTACTTCTCCCAGTAGCCCTTGAGTCGCGCTTTGGCCTGGGAGTCCCACCTCAGCGCTCCGGCCTGGGAGTCCCTCCATCCGCGACCATCGGCGTGGTTTGGTGTGTGGCATGACGATTTTCTTGGCATGATTAACAGGGGTGGTTTGCCATTGCCTTCCCCTGGTTTTGCCTGCCGTGCCCGTTCGTTCCCCCTCCTAGGAAGAGTACTTCCTAGGAAGGGTACTAACGGTCCGCACCACGAGAAGGTGGGCACGGAGGACTTTGGTTCACCAGCCCAGGTCGGATCCGAGTCTACGCTCATCAGAGTCGTCGGTCAGGTCGCCTCCCTGCTTTACTCTGTACCAGAGTGACTGGTGAACCTTTGCGGACACAAAGTGTGATTTCCCACGGTCTATTGTCATAATGTCATAATAATTAAAGTGATTTGCACTGATGCTTCGATCAGGATTTGCTTGTCTATTGCTATGTGTTAAGCACTTTCTGAGAATGGAGCTTTCTACATGATTTAAAACCTTTATAAACTTATGTAATAATTTCGTATTAAGCAACTCATTAACCTGAAGCTAGTATCAAGATTGGATTTTTTTATATTGAGTATTTTGTACAAATCATTAGAATGGCGTTCGTATCAGGATTTTCTTCGGTTTTATTAGTAGGCCCTACTTTATTGAATCGTTAGCAGGGCATGTTTTAAGGAAAATTTATCACTGCACATGGCCAGCGCCAGAGCACATAAAAATCATAAATAATTATGAATTGCAATTCTTTTCATGCACAAAGAGCGGTTAACAGCCTTTCATCACTGCACATTTTGTGTATCATTGCACGTTAAAACAATCCCTGATTCGTTAGATGTTGCTTATAGGCCTATCAAGATTCTTGCTTTAAACTGAGTATTTTAAATGAATCATTAAATGGACTCTGGCGCTTTTATCAGCATTTTCGCTTGTCTTCAAGATTTATTTCAAGTTAGCGAAATGTTTATATTAAATTGTGTTTGTTCTTTTTCAATTTGTTTGATCATTTGTTTATTAAAGTTGTCTACATTATAATGTTTTAATATACAGCTATATGTATTTTTTGGTCATACTGTCGACTCAGTGAGTACTTTGTTTATGCCTGAGGGCAGAGAAAACTCATATGACTCACCAGTTCATAGGCTATGACGCAAGCAGTGCTACGAACAAAATAATATTCCTTTATTGACAAGCTAACTGACAAACCGCAGTAAGTTACATTGAAACATGATGGTATTATCAAGATCTTGTTGAAGACACGTCTTCAATAGGCGCCGGCTCATCTTACTGCTGCCCCCTAGGGAATGGAAGGCTGAGTCGACCTAGAGGGGCTTGCGGGTATCGAACCACGTCATTTCAAGATCTAATGTTCTTCAGGCAAGAGTTCTGAATCACAAGCAGAATGTTTATCAAAATTGTAAAATAGAAAAGCATTAAGAAAATTTGATAGGCCTATTTATTGAGGTATTCGGCAGAAAAACATGCTGAGCTCTTAGTTCCGCAAAGGAACACATACTGCAACGTTTCTTAATTATGTGATATAGGCCTAAGTCCAACCTACCAAGGACACAGATTCCCATTCCAGATTTAACATTCCAGACTTAACGCTCCAGATTTAACAGATTCGCTTTGTACAGATTCATATATCTATCGAAGTCAAATAACTTTCTTTACATGGAATTCCTACATGCATTCAATGCAGCTTCCTGCCTTGAAATAATATATTGTACTTAACAGCAGAAGAAACATAAGTCAGTATTTGGAAAGTAATAGCTTTCTTCAAGATATAAATGAATCAACTCATTAAAGTCTTAGATGTGTGCATAGATAAAGTTGCAAGCGGAGAAGAAAAATTCAAAGTCTTTTTTATTGAAGGTCAGTGATTTCCCACGGTCTATCACCACACCAAGGTTTTTTACTGATTGCACCCAAGGAACTGAAGCGACCTACTATGCATGGATTCAGTAACTGAGCTAGCCAAGTCACCTATAGTAATGCTGTACGACTTAAGTTGAGGTATTGAATAGGCAATGACAGCAGAAAAGCATAATCAAGCATGTAGGCCTTATTGCAGCCCGTTTTAAAAGAGGGCCAATGGACCATAGAGGGCCAATGGACCATAGTAGCAACATATTATCATCATCATCATAGAGCAGACAGCTACTGAAAACGAGCTTATGTGACAACCCAGGTCAAGGTCAGGTCGACGTAGTTGTACGATAGACGAAAAAATTAAACGGATAGGCTGCTAAACTAGGCCCCCTATACCAGTTTTGCAAGACAGCTATTGTTGCGAGGGTTATATCGCTTGTACCAACAGTGCGAAGGGCCGGCCCTAGGCACAGGCAAAGCAGGCAGTTGCCCGAGGCACTAAAATCTAGGGGCCCGCGCCGTTTAAAAAAATGTGTTTTAACAGCTTTACGTTTTTCATTTATAGGCATTTTTTCAGTTACAATGATTATAATGTATACTTTGGCTGGGGAGCCATTTGGGCTAGGGCCGGCCCTGACAGTGCGCTATGCACAGCGATGTCAAAAGTTTGTCTAATGTCCAAATCGGTCACCAATACTTCGCTACTCTTATTATTTTACTGTTCAACAGTTATCTTAGAACAAAATGGACTCTGTACAACCAATTTCACGCCTGAATCCGAACTGAAAATCATCGAGAAGAGGAAACTCATCGCAATTATTGAGAAGCAAAGAGCCTTAGAAAAATAAGCTGGAAAAAGTGATGAAACAGTAATGATCTACGTCGTTTAATTTCTGAGTTTCATCTTAATTAAGGGTAAAAGTACATAATTATTATGATGCCATGGCCAAACCCAGACAGTACATATCGGTGGGTAATTATAGGCCTAATTAGCTTGAAGAGCTGCACGAGTATACAGCTACTAAACAGGGAGTGGTCTAGAATCTAGATCAAATGCTTAGCACATAATTCTTCTGGATTATTGGCTTTACGCATCGTTTATTTTTCCATTCTCCCAGTTGACTTTGAGAATAAACCGGACACCGTGGACATCAGAATGCTAGTCCAGATTACTACGCATGTCATCAAAGTGCGACACAGTGGTTCAAGGACGTAACTTTGGTCTAAAAAGTGGGGGTACCAATTTCTTACATGTATACACGAAACAAGGCGGAGACTGCGATTTCTGGGAAGGCACAATAATAAAATATTGATTGGCAGTGTTCAAAAAGTGGGGGGTACGGTACCCCAGTCCAAAAAGTGGGGGTACGGGTACCCCTCGTACCCCCACAAATTACGCCCATGCAGTGGTCTATGGGTAAGACCCTGGGTCGATGATCATGCGGTTTCAGGTTCGACTCCGTGTAACCACCTTGTATGGGTAAATTGTTTGCGCACGCATGTCTTGTTATAGGCCTAAAGGAGTACAATTTGTTACCGGTACAACTTGGGAAGTAAGCAACAAGTCAAGCGATACACTGGCCAGGACCTTGGGATTCGTCCATTGCCGTCTCAACGGCCTATAAACAGAAAATGAGCAACTCCCCTAAATTCCACTCAAAGCGATCCGTAAATTAAATTTTGTCTGCAGTGTCATTCACTGCACGAAATATTTTATGAAAGATTATAACGAACTTTGAACTCTAGGCCTATGACTTCCATATTTGCGATTGACATTTATGGCGATAATAATTCCGATTTTTTCAAAGTTTACATATGCATCTCTGGTTAATAGTTTATATTTCAATTTAAATGAACATTTAATGCGACGCCTCTCGCCGGTATTGACCAAGCAGCAGACGCCTGCATTATGGTACAAGTAAATATCCGAAAGCTTTAAATGGCTGTTATTTCATACGCCAGATGTCACCTCAGTCACGAAGTATCCTATCATCTAAGACTTCGCCAGAAGAAATCCTTATCTATGAGTTCTCTTGAAATAAGGCGAGTTCGATTGTTGCCACAAGGTACGAATGTTCTTAAGAAGAGCAGTCCCTTAAGCAAGTCCTGAGGCAACCATGGGTATGAAGTATTAGCGACTTCATTTTCTTAGCCTCGGCATATGAGGACGGGTGGCCAGTCCTCTCCCTCGCCGTCTCGTCTTCCCACCGACAGTGTACGGTCAGCGAACTCATCATAACTGAGTTGGCTAGGGGATTCTGGTGGAACAGAAATCTCGAACCAAATTTCTGCCCTGGTGGGGATTTGAAACCTCGACCTCTTGATCGACAGTCCAGCACGCTATCCACTGCACTATCGAGAATCCTGAAATGATCTTAACATTTTATAAATCGATTGCTACCAATTACGGAGGGCCACAATATGTGAGTCTAAGTGTGAGACATGGCGGTCGAATCGGTCGCCTAACGGGTAGGCCTTATAGGCCTATGATCTAACGGTGGAGGATTTGAGCCTGCTCAGCTCTACTGAACTTACTACCTCTGAATAATTTGCCTGCATTTCATAAATCGCTCAAGTCTTTCTTTTTTAGCCGTGGCTGAGCTGGGAGCGCACCTGAGTAGGTATCTTGAAGGAGCGCTATATAAATTTTCAGAATGAATGAATGAATGAACTTACTCGGTATAACGACCTTTGGCTACAGACGTCCGCACAAATGTCTTCTGGGTTATGTCCCAACTGATAAATATAATCTAAATGTAAATATTCTAAATTTCTGGGCGCCATACAAAAGCCACGTCAGGGAGACCAGCTTATTCACCGGCGATATAATATGTCAAACCATGTCCGCAATATATAGCCCGGTTGTTTTGACCGTTCCGGTGCCAGGTTAGAATCCGGGAGGTCAATACGAGTAGACAGCATGGTGCTCTGGTGGTAATCGGTGATGATGGTGGCCGTGTGGTGGCCCAGAAGTAGAATCAAGAACCTATGCTATAATTCGACATTGTCATGCTTTGCATAATCGTCTCCAGTTGTGTCATTATTAGCAATTCGACGCACAGTCAGGCCTGCTCAAATAAGACACATAGGTAAGTCTTCCTTAAGTCGTACCATATGATCTGTTACATAGCCAAGGGCGTCTACTCCATAGAAACCTTGGAGCAAATGCTCCATCCAAAAATAGGGGGTGGGTGGAGATCTGTCAGTGTATGTGCCATCATTATTGTGGGGGAAGGAAGGGGAAGGGGCAAGAAGAGGGATGGGAGGGGTAGTCGTTCTAATGACTTCGGGGGATAGACGCCCCTGTACATATCTATAGCTATGCTTCAGCGCCTTTGATAGCTTCTTAAATAGCCCAATATAAATTCTCTAATACATAATGTTCAGTGGCGGCGCCACGATTTGAAAAGTGGTACGGCAAATTAGAGGGTCTGGGTAAAAGTGCATGGTAAAATTAAGTTTTTTCCGTAAAACCTTAAAAAGTGGTACGGCAAAAGCAGTACAACAAACATAGGCGGCGCCGCCACTGATAATGTTCATCAAAATGGAATGGCGAACTCGTTTCTGGATGATGAGTCACAAAGCTGAACGTCTTATGTCAGTTTACATCTATTACGAAGACCCTACAAGATGTAATATATTATATAGGTATGAAACCAATGGCTAAAACTATCGTCCACTTATTGAAGGCCAAACCGCTGCATAGTATTTCCGTTCACATTCCTTGACTGCAAATCTTAATCGTAGCGAAGCAACCGAGCACCAGTCAACGAGATACTTGTCAATCGGAAACAACAACTTAGAACTGGACGAAATCAAGAAGCACACTCATTACAATATATATGCCTATAGTCTATACACACGTACATACAACACACACACATATATATACAGCGATATAATATATATACATAACAATACGTAAATAAAAACATATTCATAATTACATAAATTACTTCGTGCTTAATTGTAATTGCAACTGTAATTACATATTTTTATGACGCCTTTTCATCAGAAGCTTTTCGACCTGACAATACAAAATTATGATCGAATATATTATTATTTCAAACGCTTAGAACAACCGTGCCTACTTGCACGCACTTAAATATCCATCCATCCATCCATCCATCCATCCATCCATCCATCCATCCATCCATCCATCCATCCATCCATCCATCCATCCATCCATCCATCCATCCATCCATCCATCCATCCATCCATCCATCCATCCATCCATCCATCCATCCATCCATCCATCCATCCATCCATCCATCCATCCATCCATCCATCCATCCATCCATCCATCCATCCATCCATCCATCCATCCATCCATCCATCCATCCATCCATCCATCCATCCATCCATCCATCCATCCATCCATCCATCCATCCATCCATCCATCCATCCATCCATCCATCCATCCATCCATATATACATGCATACATACATGCATACATGCATACAAACATTTATACATCAAACATACATACAAACATTCATGCATCAAACATACATACATTCATACACTGTGGAATTATATATAGAGGGACAAATAATGAGGAACTATTCTCGGATATAAAAGTCAGACTATAGACAACAGACGAACATTTCGCCGTTAACATGAATTAATTTACTAATCTATGCTGATCTATGGCACACAAGTGCCACACATAATATCAGAAATCTCTTGAAATCTCTATTGTAGTTGGCGTTCATTCTACAGCGTTCCCAAACTTGCAAGATAAAAGCAGGGTGTCGTGAACTGAACCAAAAACTCTGCAGTTCACAGCAAATTAAGCCATAGCCTACTACTACACAGAACACCTGTTAGACTGCTATTCGCAAGAGCTGCTACTTAGACTGAGAGTGGCAGCAGACAAAGGAAGAGAGATCGCGCACTACTTGACAATGCATTAGTGCAGAGTCTGAACGCTGCAGTTGGCCTACAAGTAGATCGTGGTCGTTGATGTATTTATGGACATGTTTATACGTACAATGTATGCGATCCTTTGATTGATGGATGACACATTGTATGGATGATCGAATTTTATGCATACATACGTTGGTCCTGTATACCTACATGCAGTGTGATTCTCGTTAACGTTAACGATAACGAAAATGTTCGTTAACGAACAAAAAATGATTTCGTTAACGATAACTATAACTATAACTAAAAAATATCATTAACTATAACTATAACTATAACGAAAATAACACTAACGAAAATTCATTGCTATTTTCGTTAATACGATAAAAAAGTGCAATATCAACTAACGTGAGAACGTGAAAATACAGCCGTTAACGAAAGCAAAATGATTCATATGTTCGCCTTAGATGTCGGTGAATATGGAGCGCTGTGTATTCATGAAGCTGAATGGACCCATTCGTCAAAGCTCTGAGCAAATTATTGTGTAACGCGTCTTCATAATTCAGTGTGATTTTCATTAACGATAACGGTAACGAAAATGTTTTCGTTAACGAAAGCAAAATGATTTCGTTAACGATAACTATAACTGTAACTAAAAAATAATATTAACTATAACTGTAACTATAACTAAAATGAAAAACCATTAACTATAACTGTAACTGTAACTAAAATAAAATCTATAAGGAGAATCACACTGCCTACATGCCTACCTACTTAACTGTATTCATACATAATAAATGGCGTATACATTCATACCTACCGACCGACCGACGGACACACATATGCATAGGCCTACATACTTACATACACGCATATACACACACATGCATACACACATACATGCATACTAACATACATGCATATTATACATATACTTATGTATCTATGTATGTATTTATGTATGCATGTATGTATGTATATATGTATGTATGTATGCATGTATGTATATATGTTACAGGCAATTCGTAAAACCAGGGATTTTGTAAAATTTTTGGGCAATTTGTAAAATCCCTGATTCACTCAGGCACTTTACAAAATCCCTGAAAAAACACGGGATTTTGTAAAATCCCTGAAATCAGACACGAAAATTTGACAGATTGCCTGAAATGAAAATGACGAACATAATCGAAGTGTATTATGCAAACAAGCCCTATTTTCAAAGGATTAACAGTTTTAGATGGTATTTTATATTAAGTTTAGATCTCATGTTGTTCAACCATGCAGGAAGTTTGTAAAATGTCTGAAAGTTTATTATGCAAAGAAGCCTTATTTTCAAACGATTACCATTTTTTAGACCTATTTTGTTTTAAGTTCAGTTCTTGAAGGTTACATCAGTTTTTGTTTTCACACGATATACTCGAATGGCATCGACTGCTGCACTTTACTGAAAAATTTGCAACATTACAAATTAATAAACAATCCGGTTCTTGCAGGGTTTTAATTTATAGATAGGGTACTCGTCTGACCACAGTTAATCTCAGACATTCGATAAATATTTCGGTCACCTTCCAATTGTTGCGACGGCAAATCAAAGAATTATAAGGAAATAGACAATCAAAGTTCGCTGAGTGCTGCAAGGCAAATAGGTGCAAATTTTTCAAAGGGAAGTTGAAGTTGTCGAGCCGGATTGTTTACTATAATTTGTGAAGTATCAACACCTTCAATTAACCTGCAACTTCAAAGTTCACTGAGTGCTGCAAGACAAATAGGTGCAAATTTTTCAAAGGTAAGTTGAAGTTGTCGAGCCGGATTGTTTACTATAATTTGTGAAGTATCAACAACTTCAATTAACCTGCAACTTCAAAGTTCACTGAGTGCTGCAAGACAAATAGGTGCAAATTTTTCAAAGGGAAAGTAAAGTTGTCGAGCCGGATTGTTTATTAATTTGTGATGTATCAACAATTTCAATTAAACTGCAACTTCAAAGTTAAAATGTTTCAAAGGAAAAGTCTAGTGCAACAGTCGATGGATGCTAAAGGCAAATAGGTGCAAATGTTTCAAAGGGAAAGCAAAGTGCAACAGTCGATTCCATTCGAGTATATCGTGTGAAAACAAAAACTGATGTAGCCTTCAAGAACTGAACTTAAAATAAAATACGGTCTAAAAATGGTAATCGTTTGAAAATAAGGCTTCTTTGCATAAAAAAAATCTTTCAGACATTTCACAAAATTCCTAGTTGTACAACATGAGAACTAAACTTAATATAAAATACCATCTAAAACTGTTAATCC
The DNA here is from genome assembly GCA_963556255.1 of Allolobophora icterica. Classification (NCBI taxonomy): domain Eukaryota; kingdom Metazoa; phylum Annelida; class Clitellata; order Crassiclitellata; family Lumbricidae; genus Allolobophora; species Allolobophora icterica. Next base: position 27,976,633 of record OY744615.1, on the reverse strand, counting down.
TTTGAAAATAGGGCTTGTTTGCGTAATAAACTTCGATTATGTTTGTCATTTTCATTTCAGGCAATCTGCAAATTTTCGTCGTCTGATTTCAGGGATTTTACAAAATCCCGTGTTTTTTCAGGGATTTTGTAAAGTGCCTGAGTGAATCAGGTATTTTACAAATTGCCTAAAAATTTCAGGCATTTTACAAAATCCCTGGTTTTGCGAATTGCCTGTAACATATATACATGAATGCATGTATTTGTGTGTATGTATGCATGTATGAATATATTATATATGTATGTATACATATATTCATGCACACGTACATACATACATACATGGTCAATGGTCATACATACATGCATACATACATACATACATACATATATTCAAACACGCGTACATACATACATACATACATGCATGCATACATACATACAACATACATACACAGATACTTACATAGACACATACATACAGACATACGCCAGCTGAAAATAAATAAGATACGTCTTTGTTTGTATATATCAGTATAATTAAATACACCCTTAAGTGCCTTTGCCCACACCTATCCACATGTCACTGACCTATATGGGATAATTTTCGTATACAATGTATAAGTTTGATGATTGAGTTGTCTGAAATAGCAGCATGCGGTCTCGGACAATAGACCATGATCCAATTTCCTCGCATTGTATACTAAGCCAAAATATTATATCCTCGTAGCAAATGCCGGTAAGCTATAGGTTCTCGACACCTGAGACTTCTTAGCTTGGAGATAGATTGGTGAGGGGCTGGCGAGTGATTTTCCGGTCAATTGGGAAAGTATAGATGAGTGGGTCAGTGGGCAAGTGT